>CM053038.1:71479047-72064047 GCA_028564925.1 Lithobates sylvaticus
TGTCGGGATAGTAGATAAAATAGGAGACAGAATAGAGAGGGAGGTTGAGAGAGAAGTAGGATTAGGTATGAAGGGAGTGAAAAGAGGAAAGGGCGAGGAGGAAGGATGGGTGAAGTTCATTGTCTAGTCTTACAAAGGCCAATAAATGATTTTGTCTCTGTAGTACCCTCTAGTGTGCGCTACTAGAGTGAGAGTAGAAAAACTATACTCTGACTCATGTTTAACCAGTGAGTCTGTAATTGGGTTAGGTTCATTAGAGGTTAGGCCACCATGACTCATAGAGACAGCTCTCTGCTGCCTCCCCCTGGATATAGAAAGTTGGAGAACATTCTAGATGCTGGTGGGTGGAGGTTAGGAGGGGCTGTTCTGCATATTTAGCTAATCCCCAGGAGTTGGACCTGACAGGGGAGGAAGTGAGCCCTTAAATAGACATGAGTCATGCTGGGAAGAGAATCGGGTGGAAGATGGAGATGCAGTGCTGTGGGAGACTGTCGGTGGCTCTCGAAGGACCCCTACCGGGGAGGGGCTGGCCTGGAAGGATCCAACCATTGAAGAAGTTGGAGGACGCTTTCCTGAGAGGCAGCAGGAACAAGGAAGGACAGAGTGAGTAGATCAGCATGGTGCATGGACAGACAAGGGGAGATACTGCAACATGCAGCAGGTCTCTCTTGAAGATGGCAGTGTGCCAAGTCTTCATCAAACCTTTCCCAGGGAGATCTGCAGTGTGTCAGGAAGACTGGGAAGAAGAAGCAGCCAGGTTGACTGGTGAAGAGACAGCCAGGTGGGCTAGCATGTCCTGCAGGGGTAGAACTGGGACCAGGGGAGCTGGGGGTGTTTCAGAATGCCGTTCACTTTAAATGTGCTACTTTTCCAAGGGACTAATGCCGCATACACACGATCGCACATTCCGACAACAAAATCCATGGGATTTTTTCCAACAGATGTTAGCTCAAACTTGTCTTGCATACACATGGTTGCCCAAAGTTGTCGGAATTTCCGAACATCAAGAACGCGGTGACGTACAACACGTAGGACGAGCCAAGAAAAATTAAGTTCAATAGCTAGTGCAGCTCTTTTGCTTGATTTCGAGCATGTGTGGAACTTTGTGCGTCGGAATTGTGTGCACACGATCGGAATTTACGTGAACGGATTTTGTTGGCAGAAAATTTGAGAACCAGATCTCAAATTTTGTGTGACGGAAATTCTGATAGAAACTGTCTGATGGAGCCTACACACGGTCGGAATTTCCGACAACAAGCTCCGATTGCACATTTACCATTGAAAAATCCAACCGCGTGTACGCGGGATAAGAGTTCCTAGCCTGTAAGGTGCCTTTGCTGAGCTAACAAGAGATTGTTCGTTTCCAAATGAATAAATAAATCAAGTGGAGTTCTGCAGAGTAAGTCAAGTGGAGCTGTACAGAGGATCAAGTCGAACTGTGCAGGAGGATCTAGTGGAGCTTTATCTAGGGAGGAAGTTGCCCTTGGTTCTTTTGTTACTGTCAAGTTGGGCATCCCATAATCCCCAACCCCATCCAAGTCTGAATGCAAAATGAAAATGTTCTGTGCAGCAAAAGAGAACCCTTTTACTTGCAGCACCTACGGGGGTGGTGCTACATCTCTTTACCAGTTGTGTATTTTAGGGTGAATTTGATGAATCCACTTTACCCGAGGCTAAAAGTGGACACTCATTTGTGTTCCAGTGGAACCACTTCTTATGGAAAGTAGACACGTGCAATTCGTTTAATTTTTTTTCGTTAAAATTCGTTATATTCGTTCATTCGTTATCGTACGAATGAACGAACGATTCGCTAAAAATTTTAACGAATAACGAATGTTCGAATCGAACAAATCCGAAAAACAACGAAAATCCGAAATAACCAAATTAGAAACAACAAAAACTACGAAAGAAGAAAATCCGAAAAACGAAAACAGGAACAACGAAAATCAAAATGAACGAAAAAATTTGTACATTCGTAATTTTTATTTTTTTTTTGAATTGGTCATTTTCCGTGTCCCTTACAATGGCGCTGCTTAACGTGCTTCGAATGGATTGAACGAAAAAATTTGTACATTCGTAGCTTTTTTTTTTTTTTTCTTCGAGTCGTAATTTTCTGTGTTTCTTACAATGGCGCTGCTTAACGTGCTTCGAATGGATTGAACGAAAAAATTCGTACATCCGTAACTTTTTTTTTCGATTCGTAATTTTCCGTGTCTCTTACAATGGCGCTGCTTAACGTGCTTCGAATGGATTGAACGAAAAAATTCGTACATTCGTAACTTTTTTTTTCGATTCGTAATTTTCCGTGTCTCTTAAAATGTAATAATAGCATACACATTACATAAAATTATGAATTATGCTCCGATTACGAATCTACGAAAACAATGTTACGAAAGTACGAATAAATCAATCTAACGAAAGTACGAATGTAACTAAATCTATGAAAATACGAATGCGTCCGAATTTCGAATAAACGAAAATTAAACTAACGGAAAAACGAATCAACGAAAAAATAACTCTTACGAAAATACGAATCGTTACGAATACGAACACCGACGACTTATGAATGTACGAATCGTTACGAATACGAACACCGACGACTTACGAATTTACGAATCGTTACGAATCAACGGAAACGAAAAAAACGAAACGAAAATAAACAAATTTTTCTATTGTGCACATGTCTAATGGAAAGATCCTTCCTTCACCTTTAATGGTGGAAGAGAGATCCTCCATGATTTTAGCACCATTGCCTAAAGTAAACCATTGCTGCAAGGTTGGAAGTTCTTGCCTTCATCAGTTGGAATGCAGGATCTAGCAGTATTTACTAGGGTTCTGATTGGAGAGATTTTTGTCCTTTTTTTTTTCCCAGCGTTGTATTGTGGTGGAGAAGAAATAAGGCTAGTTCATAAGCTATATTGTAGCCTTTCTTGAAAAATTCCCTATTGTGGGAAAGGCATTGGGTGGAGCAATACTGCGCCCGGGCTTGTATTTGTGATCCTATCGCTTCATTTCATGCTGCAGAATTTTAAGTGCATTACTTTTTAATAAAATCTTGTACTGGATGATACTGCACTGTGAAATGTCTCCTGTCTTGTAATTCCATCGAGTTTCTTGGATGTTGATGCGGGAGTGAAGTCTCATGCTCGTTATCAGGGTGTCAGTGACAACGGTCTGAGGCAGCTGGAGAAGTCATTATACATATAAACGCCCCGTTGATCTCCATGTTGTGAGATCTCAGTAGTCGGTAAGCTGCTTTGTATGGCACAAGAGCACTGGAGCATTTTCATTATCATTTTTTGGCACTTTATCTTCACGGCTGAAGTCATATTATATTAACAATTGTGGACTGTCACTATTGCATTGGACTTTCTTTTCTTTGTATAACAGCTTCAACTCTCCTGAGAAGGCTGCCCACAAGGTTTGGAGTGTGTTTATGGGAATGTTTGATCATTCTTCCAGAAGCGTATTTATGAGGTCAGGCACTGATGTTGGACAAGAAGGCCTGGCTCACAGTCTCCGCTCTAATTCATCCCAAAGGTGTTCTATTGCGTTGAGGTCAGGACTGTGCAGGCCAGTCAGGTTCCTCCACCCCAAACTCGCTCATCCATGGCTTTATGGACCTTGCTTTGTGCACTGGTGCATATCATTTGGTGAAGGGAGGGGGGGGGGGGGGGGGTTATGATTGTTTTTTCAGAGGTTGGCCCCTTAGTTCCAGTGAAGGGAACTTTTAAGGCGTCAGCATACGTAGACATTTTGGACAATTTCATGCTCCCAAATTTGTGGAAACATTTTTGGGATGGCCCCTTCCTGTTCCTACATGACTGTGCACCAGTGCACAAAGCAAGGTCCATAAAGACCTGGATGAGCGAGATTGGGGTGGAGGAACTTGACTGGCCTGCACAGAGTCCTGACCTCAGACCAATAGAACATCTTTGGGATGAATTAGAGCTGAGACTGCGGAGACTGCGAGCCAGGCCTTCTCATCCAAAATCAGTGCCTGACCTCACAAATGTTCTTCTGGAAGAATGGTCAAACATTCCCATAGACACACTCCTAAACCTTGTGGACAGCCTTCCCTGAAGAGTTAAAGTTGTTATCGCTACAATGGGTGGACCAACTCAATATTGAGTCACAGAGGCTCTTTACCACGTGATCAGCTGTGCCCAATCACAGCTGATCACAACATGAACCAGGAAGTGCCGGTAACTGGCTTTCCCTGGTTCGCACTGACAGGGAGAGCTGATTGATCAAATTCCACCAAAAGAAAGCTCTATTTGTGGGAAGAAAATGATAAAAATTTAGTTTGGGTACAGTGTTGTATGACCGCGCAATTGTCATTCAAATTGTGACAGCGCTGAAAGCTGAAAATTGTCCTGGGCAGGAAGGGGGGAAAGTGCCTGGTATTGAAGTGGTTAGAGGAGCTATTCAAAGCCTATTATAACCTTATGAAACTAAGGAAGCCACTTTAAGTTTGGTCTTCATTCCAATGCATTTTACCACAATTGTCAAAATTCCCCCAAATTTTTAGAAATTTTGCTCATTACTAATCGCTAATTACGACTCAGACAATTCCCTGCTCAGGATAAATCCCCAGTACAGATATGGTGGAACACAAGACACTCAACCCTGCCCCTCTGCAATGCAATTGTGATGCCCAAACACATTCAGGATAGGCAAAGTACGGGTTCCCTTTAAGCGGATATTTTTTTGTTTGCTTTGTCCCGTGTGATTGATTGCGCTGTTTGAGTTTGTGTTTATCAGTTTAGGGTAGTTGTGAATGTTGCAACATTTTTGAATGATTAAGAATATATGAGGCTTGTCAACAAGTCATTTGTCAAAGATGTGATACCGGCAAACCGTGTTTTTCTCTTCTTCGGAGTATGAAATGTTCTTCAGTCATTTTAACGATTTTAAATACCACCTGAACTATTCCAACTTTTAAAACCTTAACCCCTTGACGCTGACAGTAAGCAGATATGGCGCCTCGCTATATCTGCATACTGTCAGCGTCAAGGGGTTAAGGTTTTAAAAATTGGAATAGTTCAGGTGGTATTTAAGGGGCAGCTGGAACTTCATATCATCGAATCACATTCTATGAAGAGGGCTTTTTTTTTGAGGGGCTGCATATCTGCATACCTGTCTTTGTGTTGGGAGCGTGCCGCATAGTGCGCTCCCAGCACAGAGACCGTGGTCTCAGCGGGAGCCCCGGTTCCTGTACTAACGATTGGGACTTAGAACTCCCGGTTCCAGGTCACCTGATCGCTTTGATACCCTCTGATTGGCTATCACAGTGATCACCCACTGTGAAGCCCACCTCTGTGTTTCTCTGTGAATAGAGAGGAAAGATACATTGTAAAGCCTTGTACACACAATCGGTCGGGTGCCTGGATTTTGTCTTGCATACATACAAACTGCAAGGAAATTTCGGCCAACAAACACGAATGTAGTGACATACTACCGTGTTTCCCCGAAAGTAAGACAGTGTCTTACTTTCTTTTTATCCCTAAAAGCCCCACTATGTCTTACTTTCGGGGTATGTCTTACATTATGGGGCACATAGCACATTATGGGGCAGATAGCACATCAGGGCACATCATGGGGCACATAGCAGATCAGGGCACATTATGGCACATTATGGGGCACATAGCACATCAGGGCACATTATGGGGGACACAGCACATCTGGGCACATTATGGGGCACAGCACATCTGGGCACATTATGGGGCATGGGGCACATTAGGGCATCAGGGCATGGGGCACATCTGGGGATCTTACTTGCGAGCAGAGTAGCGCAGGAAGCGTCTATCTGTCATATGTTGTCTCTCATGTCACGCTGCCCGCTCCCTGGCGGCCCCTCCTCTCTTCTCGTCTATCCCAGATGATGTCTCAAGCCAATGGGGATTGACGAGAAGAGAGGAGGGGCCGCCGGGGAGCGAGCAGCGCTGAGTGACATGAGAGACAACGTATGACAGATAGACGCTTCCTGCGCTACTCTGCATCTCATTCGGCTCTGGTCTCTGCAGGCAAATCCCCCGTGTTTCCCCGATAGTAAGACATACGTCTTACTTTCGGGGTACGGCTTACATTAGCTGTCCCCTCTGACACTCCCGATACGTCTTACTATCGGGGGTGTCTTACTATCGGGGAAACACGGTACATGTTTTTTTCAGCTCTTAAGCGCCACCCTTTGGGCTCCTTCTGCTAATTTTGTGTTAGTTGAAGTTTGGTGAGTGTTGAATCGCGCTTTTCATTTTGTGCTTTTCATTTTGTGCTTTTCATTTATTGCTTTTCAGTTAGTTTCTGAACGGCCTTTCGTCAACCAGCCATGTTGCAGAATCGGAGGAGATAACGTGTTATTTATTATTGGCCTTGGAGTTATTGCTTTGACCCATGTCCAGTCCAGGAACAGGAGGAGGATGATTTTTTGGACCAAAAATTGGTTGCTTTATTAATCGTGACCAATTATGTGGTATGCCTTTGCTGCGGGAGCTCCAGGAGAATAATCCGGATGATTTTTGAAATTATCTCCGGATGATGGACCCCTGCTTTCACCAACTCTTGGCATTGTTAAACCACCTATATTTAAGAAGCAGGACACATGCATGAGGCTTTTACAAACGGTCGGATGTTCCGCCAACAGCCTGTCATCACACAATTCCCGTCGGAAAATCTGACCACGTGTATGCAGAGTAACTCTCTCCTTCCTTGCAGAGAGAAAGAGAAACAAACAACTGTGAGAAAAAATAAATAAAAAATAAACAAAAATACATATATCAAGGTTGATCTAGGCCAGTGCCAGGGTTAGTGTTTGGGTCAAAGGTCATGATCAGAGTCAAAGGTCATGGTCAGTATATTTTGGACAGGATTTAACCCCTTGTGGCCGACAGATGGCCAAAGTGAAGCACCATGTAGACATAAAAAGTTGAAGTTCTTGAAACAAACAATGGCCTCAGATACAGATATATTGTATTCCTATGATGGTTTGCTGTTAATAATAACATTTGTTGAATTAACCCCTTTGAGGCTTACAGTAAGCATATATGTAGCCTGACTGGACTGAGCTTTTTGCCACGGGCAGCATATATGCGTATCTCTCTTTGTGCTGGATGCACATTGCACATTGCGTTCCCAGCACAGAGACCGGGGTCTTACCGAGAGCCCCCAGGTCCCGTATTAACGATTGGGACCTGGAAACACCCAGTTCCGGGTCACTTGATCGCTGTGGTAGCCCCTGATTGGCTACTACAGTGATCAGTCACTGTGAAGCCCGCCCCTGCGTTTCTCTCTCTGTGAATGGAGAGGAAAGGAACATTGTATCTTCCTCTTACCTTACACAGAGAAAAAAAAACAACTGTGTGTAAAAATAAACAAATAAATAATAATAAAAAATAAAAGAAAAAATACATAGATCAAGGTTTGAGCTAGGTCAGGGTTAGTGTTTGGGTCAAAGGTCAGGATCGGTATATTTTGGGCAGGATTTAAAAACATTTTTTAACCACTTGCCGACCGGCGCACGACGATATACGTCGACAGAATGGCACGTACAGGCAGGAGGGCGTATATATACGTCCCTCCTTTAGCCTGTCCGTGCCATCGGGAGCGCGCCGGGAGCGGCGCGCTCCCGCGCCGGTCGGGACCCCCGTGAGTCCGGCCGCGGTCCCCGCGGACTCGATCGCCGCGGGGACTCCCGCGATCGTCTCACGGAGCGGCTGAACGGGGAGATGCCGAGATAAACAGCATCTCCCCGTTCTGCCTAGCAACTAGTGACGCCGATCTCTGCTCCCTGTGATTGGAGCAGAGATCAGCATTCACTAGCTGACAGCCACGCCCCCCCACAGTAAAAAAAACACCCCTAGGCATACTTAACCCCTACACTGCCACCTTGTGGTTAACCCCTAAACTGTCAGTGTCATTTATACAGAAATCAATGCATTTAAATGCATTAATTGCTGTAAAAATGACAATGGTCCCAAAAATGTGTCAAAAATGTCCGATGTGTCCGCCATAATGTCGCAGTCACAAAAAAAATCGCAGATCTCCGCCATTAATAATAAAAAAAAATTATTAAGAAAAATGCTATAAAACTATCCCCTATCTTGTAAACGCTATAACTTCTGCGCAAACCGATCAATAATCGCTTATTGCGATTTTTTTTTACCAAAAATATGTAGAAGAATACGTATCGGCCTAAACTGAGGAAAAAAAAATGTTTTTTTATATATTTTTGGGGGATATTTATTATAGCAAAAAATAAAAAATAATGCATTTTTTTCAAAATTGTCGCTCTATTTTTGTTTATAGCGCAAAAAATAAAAACCGCAGGGGCGATCAAATACCACCAAAAGAAAGCTCTATTTGTGGGAAAAAAAGGACGTCAATTTTGTTTGGGGAGCCACGTCGCACGACCGCGCAATTGTCAGTTAAAGCGACGCAGTGCCGAATCGCAAAAAGGGGCCTGGTCCTTTGGCTGCAAATTGGTCCGGTCTGAAAGTGGTTAACCACTTCTGGACCGCCTGCCGTTGTTATATGTCAGTATTTTGTTGTTGAATACCGTTGTTATGGCAGCAGATAGCTGCCAAAAGCCTGGTATTTTTAAAAACTGCGGCCAGACTGCTTTTAGATAAAAGTGGTCTCTGCAGCAGATTCTCTGCAAGATCACATTTATCGGCGGCGGTAGAGGTGCCCACCTCCCTCCTGGTCATCTCCGCCACTTACTGGAGCCGTCGGTAGCGGCGGAGACAATCCAGTCCTTTCCCCTCAGAGACTGGAAGTCTTGTGAGGGAATGATATGGTCCCCACTCGACTCCATGCCATTGGATGATGGAAGTGATGTCAAATGTCACTTCCGCCCAATGGTCTTAAATGGGTTTTTATTTTTTTATTATTGCATTTAAGTGTAAATGTGAGATCTTAGGTCTTTTTGACCCCAGATCTCACATTAAAGAGGTCCTGTCATGCTTTTTTTCTATTACAAAGGATGTTTACATTCCTTGAAATAGGAATAAAAGTGATCCAAAAATTTGGACATTGCAAAAAAAAAAAAGTTAAATAAACAAGATAAATAAGTAAAGCGCCCCTTCCCTGCTATACGCACGCATAAAAGCGAACGCATATGTAAGTCGCGCCTGCATATGTAAACCGTGTTCAAACCACACATGTGAGGTATCGCTGTGATCGTTAGAGCAAGAGCAATACTTATAGCACTAGACCTCCTCTGTAACACAAAACTGGTAACCTGTAGACATTTTTCAACTTCGCATATGGAGATTTTTAAGGGTCAAAGTTTGTCGCCATTCCATGAGCGGGTGCAATTTTGAAGCGAGACATGTTGGGTATCAATTTACTCGACATAACATTATCTTTCACAATATCAAAATAAAATTGGGCTATCTTTACTTATTTTTTAATTCAAAAATGTGTATTTTTTCCAAAAAAATATGTTTTTATTTTTCATCCCTGGGGAGGTGGTCATGATGCTTGCTCTGCCCCTCATGGTCACTATATATAAATGCTTCCTGCTGGTTTTGAACACATGACCTGAGGAAGGGGTTAATCCCCAAAACATGTAGTCCCTGCACTGTTCAAGCTCTGGCAACTTCTTCTGAATTCGACAATTGTTTCCCCTTTTTCCTTGGATAATGCAACTCCTGGAGCCTGTTGGAGCCTGTCTGTGTGACGTGGTACTGACGTGGCCGGTCAGGTGATCCCAGGTTTCCTAGATCTAGAAGTGAAGCCGCAGGAGGCATCCATTGCTTCCACCGGTTGCTCCCTCCCTTCGGATATTCCCCCGGAATCCATGGAACACTCTGCCGGTCCTGTCTGGTCTTCCCCGGGCGCCCTGTGCTGCAAGGTCTTTGGCTGGTGGACAGTCCCTTGCCTCTGGCATTTTGGTACCACTCTTCACGTCCTTGATCATCTACAGGCAAGTATTGGAGGTAGGACACAATAGTGTAACCAGCCCCAGACAATGACACTCCCACCACCATGCTTGACTGTAGACACACTTGTCTTTGTACTCCTCACTGGGTTGCCACCACACATGCTTGACACCATCTGAACCAGATATGTTTAACTTGGTCTCATCAGACCACAGGACATGGTTCCAGTAATCCATGTCCTTAGTCTGTTTGTCTTCAGCAAACTGTTTGCAGGCTTTCTTGTGCATCTCTATAGAAGAGATGCAGTGTGCAGCGTATGGTCTGAGCACTGACAGGCTGACCCCCCCACCCCTTCAACCTCTGCAGCAATGCTGGCAGCACTCATACGTCTATTTCCCAAAGACAATGGCTGTGTGTTGAGTTATTTTGAGGGGACAGCAAATTTACACTGTTATACAAGCTGTTCACTCACTACTTTACATTGTAGCAAAGTGTAATTTCTTCAGTGTTGTCACATGAAAAGATAGAAGAAAATATTTACAAAAATTTGAGGGGTGTACTCACTTTTGTGAGATACTATATATATATATATATATATATATATATTTTTTTTTTTTAATACATCCCTGGGAAGAGCATCTGGGTCACCCTTGCACTGCAGGATCATTTTTTCAATTTTTTGCACACATATTTAAAAATGTATTTTAGACCTGAAGATTAGTTAAAGGAGTTGTAAAGGCAGAACTTTTTTTTTTATCTTAATGCATTCTATGTCAGCCAGCCAATCGGGAGAGAGGGGGAGGGGCCAGGTCGGGGCTCCGTGTCTGAATGGATACGCAGAGCTCTGATTCGGCTTGGGTGCCCCCTGTAGCAAGCTGCTGGCTGAGGGTGCACACAAAAGAGGGAGGGGCCAGGAGCAGCAAAGAGGGACCCGAGAAGAGGAGGATCGGGGCTGCTCTGTGCAAAACCAACTGCACAGAGGAGGTAAGTATAACATGTTTGTTATTTAAAAAAGCCTGTACAATCACTTTAAACCCATACATATTATATATTCTCCGAAAGCAGACACCCTGGTGAACAAAATAAATATTTTTTTTTTTTTTAATGTCACATGGTATTAGCGCTGTGGTTTGTCAAGCACAATAGTTTGCCATGTTCAATAAAAACAAGAAAGAAAATATTTATTTTGTCATTCTTTGAGCCTGTATGCAGAGGCGGCTCTCTAATTAGGCAAATTAGGCGGTCGCCTAAGGCCTCGCACTCACAGGGGCCTCACGGCCTCCTAATTTGCCTGTGCTCAATCACTGATTCTCTCCCCTCCCCCTCTTTATCTCACCCTCTTTTCTGTGTGCTTGTATTTTTTTTCCTATTACGGGCGTGAGTGGGGCGGGCCTCATATGTAAGTTTCGCCTTAGGCCTCACAAAGCCTAGAGCCGCCTCTGCCTGTATGGCTGTTGAAAAACTGTTTAAATTCCTAATACAAAAATGACGCAAAAAATAAAAATAAAAATAAAAAAATACGCAAAAGTACTCCTAAAATATGTTAATTTTTTTTTTTCTGCCATAGATGTCGGCTTTGTGTCCAGATGGGTCTCTGAGAATCCTTGCAATAAACAAATGTATTGTTGAAGAATCTCTTGTTTGGAAGCTCATTGTTCCCTCAATCAATATATTGAAGCAAAAAGAGAAGGCTCCCGTCCAGGGCGGTCAGTTTACTGAAAGAGCCCTTCTGAATTCAGTGATTTCATATTTGACTACAGCTATTGACTGATCTAATAAGATGTTTCAGAACTCTGTAGTAAAAATGGGACCTGGATAGTATTTGAGAATTGGCTGTTGAAGATAAATGCATTTATCTAAGGTTGCTTCTTCGCAGCTGAGCACCTAGAATACGCTCAACAAAAATGTCACCCCCCTCCCCTGAAAGATTTAGAGTTGATTTTTAAAAAAATGTTTTAGAAACATAAAGTGGCCAGAGCTTAGAAATGCATAAAAACATAATAACATTCATTAACCTTTTTAATACTGGGCACTTTTACCCCTTTCCTGCCCAGGCCAATTTTTAGCTTTCAGCGCTGTCACACTTTGAATGACAATTGCGCGGTCATACTACACTGTACCCATATGACATTTTTATCTTTTTTTTCATACAAATAGAGCTTTCTTTTGGTGGTATTTAATCCCCACTTTTTATTTTTTGCTAAAAAATAAATAAAAAAAAGGACCAAAAAAGAATAAAATAATTTTTTTATAGTTTGTTATAAAATTTTGCAAACAGGTAATTTTTCTTCCTCACTAATGTGCGCTGATGAGGCTGCACTGATGGGCACTGATAGGCAGCGCTGAAGGGCACTAATAGGCAGCACTGATAGGAACTGGTAGGCGGCATGAAGGGCTGTGATAGGCAGCACTGATGGGCACTGATTGACACTGATGGGCACTGATAGGCCGCGCTGAAGGGCACTAATAGGTGGCACTGATAGACACTGGTAGGTGGCACTGATGGACACTGATATGCAGCACTGAAGGGCACTAATAGGTGGCACTGATAGGCAGTACTGATAGGTGGCACTGATAGGAACTGATGGGCGGCACTGTTGGGCTTTGATAGGCAGCACTGATGGGCACTGATAGGCACTGGTAGGTTGCACTGATGGGCACTGATAGGTGGCACTGATGGGCACTGACAGGCAGCATGGAAAGGTGACACTGATGAGGAGGCACTGAAGGGCACTGATTGGTAGCACTGGTGGGCACTAATAGGCAGGACTGGCGGGCACTGTTAGGACTGCACTGATAATCAGTGCCCTAATTAGATGTCCCATTACCAAAAACTGGAAAGTAGTGCAGATAACCAACTTCTCTTTACGTCATGATCAGCTACCATTGGACACAGCTGATCACATGGTAAAGGGCCTCTGGGATTGGTGCTTTACCCTGATCTGTGATCAGCTGAGTCCCAATGACTCAGCAATCACAGAGCATGCTGCCTGCAGCGCGATCATGGGAGGACATCATATGATGGCTTCCCGGCAAAGTAACCCTGCACCGTAGCCGTCATTCGGGCTATAGCGTGGGCGGGAAGTAATTAAAAAAACAATTATAAAAATTTACATTAAGGTAAAGAAAGTGCTGCTTGAATGTAGAGGAAAATTGTGTATGCAAAGATGAAATGCAGAGTCTCCTACTATGTAGGCACTCAAAAGGTATAGAGTTAGGGCTGCAGATAATATCAGGGGGGCCTTGTTGTGGCCTTGGCAGCTTACACGTGTATTTGCAAATGTGTGCAAACTAAACCCGTGTTTTTATTGTGTTAGACAGGATCGTTTGTTTTTTTGCAGGCTGGCTGGTAAGTTGAGTGGGAATTTTTCCTTTTTTTGTTTGACGTCGCCCTTCGCAAGGCTCCCAACTGTCCCTGATTCCGAGGGACTGTCCTGGATTTGGAACAAAATCCCTCTGTCCCTCTTTCCTCCTTTTTTGTCCCTCATTTTGGTGTGATCTATATACAGTAGTTGTATATAAAATGCACTTTTATCTTTCAAAAAGTGTTTCCCAGCACTAAACCTTTCATCCAAATTCTAAATTGCTACATCTGTAAATTTCAAAAGCCAATATAAAGGAATTGGAGTGGTAAATAAATGACTTGTGTGTTTAACTAATAATTTTTTTGTATACTTCTCCTTTAGGGGGCGTGGAAATGGGTGTGTCCTATGCCTACATACTTTTGCTAATAGGTACACACCCCCTTTTCCACATTTTGGTACTTGCCCTGTCTGACAGCTCCTGCTGCACTTTCTTTACATTAATGTAAGTTTTGATATATATATATTTTTTTAATCAATATTATTACTTTTTTATTTATTCCTGTGCTTTAGCCATTTCTCAGCCAAACTCACTCATTCATGTCTTTACGGACCTTGCTTTGTGCACTGGTGCGCAGTCATGTTGGAACAGCCCAGTCTTCGAAGGGAGGGGATCCTGCTCTGCTTCAGTATGTCACAGTACATGTTGGCATTCATGGTTCCCTCAATGAACTGTAGCTCCCCAGTGCCAGCAGCACTCATGCAGCCCCAGACCAGGACAATCCCACCACCATGCTTCACTGTAGGCAAGACATACTTGTCTTTGTACTCCTCACCTGGTTGCCACCACACACGCCTGACACCATCTGAACCAAATAAGTTTATCTTGGTCTCATCAGACCACAGGACATGGTTCCAGTGTTCCATGTCCTTAGTCTGCTTGTCTTCTGTTTGCGGACTTTCTTGTGCATCATCTTTAGAAGAGACTTCCTTCTGGGATGACCGCCATGCAGACCAATTTGATGCAGTGTGTGGTCTGAGTACTGACAGGCTGAACCCCCCCCCCCCCACCCCTTCAACCTCTGCAGCACTGCTGTCAGCACTCATACGTCTATTTCCCAAAGACAACCTGTCAGGAAAGGTTTCATCTGCTGGTGGCACTGTCAGATCATTGGGCCGCAGTATTGGTGTCCACCAGCGGGTGTCTCCTAACAGTCTGGAGCCGACATCAGCTCCTACAATCAGGCGTCACCTGAGACTAATTGCAGGAGATGTGTATTCATACCCAGCAAGCACTCACACACTTGCCTTGGTATTGTCCTTGAGCCCTGACCTGTAATCCTGAACCTGAAGCTGTATTTGTACCTGTTCCCGTCCCTCCTATGATCCTGTTATCCTGTACCCTTGCCCTGCAGCCTGATCCCTTCCACTTTCTCCCTGTCCTGTCTTGCTCCTTACCCCATCTGCTGATCTCCCGTTTATGACCCTGGCCTGGCTACGATTATGATTCTGGTATTCCCTTTTTGCTGTACATACTAGTTTACATTGTTGTTCTTTGTGGGTTACTGTTTGGTTGTTGATTTGTTTTTCACTGTTTGGTATTGGAGGTGTGTTTATATCTGTATTCACTTATCTTAATAAATTACATTACTTTTTCACCTTACATACGTTTTGGTTCACTCTGTTCACTCTGTTTATGACACAACCTCTGGATATGACGCTGACAATGTGCACTCAACTTCTTTGTTCGACCATGGCGAGGCCTGTTCTGAGTGGAACCTGTCCAGTATGGTCTTGGCCACCGTGCTGCAGCTCAGTTTCAGGGACTTGGCAATCTTCTTATAGCCTAGGCCATCTTTATGCTGCAACAATTCTTTTTTTCAGATCCTCAGAAAGTTCTTTGTCATGAGGTGCCACCTGAGACCTTGTAACACTAACAAGTCACATGACACCGGGGAGGTAAAATGGCTAATTGGGCCCAATTTGGACATTTTCACTTAGGGGTGTACTCTCTTTTGTGGTGAACTCCATGCCTACGAGGGTTAAGGCAGTGCTGAAAAAAAATGGTGGCCACACAAAACATTGACACTTTGGGCCCAATTTGGACATTTTCACTTAGGGGTGTACTCACTTTTGTTGCCAGCGGTTTAGACATTAATGGCTGTGTGTTGATTTATTTTGAGGGGACAGCAAATTTACACTGTTATACAAGCTGTACACTCACTACTTTACATTGTAGCAAAGTGTAATTTCTTCAGTGTTGTCACATGAAAAGATAGAATAAAATATTCACAAAAATGTGAGGGGTGTACTCACTTTTGTGAGATACTGTATATATAATTAAGTTGCGGTAATACGATAATACAAAAAGAAGTAAAAAAAAAATAAAATACTATATACCCATTCTATCCTTATGAGGAAAATGTGAATCGATATCTCAGCTACTTAATACTTTGGTCTTTTGTCCAACCTCAACAAAACGGCAGAGAAGCGGCTCAATAAACATGCAGAAGGGAGCTTAATACATTGCAGACAATATCGTCCCGCACCCCAATTTATCCTTAAGGCTACAGAATTGGATTTTGGTGAACTTTGTAAAGTGTAGACAAGCGAAGGAGTAAAATCAATGTGCCGAGCAGCTGGATGTTTAGACTGAAAAGTCAGAGCGAGCGGTCATTGTGTGAAGGGTTACTTATTACTTCCAGTATAGAATGGAAAAGACAAGAGGTGCTGCTGTATTACTCTCTAATGATAGATGTGTGTGGTAAAGCATGGACCCAGGTTGCCTGTTTCAAGCATTATTTTTTAAGCCTTTCCGAATGTTATTTTCTTTTTCAAAATAGAAGTAAGTGTTGATACTCCGGCAAGAAAAGAAAGGAAAATACATTTTGAAGCATTAGAAAAGGGGAGGTTCCCTTTAAAAGGAGCCTGAGCCAATCAAGACCCTCATTAACACTCAATGAGGGCACCCAAGGGATTCTCAAGGGCAAGGCTTACCTGATGTTCTTGCAGGCAAGAACAGAATGTAGAGGAGCGAGAGGAGACAGGTAACGAAAAAGGCCGCGTACACACTAAGTTTTAAGTTTTGACTTAAAATTGTCCGCCGGATTCGGCAGTCCGGCGGACAATCCCGCCATCTGTGTGCTAGTCCGCGGGACTTTTGAAATGAACGGACTTGCCTCACACACGGAGGAAATCCGTTCATTTAGAACTCCAGGTAGACGGGGCTAGCAAAGGAAGTGAATGCCGCCGCGCTAGCCTCGTCACCTGGTATGGATTTAAAGGGGAATCCCTACACCGAAAAAACGGCGTGGGGGTTCCCCCCAAATCCATATCAGACCCTTATCCGAGCACGCAGCCAGGTCGATCAGGAAAGGGGGTGGGGACAAGTGAGCGCCCCCCCCCTCCTGAGCCGTACCAGGCCACGTGCCCTCAACATGGGGGGTGCCCTGGGGAAAGGGGGGCCCTGTGGCCCCCCCACCCCAAAGCACCTTGTCCCCATGTTGATGAGGACAAAGCCTCTTCCCGACAACCCTGGCCATTGGTTTTCGGGGTCTGGGGGCAGGGGGCTTATCGGAATCCGGGAGCCCCCTTTAATAAGGGGGCCCCAGATACCGCCCCCCCACCCTATGTGAATGAGTATGGGGTACGATGTGCTGTGACTTATATAGGGACAGAGGGCGGGTCACCTGCTCATGTCACATGGTGACCCCGCCCCCATATGATGTCACAGTCCCAGCATCCTCCGGGACTGTGACATCATAACACCAAGTGCAGAAGCAGTGAAGGAACCATCTCCCCCACAAGGGGTTCCCTTTAAAAGGAGCCAGTCAGTGCACTCATTGACACTCAGTGAGGGTACTCAAGGGACACTCGAGGGCATGGCTCACCTGAGTTAATAAATGAAGTGCTGGTGTATGTGTCTGCAGTCAGGAGCAAAATGTAAAATATGGGGGTGCTCGAGGAAACAGGCAGAGAGAAAAATCACAGAGTCTGACTCTGAGACACTAAGTGATGAATCAATGGAAGAATCAACAGCATGCACCATAGAAGACCAATCTCCACTACGGGGGTGTAAGGGGACGGTTCAATTTAAAAAGAGCCCAAGCCAACCAGGGCATTCATTGACACTCAGTGAGGGCACTCAATGGACACTCAAGGGCATAGCTCACCTGAGTGCATAACATAAATGAAGTGCTGGTACATGTGTCTGCAGGCTGGAGCAGAATGTACAATGCTCCAGAGGAAACAGGCAGAGAGCAGGTTGCAAAACAACACGTGCAGAAGCAATAGATGAACCATCAGAAGGAGGCTTTATAGAGGACCAATCTTCTCCACAGGAGTTTAAGAGGGAGTTTCCTTTAAAAGTAGCCATAGCCAGTCATGGCACAGATTGACATTCATTGAGGGCACTCAAGGCACACTTAAGAGCATGGCTCACTCAAATTTATTAAAGAGCATAATGTAGAATGTGAAGGATCCCAAAATCCCAAATTTCCGACCGTGTGTACGGCGCATTAGAGTGGAGACGGCGAGCCAGGCCTTCTCATCCATCATCAGTGCCTGACCTCACAAATGCAATTTTGGAAAAATGGTCAAAACATTCCCATAGACACACTCCTAAACCTTGTGGACGGCCTTCCCAGAAGAGTTGAAGTTGTTAAAGCTGCAAATGGTGGGCCAACTCAATATTGAACTCTACGGACTAAGACTGGGATGTCATTAAATTTCATGTGCGTGTAAAGGCAATACTTTTGACAATATAGTGTATTCATCAGTAGGTTTTTCTGAATTATAGAAGAAATCTCCATGCTGATATTCTTCTTGGAGGGAATCACTGGGCTTCCAACACTAACAGGCAAGCATGCTAATTGCCTAACCTCTGTTCTGTCCAAATTTTTGAAGCGTGATCACCACAGTAGAATTTTAATATGAATGAAAATGAAAAGGCATGGATCTTGATGGGCTTTGGAAAGTGGTAAACAAGCAGTAATATAACATAATGGAATATTTGTGTTACTTTTCAGTAGACCTGATTTATCCAATTGTCTAAAGGGAAAAAAAATGTCTAGCAGATTGGTGACGGCACGCACATATACCATTACCGAGATGTACTAATGATGTGTACATATTCATGCGGTCCTGCAGGCACTCTGCTCCAGAAATAGATTTGCCTGCAGCTATGTTGTGATAATTCCCAGTCATTTTACATATTCACCTGTTATTAAAGCTGAACTCCAACCTTTGGGAAAGTTGAGACAAAAATTTTCCACCATATACTGCATAAAAGCATGTCCTTTAATCGCTAAAATTTTAATGATTCTGTCTCAGTTTGTGAAGTTGGGAAGGACACAAATTAGGTGAGTTCTTTAGCAGCATGCAGATTTACTTTCTATGCTTTCTATGCCACCAATGATTTAAAGGAGAGTGTAAAGTGATTTGAAAACAAATTCTTAATTAGGCTTCAAAATAAAACAAAAAATGTGACTTTTTAAAAATGTTTAAGATAGTACAAGATAGTACAAGATAGTAAAGAAATGTTGAGTGGTCTAGTCAGTAGGTGTCTCTTATGCGGCGTACACACGAAGGGACTATCCCGCGGGATTATCCTCTGGACTCAAGTCCAGCGGACAATCCCCTCGTGTGTGGGCGCCGGCGGACTTTTTGGCGCCAAAGTCCGGCGGACCAAAGTTTTAAGTTTGGTTTTAAAATTATCCGCTGGACTTGGCAGTCCGGCGGACAATCCCGCCGTTAGTAGGCTAGTCCGCCGGACTTTTGAAAATGAACGGACTTGCCGCTCATCGGCAAGTCCGTTCATTTAGCACGTGACTTCAGGTTACGTAGCTAGCGTAGGCAGTAAATGCCGGCGCGCTAGCTCCGTGACCTGGCATGGATTTAAAGGGACTCCCCACGCCGAAAAACGGCGTGGGGGTTCCCCCCAAATCCATGTCAGACCCTTATCCGAGCACGCAGCCTGGCCGGCCAGGAAAGGGGTGGGGACGAACGAGCGCCCCCCCCTCCTGAGCCGTACCAGGCCGCGTGCCCTCAACATGGGGGGTGCCCTGGGGAAAGGGGGGCCGTGCGGCCCCCCCACCCCAAAGCACCTTGTCCCCATGTTGATGAGGACAAGGGCCTCTTCCCGACAACCCTGGCCGTTGGTTGTCGGGGTCTGCGGGCGGGGGCTTATCGGAATCTGGGAGCCCCCTTTTATAAGGGGGCCCTCAGATCCCAGGCCCCCCACCCTATGTGAATGAGTATGGGGTACGATGTACCCCTACCCATTCACCTAAGGTGTAAAATGTAAAGTAAAAAAACACCCACACTTTTGAAAAAATAGTTTATTGCACTGCTCCGGGGGTCTTCTTCCGTCTTGGGGGTCTTCTCGCCACACTCCTCCGCTCTCTTCTGCTCTTTTACCTAGCTCTTTCATGAGCGGAAAAGTCCGGCTACCTTCTTCGTCGTCGCCGCCGTCGTCTGGGGGTCTCGATCCGCCTTCGGGGGTCTTCCGGGGGTCTCTTCTGTTCTTGCGGCGGTCGTCGTTTTCCGCGCCGCCGGCGCCGCCTTCTTCTTCTTGTTCTTGTTCTTCTTCTTCCGATGTTGACCCGATGCTCTCTCTGGCCAGAATGGCAGAGCCGCGCTGTGCTGGGACTTATATAGGGACAAGGGGACAGGGTCACATGCTCATGTCACATGGTGACCCCACCCCCTTGTAATGTCACAGTCCCAGCATCCTCCGGGACTGTGACATCACAAGGGGGCGGGGTGACCATGTGACATGAGCATGTGACCCTGTCCCCATGCCCCTATATAAGTCCCAGCACAGTGCGGCTCTGGCATTCCGGCCAGAGGGAGCGACGTGTCAACATCGGAAGAAGAAGAAGAACAAGAAGAAGAAGAAGAAGGCGGCGCCGGCGGCGCGAAAACGACGACCGCCGCAAGAACAGAAGAGACCCCCGGAAGACCCCGGAAGACCCCCGAAGGCGGATCGAGACCCCCAGACGACGGCGGCGACGACGAAGAAGGTAGCCGGACTTCTCCGCTCGGTAAAAGAGCTTGGTAAATGGCGGAGGAGTCCGGCGAGAAGACCCCCAAGACGGAAGAAGACCCCCGGAGCAGTGCAATAAACAATTTTTTCAAAAGTGTGGGTGTTTTTTTACTTTACATTTTACACCTTAGGTGAATGGGTAGGGGTACATCGTACCCCATACTCATTCACATAGGGTGGGGGGCCGGGATCTGAGGGCCCCCTTATAAAAGGGGGCTCCCAGATTCCAATAAGCCCCCGCCCGCAGACCCCGACAACCAACGGCCAGGGTTGTCGGGAAGAGGCCCTTGTCCTCATCAACATGGGGACAAGGTGCTTTGGGGTGGGGGGGGGGGGGCACGGCCCCCCTTTCCCCAGGGCACCCCCCATGTTGAGGGCACGCGGCCTGGTACGGCTCAGGAGGGGGGGGGCGCTCGTTCGTCCCCACCCCTTTCCTGGCCGGCCAGGCTGCGTGCTCGGATAAGGGCCTGACATTTGGGGGGAACCCCCGCGCCGTTTTTCGGCGTAGGGAGTCCCTTTAAATCCATGCCAGGTTACGGAGCTAGCGCGGCGGCATTCACTGCCTACGCTAGCTACGTAACCTGAAGTTACGTTCTAAATGAACGGACTGCTCCGTGTGTGGGCAAGTCCGTTCATTTTCAAAAGTCCCGCGGACTTTGGCCGGCGGATTGTCCACCGGAGAAGTCCGCGCGTGTGTGGGCAAGTCCGCGCGTGTGTGGGCAAGTCCACACGCTCGGAAAGTCCGGCGAAGCCAGCTGGAAAGTCCGGCGGATTGTCCGCTGGACTAGGTCCGCCGGGTAAAAGCCTGCACGTGTGTACGCGGCATTAGCTTATTTTATATGTTAGCCAGCTTAGTCTTACCTGCTTTACTAAAAACTCCTTTTGTTCACAAAGCTCAATAGCTCAAGATAGAATAGATAGAATTTAGCCTTCATGGCTGAGTGAATTAGAGGGCTGCAGCTTCCATTAGATTATCAATACTTTTTGGAGTATCTGTGCTTCCCTTTCCTTCCCCATGAGCTAGTGATTCTTTTCTCCAACCCCTAAATTACTACAGGATACAGAGGTGACATGAGGGGGTAGAGGATAGTGTCACTTGTCAGGGGATACAGGCTTCTGACACTCCAAGAAGTGTCAGATGCTGAAAAGTCTAACGGAGGCTGCAGTGCTTGAGAAGAGGGGTGGCATGAGACACAGGCTACTGGAGAGGTAGGAATATTAGATAAACCCCTCTCGAAAACTCAGTCTTTCACAAACTGAGCTTGATATATTAAATCCTCCATGTCCCTCCCCTTATTGTTCTATCACGATTAATACCCTATTTATCATTATTTACCCTCATTGCAAGGTGCTGGACTCTGACCTCTCCTTTCAGCCCCACATCCAATCACTGTCCAATGCTTGCCACCTTCACCTCCATAACAAATCCAAAATATGCCTCTTCTTAACCAATAACATTATCAAGATACATATTCTCTCCCTGATTATTTCTTGCTTCAACTATTGCAACTCCCTCTTCGTTGGACTAATTTACACAAACAATATAATGATTGCTGCTGCCAGACAGTTTACTAACTGTTCAGTATCCACTGCCCCTCCCTGCCAATCCCGCTACTGACTTTCCTTCACCTCTGCTCTGAGCTACGCCACAACCACTCAGTGAGCACCCCTCCATGTCAATCCCTCTACTGTTTTCCCTTCACCTCTGCTCTGAGCTACGTCACCAACCACTCAGTCAGTGAGCACCCCTCCCTGCCAATCCCGCTACTGACTTCCCTTCACCTCTGCTCTGAGCTACGTCACCAACCACTCAGTCAGTGACCACCCCTCCCTGCCAATCCCTCCACTGACTTCCCTTCACCTCTGCTCTGAGCTACGTCACCAACCACTCAGTCAGTGACCACCCCTCCCTGCCAATCCCGCTACTGACTTCCCTTCACCTCTGCTCTGAGCTACGTCACCAACCACTCAGTCAGCGAGCACCCCTCCATGCCAATTCCTCCACTGGCTTCCCTTCACCTCTGCTCTGAGCTACTTCACCAACCACTCAGTCAGAAACCACCTCTCCCTGCCAATCCCTCCACTGGCTTCCCTTCACCTTTTCTCTGAGCTAAGTCACTAACTATTCAGTGACAGCCCCTCCCTGCCAATCCCTCCACTAGCTTCCCTTCACCTCTGCTCTGAACCTCTGCTCTGAATTACGTCACAACCACTCAGTCAGTAACCACCCCTCCCTGCAAATCCCTCCAATGGCTTCTCTTCCCCTTTGCAAAAGCCAATATAAAGAAATAGTAGTGGTAAAAAAAGCACTTGTGGGTTTAAGCAATCTTGTTTTGTTTTTTTTGTACAATTCTGCTTTAAGGGACATGGCCAGGGGTGTGTCCTATGCCTGCCTACTTTTGCTAATAGGTGTCCCTCATTCCCATCTCAAAAAGTTGGGAGGTCTGTGCAATGTGCTGCTCAAACTGTCGGCGCCATGTAAATAATTTATAATTTGTGTAGCGGCCATAACCCCCTGAGGGGCCGCCTTGACTTTTGGGCTTACCGGTCACCTCCTCTTGGCTTGTCAGTGAATGTCCAGGGGTTCCCAGGGTTAGTACCCAACAACTTTGGATGCTGACCCATAAAAAGTCCTTTTGAAGGTTTTTATTCTGCTGTGGTAACATCCAACATAACGCAGTCTCAGATAGGAATAGAGGGCAAGGGTGAAGAAACTCAGGCACTTTGAACTGCTGACATCCACTAAATGTCTCTAATCAAACCCAGAGAGTAGCCACTCGCAGCTGGGTGCTTCAATGCTGGATAAACCTCTAGCCAGAAGGATAGCGGCCTTCAATGTGATCCGGAAACTTGCAAAAGTCTCTGACACAGAATAAACTTGCAACCGAAGGTGAATAGGAACCTTTCTCACAGTACCTGGAACTTTCTCTGTCTCCTTGGTAGTACTGTGGAAGCTTGTTGGCCCTCCTCCGAAGAGTCCTCCCCCGGTCACTTATATGAGCTGTGGTGCCCCTCCAATACTGAGAGCACACCGGGACGCCTTGAATCCTCCTTCAGTTACTGGGCCTTGGGCTAACCGGCTCCGAGACTCGGGAACAGATGGATCCCTGCCCCAGACCATGCGGGTCTATGGGGTTAGTCAAACTGACCATGTTTGTGGGACGGCAAGTGATCCTAGGCCCGGGACCCCTAGCGGGGCTACCCCGGTCCAGAACCAGGAAACGGGACTGGGGCCGAACCCCGAACACGTGACTTCAGCACCTTAAGTACCCCTCCCCAGACTACACAGCAGGCCAGACGCACCCACTGATAGGCTCTGGGGAAGATTGACACCCAAGATGTCCAACCAGGCCTGGTTCTAGGCCTGTCACGGGTGCCTCACTGCATCCATGACCAGGCAGAACCCTAGTACAGCCCAGCCAAAGTAAACCTGTACAATTAACCCTCAGAACCCCATTACTGTTCTGAGGGAAAAAACGAAATTTTCACTTATAGCGCACACTTGTCAAAGTGTGACCGCTACATTAGGATAGCCCTTCTATTACACAAAATGTTGCATTGCCTTTAAAATTTTGAAGGTGCTGATATTGCTATCTATTACTGTAACAGATACAGCAAGGAGATCTCGTTATTGATTTTGTTATTTCTCTTAAGTAATGGGCTCTACACATGCTGGAATGGAAAAGGAAACAGTTTTTAGTATGCTGTTGCAGGGTCAAAGTGCTAAAGAAAATCTTATTTAAAAAAAAAAAGTTAATAAAATCCACAAGGCCACTAAATTCATCTATACAGCACAAAGTATGCTGGGAATGATGAATAGTTAGGGGGGAATTGTGCTATAAATCAACTGGTACCGCTCATGGTGTGAATAAGATCCATAGATATGAACTCAGAGCCTGTTTAACCACTTGCTGAACGCCTACCGCACTTTTACTGCGGCAGGTCGGCTTTATTGCATGAAACAACGTACCTGTACGTAATTTCGTGCAGTAGACACTAGAGGGCGAGCACGCACCAGCCAGAGGCGTGCTCGCGCACTGATTGGATACAGGCGATGCCGATCAGCGGGTCCGGCAGACCCCATGTACGCCGGCCACCTGTGATCGCTCCCCAGAGTGTCAGTTAGGTGTCCAATTTGTCCGCCTCAATGTCGCAGTCTCGCTAAAAATCACTGATCGCCGCAATTACTAGTAAAAAAATGTAAAAATAAAAATGCCATAAAAATATCCCATAGTTTGTAGACATGATAACCTTTGTGCAAACCAATTAATACACTTATTGGGATTTTTTTTTAATAAAAATATGTAGCTTAATACATATTAGCTATAACTGAAAAAATTCTATTTTTTACATTTTTTATTGGAAATGTTTCATAGCAGAAAGTAAAAAATATAGTTTTTTTTTTTTTTTTCAAAATTGTTGCTCTTTTTTTGTTTATAGCACAAAAAATAAAAACCGCAGATGTGATCAAATACCACCAAAAGAAAGCTCTATTTGAGGGAAAAAAAGGACATCAATGTTATTTGGGTACAACGTTGCATGACCGCGCAATTGTTGTATCATGAAAAATGGCCTGGTGATTAAGGGGGTAAAACCTTCTGGGGCTGAAGTTGTTTAATAAACATATTTATAGCTTATAACGTCTCACAGGTCCCATGTCAATCATGAAGAATGGCCTACATATTCATCCTGGTAGGTAAAATATAAGACTACAGAGTGGAGAACTGAAGATCCCACACAGCCTCAATGGGCAAAGTGACATATTTGTTTTAAAGTGGAAGTCAACTTGACTGGCCTGCACATCAACCCAATAGAACACCTTTGGGATGAATAAGAGTAGAGACTGCGAGCCAGGCCTTCTCATCCAAAATCAGTGCCTGACCTCACAAATGCACTTCTGGAAGAAAGGTCAAAGATTCCCAAAGAAACACACCTAAACCTTGTGAACAGCCTTCCCAGAAGAGTTGAAGCTGTTGTAGCTGCAAAGGGTGGGGCCAACTCATTGAACCTAACAGACTAATACCCCGTACACACGGTCGGATATTCCGATGGAAAAAGTCTGATCGGATTATTCTGTCGGAAAATCCGATCTTGTGTGTGGGCTCTAGCGGACTTTTACCTTCGGAATGTCCGACGGAAAAAATTTGAGAGCAGGACCTAAAATTTTCCGACAACAAAATCCGATCTGACTTTTTCCGATCGTGTGTAGAGAATTGCAACGCAAAAAGTGTCACGCATGATCAGAAGAAATTTGGAGACGAAAGCTATTGGCTACTGGCCTCTACGTAGTCCCGTCGTACGTGTTGTACGTCACCTCGTTCGTAATGATCGGATTTTCCGACAACTTTGTGTGACCGTGTGTATGCAAGACAAGTTTCGGCCAAAATCCGTCGGAAAAAATCTATATATATATATATGTATGTATGTGTGTATATATATATATATATATATATATATATATATATATATATATATATATATATATGTATATCTTGTATAACTATATATACATTTGCTGTTAGTGTAGATATTAATACACAGAATCGGATAATGCGATCTGTCTTTTTGCGGGATGTTATTCTTATCTTGTCTAGGATGTCTCTGTGACCTTGTGCATGTTGTTGTTCTGGGATTAATAAATACATTATTGAGCGGTTACATAGCTAAAAGCACAATTATGCCATCTACAGTCCTGCCTGTCTAATTTATATTTATTATATGTGGAAAGAATTTCCTCTTAAAGTTAAAGTGGAAATTGAGACAAAAAGAAAAATCCCCTTTTGTCTTGTTATTTATTCATTTAAAGAAATCCCTGAAGAGGAACTTACCTGGCATGCCATTGCATAAGTACACATTTTGGAAAACGTAATCCCTTTCCTGATACAGCAATACAAGGTCAGCATTTCTTGTCGTCACCTCATTTTCTCCACCACCATTCAGCCATTGAACAGCAACCGATGATGTAATTCTCTTCTTTCTTCAGCCATTGGACGACCACTGATGACGTAACGCTCTTCTTTCGTCAGCCATTGGACGGCCACTAATAATGTAACTGTCTTCTTTCTTCAGCCATTGGACGGCCACTAATGATGTAACGCTCTTCTTTCGTCAGCCATTGGACGGCCACTAATAATATAACTCTCCTCTTTCTTCAGCCATTGGACGACCACTGATGATGTAACTCTCTTCTTTCTTCAGCCATTGGATGGCCACTTATGATGTAACGCTCTTCTTTCGTCAGCCATTGGACGGCCACTAATAATGTAACTCTCTTCTTTCTTCAGCCATTTGACGGTCACTGATGATGTAACTCTCTTTTGTCTTCAGCCATTTGATGGCCACTGTTGATGTGACTCTCTTCTTTGTTCAGCCATTTGATGGCCACTGATGATGTAACTCTCTTCTTTCTTCAGACATTTGACAGTCACTGATAATGTAACTCTCTTCTTTCTTCAGCCATTTGATGGTCACTGATAATGTAACTCTCTTCTTTCTTCAGCCACTGGTTGGACAGTAATGATATAACTCACAATGTTGCAGTGCCTGGTTGTTTGATTCCTGATTCCTGTGTTTTGACCTCTAATCCTGACCCAGATTGCTTCTGACCTGCGTTTGTCTCCTACCTGCCCCAACCTCAGCTTGTTTCTGGATTCTGCTTCTGCCCCCGGTTTTTGCCTGACCTACTGATGTGGCTTGTGACCTGACTATCCTGCTGTCTGCCGTCTATGCCTGATCTGCCTGACTGTTCCCAAACCGGCTCATTTGACCCTGCGTCCTTAACATCCAGCCTACTACAGCTCTTTGGCCCAGCAAGTTCTCATCTGGCTCCTGCTAACAGCTGCTTATCTACAGTCTGCTGTCAGCCAAGCTCCCTGCCAGCTCATCTGCCACCGGCCTGCTCTGCAGCCACATCCACATGCTGATGCCACGCAGACTACTGGACTGATCTTAGGCACTCATGCCTCACCACGCTCCCGTGCCTGCTGTCCCACTACCAGTGACGCTGCCGAGCCAAAGTTGTATGAGAGGTCTTCCGCTTCACGTCAGGCTGACTGACCAGGTACGTGAAAGTCTATTTTTGAGTGCTCTAAACAACTATAAAAAGGAGAAACACTTCCCAGAATAAATCCCTTGGGGTCCCCAGAAAGCAGTAGTGCTGTCCCTTTAAGAAGGAATGTAAGCTGATGGCCAAAGGCCTCTCACCACTCTGAAGTCCATTACAGAGATTCCATTTGATACAACTTTTGCGGTCTCTGATGTTGATAGGAGCAGTCCTTAACATAGGAGCAGTGACCCCGGATGAAGCAGAAGACATCCTGGATACAGACACTCTTTCATAGCACACTCCTTGTAGTCCTACAGCAACACACATCTAGACAACACAACATCAACAGAGTCCTACACAAGCAAAAAAACAGGGAGACAGTCTCTCGCTAACCACAATCCACTACCCGCAGCTTTGTGGACCTCTCTGCTCCAGGGCAAGATCCTCTGTACAGAAACAGCAATCCCTCTAACAGCAGTGTTCTCTACGAAGGTGCAGCACTTCAGACCCGAGAAGGCCTGGGAGTCTAGGGGGCACCTATGTCTAGGCCTGAGATGAAGCATACAGCTGGGGGGGGGGGGGGGGTGACCATGATACAAATTGTGTCTGACCAGTTCGTTATATAACTGCAATTACTAATGTTCAATACAATGCACATAAAGAGTATAATAGAATAAAAATGTATTCTGTAAATTATGTGTACAACCAAAACATCGTAATAATATAGCATAATAATCCATAATAATAAAGTCAGACACATAACCATGTATCACACAATACATATATAAAAGTGCATGATTGTTACAACACATTGCAATAACATTGATGGGATGATCCTGACTGTAAACATGATAGTGACATCAACATAGCTCGACGCGTTTCGTGGATGACCTCCACTCATCGGGAGCAGATGCTTGATATATATCTTTAACCACTTCCAGACCAGCCTCGTTTTGGATTTTAGGTGTTTACATTTTTAAAACAGGTTTTTTTGCTAGAAAAAAACTTAGAACCCCCAAACATTATATATTGTTTTTTTTCTAACACCCTAGAGAATAAAATGGCAGTCATTGCAATACTTTTTTTCACACCGTATTTGCGCAGCGGTCTTACAAGCGCACTTTTTTTGGAAAAAAGTAACCAGACACCAGTAAAATTAGCCCAATTTTTTTTTGGATTGTGAAAGATAATGTTACGCCGAGTAAATTGATACCCAACATGTCCTGCTTCAAAATTGCGGCCGCTCGTGGAATGGCGTCAAACTTTTACCCTCAAAAATCTTCATAAGCAACATTTAAAAAATTCTACAGGTTGCATTTTTTGAGTTACAGAGGAGGTCTATGGCTAGAATTATTGCTCTCGCTCTACCGATCGCGGTGATACATCACATGTGTGGTTTGACTACCGTTTTCATATGCAGGCGCTGCTCACGTATGCGTTCGCTTCTGCGCGCGAGCTTGTCGGGACGGGGTGTTTAAAAACATTTTTTGGGGGTTTTTCTTATTTATTTTACTTAATTTTATTATTTTTTACACTGTTTTAAAAAAAAAAAAATGGATCACTTTTATTCCTATTACAAGGAATGTAAACATCCCTTGTAATAGAAAAAAGCATGACAGGTCCTCTTAAATATGAGATCTGGGGTCAAAAAGTCCTCAGATCTCATATTTGGACATAAATGCAAAAAAAAAAAAAAAATGTAATTTAAAAAAATTACATTTGGAAATTCCCCTTTAAGACGTATGGGCGGAATTAACGTTTTGACGTCGCTTCCGCCCTCCTATGGTATAGAGATGAGTGGGGGGCCATCTTAGCCTCACTCATCTCTATACACAGGCAGGGAAAGGACCCGATCGCCTCCGCCGCTGCCGACGGCTCTGGTAAGCGGCGGAAGGCACGGGAGAGCGGCGGGAGCAGGGGGGGGGGGCACCTCTCCCGCCGCCGATAACGGTGATCTTGCGGCGAATCCGCCAAAAATGTCCAAAGAGGCCAGCTACCACTGCACAAGGATGTTCTCTGTGGTAGCTGGCCTCTTTAGACATTGTGCACCAATTTGCTATAAAAATACACTGATTACTGTATAAATGACACTGGCAGGGAAGGGGTTAACAGTAGGGGGCGATCAAGGGGTTAACTCTGTTCCCTAGTTAGTGTTATTAACTATGGGAGGATGGGACTGACTGGGGGAGGAGACATGTCGCTGCTCACAATTACTGCAAACAGCAGATCTGTCTCTTCTCCCCTGTCAGAATGAGGATTTATGTGTTTACACACACAAATCCCCATTCTGGCTCTCGCGCCCACGATCGTGGGGGCCGGCGGCCACGCGCATCGGGTCCCCAGGTGTACAGCACCTGCTTTGGCTCTTAAAGGAGCCGCCGTAGTTAGACAGCGATTTGTGCAGGAGAGCCATCCTGCCGCCATATATGTACAGGAGCTGTTTGACAAGTGGTTAACAGAAAGTATTGCAATACACAGTCTCTTTATGATAGAAGGCAATCCAAATGGCTTATGATGTCTGGCAACATCTGATGAAGGCATTAAAGGTGGTCTGGCAATAAGTAGACATGTGCACAACAAAAAAATTTGTTTATTTTCGTTTTGTTCGTTTCCGAAAAAAAAATCGTTTTTTTTTTTTTTTTTCGTTTCGTTTTTTTCGTTTCCGTCGATTCGTAACGATTCGTACATTCGTAAGTCGTCGTTGTTCGGATTCGTAACGATTCGTGCATTCGTAAGTCGTCGGTGTTCGTATTCGTAACAATTCGTACATTCGTAAGAGTTATTTTTTCGTTGATTCGTTTTTTCGTTAGTTTCATTTTCGGACGCATTCGTATTCATTCGTACATTCGTAACATTCGTAGATTCGTAATCGGAGCATAATTCATAATTTGATGTAATGTGTATGCTATTATTACATTTTAATAATTTACGAATCGAAAAAAAAGTTACGAATCGAAAAAAAAAAAAAGTTGCGAATCGAAAAAAAAGTTACGAATGTACGAATTTTTTGGTTCAATAGAGACACGGAATATTACAAATCGAAAAAAAAAAAAAAAAGTTACGAATTGAAAAAAAAGTTACGAATCGAAAAAAAAAAAGTTACGAATCGAAAAAAAAGTCACGAATGTACAAATTTTTTGGTTCAATAGAGACACGTAAAATTACAAATCGAAAAAAAAAAAAAAAAGTTACGAATTGAAAAAAAGTTACTAATCGAAAAAAAAAAAAAGTTACGAATCAAAAAAAAAGTTACGAATGTACGAATTTTTTGGTTCAATAGAGACACGGAAAATTACAAATAAAAAAAATATAAATAATTCCGAATCGAAAAAAAAAGTTACGAATCTAAAAAAAGTTACGAATCTAAAAAAAAGTTACGAATGTACGAATTTTTTTCGTTCGTTTTCGTTTTTCGGATTTTCTTCATTAGTACATTCGTTGTTTCTAATTTGTTTATTTCGGATTTTCGTTGTTTTTCGGATTCGTTCGATTCGAATGATTCATTAATCGGATTCGTACGATTCGAACGATTCGTTACGATTCGTTATTCGGATTCGTACGATTCGAATGATTCGTTCATTCGTACTAAAACGAACGAACGAAAATAACGAAAATGCACATGTCTAGCAATAAGGTACTTGAACGTGGGAGAGTCCCTAGCTGGTTCAAAGACATGCAGTTCCTTCACTTTATCCTCCTCTACTGGAACCTTTCCCTACGCTAGACACACTGGGGGTTGATTTACTAAAGGCAAATAGACTGTGCACTTTGCAAGAGCAGCTGCTCCAGAGCTTAAAGGGGTTGTACAGGTTTGTGTTTTTTTCACCTTAATGCATCCTATGCAGTCAAAAAACACCTGGCAGTCACCGGCCCCCCAGCCCCCCCGTTTTACTAACCTGAACCCCTTCATTCAGTCGGCGGGGATGCGCTGTGTCTCTCTCCACAGGCTCCCAGATCTTGATTGGATAGCTTGATATCAGCGCAGCAATTGACTCCCACTGCTGTCAATCAAATCCAATGATGCGCACCCCAGAGGGCAGGGCTGAGTCCTGCACTGGGCCTCTATGGACGCAGAATGCTGGACTCTGGAGCGCAACCGCAAGGTAATCTGCCGGGAGAGGGCTTCTCCCAGGGGGTTATCTGATGTGGGGAGGAGCCGTGAGAGCCACCAGGGGACCCCAGAAATGGATGTTTGGGGCCACTCTATGCAAAACAAGCTGCACAGTGGAGGTAAGTATGTATGATATGTTTGTTATTTAAAAAAAAAAAAAAAAAAATTACCCTTACAATCACTTTAATAAATAAGTAGAAGCTCTGCTGACTTTCATCATCCAATCATGCACAAGCAAAACATTTTATTTTTATTTTCCTTGCATATGCTTGGGTAGTCTTTGCAAAGTGAACCTTTACCCCATTTACTAAGCTCCGGAGCAACTGCTGTTACTGTTTGCCTATCGTAAATCAACCCCACAGCGGGTTCCTGCCCCTGACCTAGCCACGTTGCAAAGGTGTGCCAACTGCAGTGGGACAGTGCTATTTATTAGCACTGCCCACAATAAAGATGGCCACCAAGGTCACCCAGAGCAGCAGCTTCCAATCATACGGCTGATCCCCTGATGAAGTCTACGAAGGCCTCAGAGGGTCATTAGCTCCTCCTGTCCTCTGTCCTCGCTGCTTGGCTGCTGCTGTAACAGTGCCACCGGTGCAGGGAGGCTGAACTACACCTGCCTACATGCTGCTCATATAGGTGCTGCTTCCCGGGCTCCATGCAATGGTGTGCGCAGCCTATTGCATTAGGGTGTGCACCCCAGAGCACAAACACACATGCATGTATATGAGCAGAGCAGTGGACTGTGTCAGTAGAGCAGATATTGGTGTCAGTAGTTTTCTATTATTATTATTGTTTACAATATTATTTTTTATTATTTTTTTTAATTTTTTTTCTTTTTTTTAGCAGCCCTGTTGGGGGGGGGGGGGGTTTGGTGAAATATCAAGTGTCTAAACAGACTCCTGATGTCTCACTTTTTAGACATGTGACATGTGACTGTGGACAAAGATTCCTCAGTCTCTTTCTCTGCAGCTTCAGCTGCACTGGACAGTGAACGAAAGTGTTATGCTGAGTGGCTCAAACTGAAGCATAGTAAACATAGTTTACTATGCGTCAGTTAAGAATGAACACAGGAGCGAGCTGTATAGATCACTCACTGTGTTTACTCAGAAAAGGAAGTGAATGATAAATTAAATAGTTCCCCTGCACTCCATCCTGAAACATCCCCCGCAGCAGCCGACGGGAAAGGAGAGGTGGCAAGCTGGCACCACTGCAGGGGGCAGACTGGGGGTGCCAGGAAGCAGAGGAAATAGGCCCCGAACTAGGTGGTTAGGGTGTGCCCAGGTGCACCTGGCACACCCTGTGTGCATGCCGATGGCTCCATACATTACTTACTACTGACCCCTAATCTCTTGAAGCCTTCTTTTCTTTTTAACCTTGCTAGGTTATTTCCCTCCCAAAAGAAGCAAGTCCTGGTGATTAATCTCTCCCACATTGTTCAGGTTGATATCCATTGCTCCAGGGTTGGCTACCCGTGCTTTAAGCCACTTGAATCAGAAAAAAAAAATCAATAAATACAGAAGCACACAGCACTAAAATGTTTACATTTGAAAAGATATTAAAAAAAAGTGACCACGCATTTAGTGTTCTTCTATTTCCATTAGCTGCCAATAGGCAAACTCTCGAGGGAATTTATAAACTGCACAGAAGGTGTAATTAGGAATGAATCACACACATTTATATATCACTCATGTTCAGAAAAATTACATTTTTTTTCCTTTTATCTTACACAGATAGCAGTGCTGGGGGTTACATTAAAGGGAGACTATAGTCAAATATAAAACGAAAACAACAACTTTCTTCTATCATCCATGCTGCCCTGTCATTTCTATTTTTTCTTTTTGTGGTAAACTTTTGCTTTTGTCAGTGTCCCCCACATTAAAAATCTGCTTAATCCTGTGTGACCCCATATTCTGAACCTCCATTTGTGTCCATGCCCTGCCTCCTGACACATATGTAACACCCTCTAGCTTAGCGTGCTAGATGTAGATAATTTTTTTGTAAGCTGTAGTGTATGTGAATTTGGCTTTGCTGAGAGCCAGGCCTTGGTTAAATCTGGGTCAGGGATGAGTGACTCCGGGAGTCTGGATGACAAATCAAGCAGCACCTCTAGTAACTCCCCCTGCTCTCTGAAACCTGGGAGAAACTTCCAGAAGTCGAGGGTGGAGTCTAAGAGGAGCTGTTTGGAGTATTAAGGAGTCCCCCAGCCAATCCCCAGCAAAAGGCTGGCAGAGGGCGGGCACCTCTTAAATACTCTTGGGTCATGTCAGCAAGGGCAGTTGGGTGTAAGATGGAGAAGGAGTGCTGAGGAGGCCTTTGAGGGTGCCCCCTAGTGCCCTCTAGTTCTTCTATCATCCATGCTGCCTTCTATTTTTTCTTTTTGTGGTAAACTTTTGCTTTTGTCAGTGTTCCCCACATTATAAAGCCGCTTTACCCTGCGTGACCCCTTATTCTGAACCTGCATTTGTGTTCATGCTACAAAAAGGGAACACCAATTGCTCCCCATCTATAGCTGGCCATAACGGTAAGAAGGAAGGCTAACAACACTTATAAACAAGGCCAAGGATAAATCCAAGGAAAAAAATAAGCTTAACTTACCGACCAGCCCGCAGACAACAAAGTAACTGTTGTACTTAATGGTCAGGCAAGCACTGACACTTGGTAGCCATTGTGCTATATGCTGGGTGTTAAGTGTGCCCCTGTACCTTTAAAGAGGGGTGGCTCCCTTCAGTCCACCTGCTCTCACCTATCCATCAGAATGCATGTGCCTCCACTGTGGGGGCACTTATAAGGTAGTGTTAGGTACCACAGATACCAGGGTGCCTTGAGGAGGCTCTGTGGCTCACGCATACATTTGCAAATGTGTGCAGACTAAACCCCTAAACTAAAAATCATTAAAAAATAAAAAAATTTACTCACCTCTAAATGCCTGTTGCTAGGGGGTCCCACGTAGTCTGCCTCCTTCATTGCCCGGGCAATGACGTCACTTCCTCTAGGCGCTGCAAGTCATCTGGGACCTGTCATGTGTCCCAGATGAGTGAGCGTCGAATCACGGTGCACGGCGCCGCTCGCGCATGCGCAGTGGGTGCCCGGCTGTGAAGCCACAGCCATGGGGGCCCACATTAAGAGTGCCAGCGCCGCGAGCGGAGCGGGGAACAAGGGGGGGTCTCGTTCCCCCGCATCGCTGGACCCTGGAACAGGTAAGTGTCTGATTATTAAAAGTGAGCAGCTGCAGTATTTGTAGCTGCTGACTTTTATTTTTTTTTTTATTAAGGGGCCCTCCTCTTTAAGCTTGTTTTTTCCCTGGATTTATCCTTGACCTTGTTTATTTGTGTCCATGCCCTGCCTCTTGACACATATGTAGCATCCTCAAGCTTAGTGTGCTTGTAGTGTAGGTAAATGTGGCCTGGCTGAGAGTCAGGCCTGGGCTGAATCTGGGTATGGGATAAGTGACTCAGGGAGTCGGGATGACTCATCAAGCAGCACCTCTAGTAACTCCCCCTGCTCTCTGGAACCTTGGAGAAGCTTCCAGAAGTAGAGGGTGGAATCTAGGAGGAGCTGTTTGGAGTATTGAGGAGGGCCCTAGCCAATCCCCAGCAAGTGGGCTGGCATGGTGCGGGCACCTGCTAAATACTCTTGGGTCATGCCAGCAAGGGCAGTCAGGGAAAAGATGGAGAAGAAGTGTTGAGGAGGCTGTCGTGGCTCTTGAGGGTGCCCCCTAGTCTGGGGGGAGAGGGGTGACCTCGGGCCTGGGGGGAGGGTATTGGAGGTATCCTCTAACAACACATGGGTGAATCCTGTCCTGGATGCACAAGAGCAGGTGTGAGGACAGCGTGTGAGAACAGCACGTCCAGGAGTTCTCCAGGAGAAGAAAGCCGGATGGGCTGGTGAGTGTGCAGTCTGGGAGGACTGTGGTGTCAGTCTGGGAGAACTGAGGAGAGTGGCCAGGAGGGCTAGTGAAAGGGGTAACTGCAGCCAGGCAGTCTGGCAGTGCCTGAAGAGGTAGTGCTGGGATCAGTAGCCACAGGGACGGAAACTGGACACTGACTTTGCTACACATTCAAAGGGGCCTCAGTTTCCTGCCTATAACAGGGCGTTGCTTCAAGATCTGACTGAGTGCTGTGTCAAGATCATGTTTGGCAAGTGTGTCACCCGTGAAGTTCTGCAAGAAAGTGTGCTGGAGGAAGCAGAGGAGTGTATATAGATTGTATATAGGAAAGTTGTCCCTGAAGCTTTGCTGAAAGTTCTCTAAAGTCAAGTGGGCATCCCATAATATCCCTACTCCCTATCCATGTTTTATCCCCTCCATAAAAATACAGAAAAACAAGCACTGGACTGTTTCTTGACTCTGTGAGCCTGTGGAGATTCGGTGTGCCTGCATGTGCAGGGTGGGTGACACCAGTTAACCAACGGCTCCTACGTTGGGTGTGCTACACATAACTGTATTTTATTTTGCCTAAAGACACAAGGCTGTCCATAGTGACCTGGAGTCTGACATTTTTTCTCTGCATCCTAATACAAAAAAGAAAGAGGAAACCATTAAAAAAGCAACACCAACTTGGGCTACCACATATTTTATAAAAAAAAAAAAATTGTAACAAAAATGCCCCATCAATGAAAAAACTCAATACAAGCTAAAAAAAAAAAAGCTCCCCACCAGTCTCTACCCTTCTATCCCCCTACTCCCTACCCTTATATCCCCCTTCTATAATCAATGCACATTCATAGTTTCATAATTGGTAGGGTTGAATAAAGACACCACATTCATATAAATTTGGTCAGGACAGGAACCATAAATCAGATGGAGACAGAGAATGCAGTTAAAAATCACAACTTTAACGGCTTCCGGAACCAGCCGCCGCAGTTAAACTGCGTCAGGTTGGCTCTCCTGCGCAACCCTCGTAGCTGTACGTCGGCTCTTTAAGGCGCTTCAGCAGGCGTGCACGTGTCCTCGAAGCCGATGCGCTTGCCCGACGGGCGCGATGACGACAGGCACCCGTGATCGCTCGTGACAGAGCGAGAACCGGGATATGTTAGGGGAGAGGAGACAGATCATGTGCTCCTACTAAGTAAGGAGGATATACGTTTTTTTTTTTTTTTTTTTGGGGGGGGGGGGATATTTATTATAGTAAAAAGTACAAAATATCATGTTTAGTTTTAAAATTGTCACTATTTTTTGTTTATAGCGCAAAAAATGAAAACCGCAGAGGTGATCAAATACCAAGAAAGCTCTATTTGTGAGGAAAAAAGGACATCAATTTTGTTTGGGTAATGTGTCGCACGACCGCGCAATTGTTAGTTAAAGCGCAGTGCAGTATCACAAAAAATGGCCTGGTCAGGAAGGGGGCAAATCTTTCCGGGGCTGAAGGGGTTAATGAAATAGTAAAAATAACACAGTCCAGGAATGTAGTTAAAAACAGAAGCCAAGGTTTGGATGCCAGAGCGGGAAATCAGACGAGCCGTGATCAGGAAGCCAGGAGTCAGCAAAGTGAGGAGCAAAATCAGGAACGGATAAAGGAAGAGAAGTCAGCCAGGCCAAGTCATAAACAGGAACACAAGCAGGAACACACTGGATGTATTGACCACTTGAGGGCAAGGAGAAAAATGAGCCAAGCTGCTTAAATAGCCAAAAGAGGCTGACTGTAGGCTGGACTAATGAGGCAAGTAAATGGTAACCAGGTGAGTCACTGTGGTAACATTGAGTGGTTGGTAATTAACCAAAAGCTGAGCATCTCTGAGCACTGCAAGAAAAAAGCTGCCCATAAGTAGCAGAAGCCAGCCCTGAAAATATTGTGTTCAATAAGATGGCATCAAACATTTTATTTAAATTAGTGACACTTCCCATGGAAACCCCTGATTGTGAAAGGAGGTTCCACATCCTTACCACCCTTACAGTAAAGTACCCCATACGCCATTTATCCTATTCCTGCCCCGGCCTATCGTAAAATGACAGGCAGGGCGGGAGCCCTGTTATTCTGAGAGGATGTCATATGACGTCCTTCCGGGATCGCAATCCTCACACATGCCCCACGGGCCATGCTCTGGCATGATCTGTCACTCACTGTGTCCACCGACGTGACATCCAATGACAATTGTACACAATGAAAGGCTTTTATTCATGCCTTTCATTGTGCACTATTGTGATGAGCTCTGTGATTGGTCACAGTGATCACATGGTACAGACAGGGCCAATCACAGACCATCTGTACCATGTGATTTGCTGTGGCCAACCACAGCTAATCACAATAGTAAATATTGAATGAATAGTTTTCATTCAGAAAAAAAATTGTTATTTATAACTGTAAAATTCACAGTTATAAGCAATCATAGTGCGTAAAAAAAAAGATCATCTCCCCAAAGTACTGCAGTGTTATTATTGTAACACTGTATTGCTACAGTTCTGTAAAATTCTGAAAAAAAAAAATATTAATATAATATATATATATTTTTTATGTACTGTCACCAATCAGTGTCCCTGATCACCGCCACACCAATTATATGATTACACTGTACTGCACTGATGACAGCATGTAAAAAATGTTAAAAAATTTAGAAAATATTTTTTTTTTACATTTCTTAATTCTCCTAAAAAAATTTGACAAAAAAATTACAATTTCAAAAACTCGCCATGCCTCTTACTAAACACCTTGTACTGTCTACTTTCCAAAGAGGGGTCATTTGGGGGATATCTGTACTTTCCTGGCATTTTCAGGCCTTAAGAAATGAGATAGGCCATCAGTACATCAGGATTGATCGTTTTTCAGATATATAGTTTATGGACTCCATACCTTTCCTAAACGTTCCTGATTACTAAATAATATACACTGATTTGGGTTATGTTTACCAAAGAAATGTAGCAGAATACATTTTGGCCTAAATTTATGAAGAAAGATTAGTGCCATCTCTCATCAGTGCCACGTATTAGTGCCACATGATATCAGTGCCACGTATAAGTGCCATCTGTCAGCAGTGCCACATATTAGTGCCATCTGTCAGTGTCACGTGTCATCAGTGCCCCTGTATTAGTGCCATCTGTCATCAGTGTCACGTGTCATCAGTGCCCCGTATTAGTACCATCTGTCATCAGTGCCACATCAGTGTCACGTGTCATCAGTGCCACCTGTCATCAGTGCCACGTCAGTGTCACGTGTCATTGTCCTGGTGCTCCAGGGCCTATAAAAGTTTACTAGGTAGTCAACAATTTATATGTGTAATTTATGCTCCTAGAACACGTGATGGCGCTCCCTGCATTTTGGGCCTCTCTAAGTGGCCAGGCTGTGGAAAAGTCCCACATATGTGGTATCGTAATACTCAGGAGGAGTAGCAGAATTTATTTTGGCGTATCATTTGTGGTATACATATGCAATGACAATTTTGTGGAAAAAAATAAAAAATAAAAAAATAATTCATTTTGCAAAGGATTGTGGGAAAAAAAATGACAACATCAAAAACCTCACCATGCCTCTTACTAAATACCTTGGAATGTCTACTTTCAAAAAATGGGTCATTTGGGGGGTATTTGTACTTTCCTGGCTTGTTCGGGTCACAAGAAATGAGATAGGTCACCAGTACATCAGATGTGATCAATTTTGAATGATTCGCACCACAGTTTGTAGAGCCTGTAACTTTCACAAAGACCAAATAAAATCCACTAATTTGGGTTATTTTTACCAAAGATATGTAGCAGTATAAATTGTGGCCAAAATTTTTCGGAGAAAAATTAATAATTTGCTAAATTTTATCACAGAAACAAAGAAAATGAGTTTTTTTTCAAAATTTTCAGTCTTTTTTCATTTATAGCGCAAAAAATAAAAAACCCAGAGGTGATCAAATACCACCAAAAGAAAGCTCTATTCGTGGGAAAAAAAGGACAAAAAAATCATTTGGGTTCAGTGTTGCATGACTGAGTAATTGTCATTCAAAGTGTGAGAGCACCGAAAGCTGAAAATTGGTCTGGGCAGGAAGGGTGTTTAAGTGCCCAGTAAGCAAGTGGTTAAAGAGCCAACGTACATCTACGACGGCTCGCTCAGGGGAGCCAACCTGCTCGCTTCGGCTCCGGGCACACGATGCGGGTGCGCGTGCCCCTAGTGGCCAAAAGGCGAAGCGACGTAAGGTAGCTCCATTTCGCCCAGCCGTGCCATTGTTGGTCGGCAAGCGGTTAAAGTAACGCAGTGCTGTATCGAAAAAAAAATGGCCTGGTCATTAAGGGGGAGTGGGTAAATCTTCCGGAGGTCAAGTGGTTAAAAGTTAAAAAAAAAAAATTCTTTTTCATCCTCCCAATATAAACAATATAGCTGTAGGAGCCAATTAGAACATACTTGTAGTAGCCGCCCTATCAATAACATTCCCCGTCCTTCTCCCGCCGAATGCTTCATTAAATTACTAGTGAAAATAGCTTTCTCAGTATGTCCAATTATATTAGCCAAATATAAAAGTAAAGTGACAGTCGCACACGTGATTCCACAGAGCTCGGCCGCGCCGCGGAATGGGCTCACGGAGGGGGGGGAGAATGTAGCTTGCTTGTGGCTTTGAATCCTGAGTGGAATTCAGGAGGAAAAAAATAAATAAGACAAATAAATAGAAGCAGTGACACCGATTTAATTTGCACATCGGAAAAAAAAATAAGGCAAGGCTTTATGCCGATCGACTTAAACCCGCAGAACAGGTCACCTGTGAATGCGTAACCCGCTTGCGCCGCGGATTCGGCTGTGGCGACGATTCGGCTATTATAGTTAGTTATAGCTAGTTATAAAAGTAGGAAAAAAAATTTAAATCCCCTGTAAGGCGATTGCATAATGTGCTAGTATGAATTAGACACGTGCAGAATGAAAAAAATTGCTTCATTTAGTTTTGGTTTGTTTTGTTTAACATAAATTCATTTTGTTAAATCCGTAAAATTTATTTAATTAGTTTTTTGGAATTCGTTTCATTTATTCGAATTTTAATTTGACTCAAATTTTCCCAATTCTGTCGAAATTGAACTCAATTTTACCAAATTCTGAAAATTCGAATGGAATTCAATTGGAATTAAATTCAAATTCCATTGGAATTCTATTTGAATTCAAATTTATTCTATTCAAAATTCTAATTTTGGAAAATGGTTATATTTTTTCTTTGTGGGCTGAGGAAGAAGGTATCCCTTTGAAACGCGTTTGTTTTCTGTTATATTCTTTCTATTTCATTCTATTCTATTGTTTTTTCTATTCTATTCTTTTTTATTCTATTTTTTCATTCTCTATTCTATTTTTATTTATTCTACTTACTTTTCGATTCTATTCAAATTCAAATTTATTCTATTTGGATTTGAATTTGTTCTATTTAAAATTCGAATTTCGGGAGATGGTTATCTTCTTTCTATTTTACTCTCTTTTATTCTATTCTATTATTTTCTATTCTATTCCTTTATTTTCAATTTTTTTCTATTCTTCTTTTTTCTACTCTATAAATGTATTTTCTATTCTATTTCATTCTTTTCGGAAATTCTAATTCAAATCAAATTTTAATCAAATTCAAAACTTTTTGAATTCGATTTGGATCATTTTTGAATTTGATTTAAATAAAAATTTCCGAATAGAATAAAATAGAATAGAAAATAAATGTATAGAATAGAAAAAAGAAGAATAAAATAGAAAATAAAGGAATAGAAAAAAATAGAAAATAAAGGAATAGAATAGAAAATAATAGAATAGAATATAACCATTTTCAAATTCTAAATCAAATACATTTTTGTTATTGGAAATTAATTTGTTATAAATTTGATTTCAATTAGAATTCCTGCCGGCATTTCGTTTAGTTATTTCGGATTAGTTTAAATTTGTTACTATTGTAATCCTAAAATTTGGACAGGAAACGTGCAGCACATGTCTAGTATGCACATTATGAAGTACTTACCTTAGAGCGCAGCCCTCCAGCGGTGCGCTGTCACGGCTGACAGAGCTTCCATCTCCCCCGGTCTTCCTTTCCGGGATTGCGGCCTCTGGATAGAAAACTTTGCGCTTTGTGTGCACAAAAAAAATCAATATATGTGAATAAGTGATTTAACCACTTTGCCGACCAGCTCACGCAGATATACGTCAGCAAAGTGGCATGGGTGCGCAAAACGACATAGCCGTACGTCGCTGCGTCATCCATGGCTAGCGGGCGCGCGATGTCCACCAGGTGGCCCGCGATCGTGGCACGGAGAGGCAGAGCGGGGAGATGCCTATGTAGTCAAGGCATTTCCTTGTTCTGCCTAGCAACATGACAGATCTACTGCTCCCAGTGATCTCTGTCATGTTCTAGTGAGCCCACCCCCCCCCCCCCACAGTTAGAACACGCTGAGGGAACACACTTAACCCCTTAATCGCCCCCTAGTGTTTAACCCCTTCCCTGACAGTGACATTTACACAGTAATGAGTGCATTATTATAGCACTGATCGCTGTATAAATGTCATGTCACTGCTCCCAAAATAGTGTCAAAAGTGTCTGATGTGTCCGCCGCAATGTCGCAGTCCCAATAAAAATCACATATACTAATAAAAAAATAATAAAAATGCCATAAATATATCCCCTATTTTGTAGACGCAATAACTTTTGTGCAAACCAATAAATATATGCTTATTGCAATTTATTTATTTTTTTACCAAAAATATGTAGAAGAATACATATCGGCCTAAACTGAGGAAGAAATTCGTTTTTTTATATATTTTTTGGTGATATTTATTACAGCAAAAGTAAAAAATATTGCTTTTTCTTTTAAATTGATGCTCTTTTTTTGTTTATAGCACAAAAAAAAAAAAAATGCAGAGGTGATCAAATACCACCAAAAGAAAGCTCTATTTGTGGGAAGAAAAGGATGTCAATTTTGTTTGAGTGCAATGTCGCACGGCCGCACAATTGTCAGTTAAAACGACGCAGTGCCGTATCGCAAAAAAAAGACCTGGTCAGGAAGGGGGTAAATCCTTCCAGGGCTGAAGTGGTTAATTGATAAATCAATGATTATTAAAACATTAATTGGGAACTTAACCACTTGCCGACCGCCCCATGTAGATATACGTCGGCAGAATGGCACGTACAGGCAGAACCACGTACCTGTACGTGCCATTCTTTAGGCGGTTGGGGGGTCCGATCGGACCCCCCTCCGCCGGCGGGGACGGTCGGCATCGCTTCAGGAGCGATCCGGGACGAGGGGACGGCCAGTGGTTTCTGGCCACCCCCTCGCGATCGCTCCTGGCCAATGAGAAACTTCCCCTTCCTGTCTATTGTATAGACAGGAAGGCGGAAGTGATGTCACGCTCGGTGCGCCGGTCTATGTGACCGGAGACGCCGAGCGGCGAACATGTTAAGGTTAGTGCACAACACTACACTGACACCAGTACAGTTAGGCACACAAAACACCCCCCTGTCACCCCCTGATCACCCCCCAGATCACCCCCTCCCCCCCCCAGTCACAGTGTCACTAATTGCAGTGATCATTTATTTACTGATCACTGCATTTAGTGTCAGTGTGACTGTAATAACTGTCAGGGCAGTTAGTTTTAGGTCCTAGGTAGCCCCCTACCCCCCCCCTAATAAAGGTTTAACCCCCTGATTGCCCCTAGTTAACCCCTTCACCCCCTTTTGCCAGTGTCACTAAGCGATCGTTTTTTCTGATCGCTGCATTGTGTCGCTAGGTAACCATTTTTTTTTTTTTATTTTAACCGCCATTTATGAATATAGGTTCATAAATAGTTTTATAGGTCAGGTACCCCCATATTACAACCTAAATAAAGGTTTTAACCCCCTGATTGCCCCTAGAGTTAACCCTTTCACCAGTAATCACCGTATAACTGTCACTGGTGACGCTGGTTAGCCAGTTAGTTATTTCGTTATTTAGGTTCCCCGTCAGGTTTTTATATAGCGTCAGGTACCCCCATATATTACCTAATAAAGGTTTAACCCCCTGATTGCCCCTAGTTAACCCTTTCACCCCCTTTTGCCAGTGTCACTAAGCGATCGTTTTTCTGATCGCTGCATTAGTGTCGCTAGGTAACCAGTTTTTTTTTAGGTTAACCGCCATGTTTATATAGGTTCATAAATAGGTTTATAGGTCAGGTACCCCCATATTACAACCTAAATAAAGGTTTTAACCCCCTGATTGCCCCTAGAGTTAACCCTTTCACCAGTGATCACCGTATAAAATGTCACTGGTGACGCTGGTTAGCCAGTTAGTTATTTCGTTATTTAGGTTCCCCGTCAGGTTTTTATATAGCGTCAGGTACCCCCATATATTACCTAATAAAGGTTTAACCCCCTGATTGCCCCTAGTTAACCCTTTCACCCCCTTTTGCCAGTGTCACTAAGCGATCGTTTTTCTGATCCCTGCATTAGTGTCGCTAGGTAACCAGTTTTTTTTTGTATTACTGTTACGGGTGACGCTGGTTAGTTAGCTTGTTTTTTATACTGTCAGGGCACCCGCCATTTATTACCCAATAACGGTTTAACCCCCTGATCGCCCCGGCGGGTGATATCAATTAGGTTTTAGGGTCAAATAAGGTCTGCGTCGCCCCAGGTTAGTGCCAGTACCGCAAACACCCACGCGCAAAGCATACACCTCCCTTAGTGGTATAGTATCTGAACAGATCAATATCTGATCTGATCAGATCTATACTAGCGTCCCAGCAGTTTAGGGTTCCAAAAAAACGCATTGTTAGCGGGATCAGCCCAGATACCTGCTAGCACCTGCGTTTTCCCCCTCCGCCCAGCCCAGCCCACCCAAGTGCAGTATCGATCGATCACTGTCACTTACAAAACACTAAGCACACATAACTGCAGTGTTCGCAGAGTCAGGCCTGATCCCTGCGATCGCTAACATTTTTTTTGTGGTAGCGTTTTGATTCAGTCGCTAACAGTCAGGAGCTTTTTTACCTGTGAATCTCAAAAAAATAAAAAAAACAAAAATAGTTGTCGTTTTATTGTTCTCTCTCTCTCTCTCTCTATTGTTGCTCTTTTTTTACTCCATTCTATTCTGCAATGTTTTATTATGTTTTATCATGTTTTATCATGCTTGCTTTTCAGGTATGTAATTTTGTTTACTGTGTTTTAGTGTTAAGCATTTTTTTTCAGGTGCGCCATTCAGTTGCAGCGCGGATTTATTTATCTTGACAGCAACAGCGTTTGCTCCCACGATACATAAAGCCGCGACTCCAACGCTGTAGGAGGTGATTTCACCACCACAGTTAAAAAAAAGAGCATATATGCCGAAGCATGGGGGCAGCAGGGGGCGGGGAGGAGCGATTGGCTCCTAATGCCACGTACATACGGTCGAAATTCCGACCGTGTGTACACGGCATAACTTTTGCGGGAGGATGCCCCCATGCATCGGCATATATAAATGGTGCATGTATGCCCATCATTAGAAGTGGGTGGATGAAGGGAGGTATTCTAATGGTGGGCATACCCACCAATCAATCTCTTTTTTTCGTTCAGCCAAGAGGCTGCATGAAAAAAAAAAAAGATTACAATATATGTCCAGTATGTTGCTGGACTTTGAATGGTTATACCAGAATGATGCCTGCAGGTTTAGGTATCATCTTGGTATCATTCTTTTCAGCCAGTGATCGGCTTTCATGTAAAAGCAATTCTAGCGGGTAATTAGCCTCTAGACTGCTTTTACAAGCAGTAGGAGGGAATGTCCCCCCTCCCGGATATAAACCGCGCCATTGGGAAATTGGGAAAGCATTTTATCACACCAATCTTGGTGTGGTCAGATGCTTTGAGGGCAGAGGAAAGATCTAGGGTCTAATAGACCCCAATTTTTTCAAAAAAAGAGTACCTGTCACTGCCTATTGCTATCATAGGGGATATTTACATTCCCTGAGATAACAATAAAAATCATAACAAAGAAAAAAAATGGAAGGAACAGTTTAAAAATAGAATAAAAAAGCTAAATAAATAAAAAAAAAACTAAAAAAAAAAAAAAAAAACACCCCCTGCCCCCCCTTCTCTTGCGCAAAGGCGTACACGAGCGTTGGTCTGGCGTCATATGTAAACAGCAATTGCAGCATGCATGTGAGGTATCACCGCGAAGGTCAGATCGAGGGCAGTAATTTTAGCAGTAGACCTCCTCCGTGAATCTAATGTGGTATCATGTAAAGGCTTTTAAAGGCTTTTAAAAATGTATGTAGTTTGTCGCCACTGCGTGTTTGTGCGCAATTTTAAAGCATGTCGTGTTTGGTATCCATGTACTCGGCCTAAGATCATATTTTTTATTTCATCAAAATTTGAGCAATATAGTGTGTTTTAGTGCATTAAATAAAAAAAAGTGTATTTTTTCCACAAAAAATGCGTTTGAAAAATCGCTGCGCAAATACTGTGTGGAAAAAAAAATGCAACACCCACCATTTTAATCTGTAGGGCCTTTGCTTTAACAATATATATAGTGTTTGGGGGTTCAACGTAATTTTCTTGCAAAAAAAAAATATGTTTTCATGTAAACAAAAAGTGTCAGAAAGGGCTTTGTCTTCAAGTGGTTAGAAGAGTGGGTGACGTGTGACATAGGCTTCTAAATGTTGTGCATAAAATGCCAGGACAGTTCAAACCCCCCCCAAATGACCCCATTTTGGAAAGTAGACACCCCAAGCTATTTGCTGAGAGCAATGTTGAGCCCATTAAATATTTTTTTTTTTTTTGTCCCAAGAGATTGAATAATGAAAAAAAAAAAATATAAATATTTTTTTTACAAAAAGTTGTCACTAAATGATATATTGCTCAAACATGTCATGGGCATATGTGGAAATACACCCCAAAATACATTCTGTTGCTTCTCCTGAGTACGGGGATACCACATGTGTGGGACTTTTTGGGAGCCTAGCTGCGTACGGAACCCCAAAAACCAAGCACCGCCTTCAGGCTTTCTAAGGGAGTAATTTTTTTATTTCACTTCTCACTGCCAATCACAGTTTCGGAGGCCATGGAATGCCCAGATGGCATAAAACCCCCCAAAATGACCCCATTTTGGAAAGTAGACACCCCAAGCTATTTGCTGAGAGGTATTGTGAGTATTTTGCAGATGTCGCTTTTTGTCACAAAGTTTACTTTCTTCATTTTCAAAAACAAATGAGAGCTGTAAAATACTCACCATGCCTCTCAACAAATAGCTTGGGGTGTCTACTTTCCAAAATGGGGTCATTTGGGGGGGTTTTGTGCTATTTTGGCATTTTATGGCCTTCGAAACTGTGATAGGTAGTGAGGAGTGAAATCAAAAATTTGCACCCTTAGAAATCCTGAAGGCGGTGCTTGGGTTTCGGGGCCCCGTACGCGGCTAGGCTCCCAAAAAGTCCCACACATGTGGTATCCCCATACTCAGGAGAAGCAGCAAAATGTATTTTGGGGTGCAATTCCACATATAACTATGGCATGTGTGAGCAATATATCATTTAGTGACAACTTTTTGAAGAAAAAAAAAATTATTTTTTATTTTTGTCTTTATTCAATCACTTGGGACTAAAAAAAAAAAATATTCAATGGGCTCAACATGCCTCTCAGCAAATAGCTTGGGGTGTCTACTTTCCAAAATGGGGTCATTTGTACTTCTCTGCCATTTTAGCACCTCAAGAAATGTGGCAGTCATAAATTAAAAGAATACATTTTGGCCCAAATGTTTGACTAAAATTGAGTTTATTAGATTTTTTTTATAACAAAAAGTAGAAAATCTCTTTTTTTTTCAAAATTTTCGCTCTTTTTCCGTTTATATCGCAAAAAATAAAAATCACAGAGGCAATCAAATACCATCAAAAGAAAGCTCTATTTGTGGGAAGAAAAGGACGCAAATTTCGTTTCGTTACAAAATTGCATGACCGCACAATTACCAGTTAAAGTAGTGCAGTGCGAAATTGAAAAAAGACCTCTGGTCCTTAAGCTGACAATTGGTCCGGGGCTGAAGTGGTTAACAGCAGCACTCACGGCATTGCACACAACAATATCCATAATATAAGGCTCCATGCACACTGGACGTTAAAATAACATTATAAAAACGCCAGTAGCTTTGCAGTGAGTCTTTCAAAGTTTTTTAATGTTTTTGCAATAGTGTTTACTAGCGTTTTTTAGCGTTTTTCCGTGTCAGCATTTAAATTTTTTATTTATTTATTTCAATGGATCAAAAACGTTAAAAAAACACTGGTGAGCCCCGTTTTTGAGCGTTTATGAGCGTTTAGCATTTTTTGTGGTCAGAAAAACGACTCCTGAACGCGATTTTATGGCGTTCAGAAAACAGCCCATAAACTCTGCTGATAAATGTCCAAAAACATCCATGTGTGCACGGACACATAGGATAACATAGAGGGGAGTTTATGGGCTGTTTAAAAAAACGATGTCACCGATATTTCCTGCCTTGCCTGAAGTACGTTTTGTCTGAATAGACGTCTTCTTTGAGGCAGTAGTAGGGAGTATGTATGAGTGGCTTCCTGGGCTCCAGGAACAGAGCTCTGAAGGGCTGGCGCGGTATGTCGGACCTTCAGAGCACATGTGCCGGTCAGTGGTGGCTGGTGATTTTTAGTTTGGAGGGGGGGCAGCAAACAACCACCCCCCTTCCTCTCGCGGCACCTCAAAACCCCTCCAACCACCTCCCCCCCTGCTTTCTGCCGCTCCACCGACACTTACCCCATCGGCGGCGGGGATGGGCGGGCACATCAGGTGGGGATCGGCAGGCACACAGCGGCAGGAGATCGGTGGGTACATAAGGATCAGGCTGTGGCTTCCTCTTCTCTTCCTCCGTGGATCTCCTCCCCTCCTCCTACAGGCGTCTAATAGGATTGCCTGTCCTATCAGCTAATCAGGTGACAGGTAGACATGTGCACAACAAAAAAATTTGTTTATTTTCGTTTCGTTTTTTTCTTTTTCAAAAAAAATTTGTTTTTTTTCGTTTCGTTTTTTTCGTTTCCGTTGATTCGTAACGATTCGTACATTCGTAAGTCGTCGGTGTTCGGATTCGTAACGATTCGTACATTCGTAAGTTGTCGGTGTTCGTATTCGTAACGATTCGTACATCCGTAAGAGTTATTTTTTCGTTGATTCGTTTTTTCGTTAGTTTAATTTTCGGACGCATTCGTATTTATTCGTACATTCGTAACATTCGTAGAGCATAATTCATAATTTGATGTAATGTGTATGCTATTATTACATTTTAATAATTTACGAATCGAAAAAAAAGTTACGAATCGAAAAAACTAAGTTACGAATGTACGAATTTTTTTGTTCAATAGAGACACGAAAAATTACAAATCGAAAAAATAAAATAAAAATGTTACGAATCGAAAAAAAAGTTACGAATCGAAAAAAAAGTTATGAATGTACGAATTTTTTTGTTCAATCCATTCGAAGCACGTTTAGCAGCACCATTGTAAGGGACACGAAAAATTACCAATTCAACAAAAAAAAAAGTTACGAATGTACGAATTTTTTCGTTCGTTTTCGTTTTTCGGATTTTCTTCATTAGTACATTCGTTATTTCTAATTAGTTTTTTTTCGGATTTTCGTTGTTTTTCGGATTCGTTCGATTCGAATGATTCGTTAATCGGATTCGTACGATTCGAACAATTCGTTATTCGGATTCGTACGATTCGAACGATTCGTTCAATCGTACGAAAACGAACGAAAATAACGAAAAAAAAAGAAAGACGAAAAAAAACGAAACGAATTGCACATGTCTAGTGACAGGTATCAGACCGGGAGGACGATCAGATATTGGCTGGGAGGACGATCAGTATTATTCATTCGCTGTTGCAACACACCTGAGTGGGCTCCGGACGCAATCCGGATGCAATTTTCTAGCAAAATTCTTTATTTTGTATATTTTTTTTATTTTATAATTTTTCTAATTATTTTCTATATTTTCATAGGAGAGAAACGCCAGAATCTGCCCGGTAGGGAAGTGGTTATGAATACTAGACTTTTCATTTCACTGATCCTGGATGTGTGCCTGCATCATAAACAGCCCAAATTAACGTCAATATTTTATATTTTTTCCAACAGAAAGGAAGAAAAAAAAGTATTTTTTGATATTTAAACTGCCAAAAATAAAACACAAAAATTCAAGTTGAGCTTGGGGCATTTAAATTCATTCAAATCCAAATAAATTTTGGGGGCCGACTCCAGTGCAGGAAAAAGATGCTAAATGCGCCCAACATCTTGTTCTGTATCTCAATAAATAACCACTTGATTTACACAACTGCATCCCGAGCCCCGTTCAGAAATTCTTGATATTCACAAAACACAACGGCGGGTTCTGGCGGCAAACATTGCAGATTATTCATCTGATTACAGTAACTTGTGCAACAAATTAGCGTATTTAAAGGGCAGCTCAAACGCTGATTACAGATTGCTGGGTTGGAATGAAAACACATAACTTTTATTGCACTTCGCTGTTCTATTTTTTACCACCTTAAATATGCTTTTTTTTTTTTTCATGCCATACACTTATTATATACCTGCATTGTGGAGAGAAAAAGCTGCCATTATCGGGAGGTTGGATACATTTTTCAAATGTCAATGCAGCTAGTAACTATAACACGTGGTGAAGTGGGGGTGGAATTTTCTTTTTTTTCCCCCACTCACATGTTTTGTTCACAAAATCTCCTTTTTCAATCTCAGCGGGCCCGTCGTATAATTTATATTATATTGAAATTCTGCATGCGTGCAAGATTGATTGTTTGCTATTCTTGCTAGGCAGGTTACTTTGTGGCTACTCGCCATGTCTTAAATGCCTCAGTCACTGTGTTTAACCTTTTCATCAGTCTAATATTCTTTCATGCAGAAAACTGAATTTCACTTGGTATTAATATAAACATTCTTTTTTTTATTTTATTTATTTTATTTAAAATTGACTTTATTATTCTTGTATAGTACAGGAGAATAGGATGAAACTTTCAGAACAATTAATTACAAATATGTCTGGCTAATCCCAAAAAACAGTAATCTTTTGTATGATGCTAATTGTAATTTATCAGTGAGAATGCTTAAAAAAAGAGAGTATATTTTCTGGCCAATTTTACATTTTATTTTTCAATTTTTTTTTATTTTTTATTATTGTATTTTATGTTTTAAAGAATGCATATCTTATTTGAACTTTATTAAATTATATTATTATTATATTTTATTATATGATAAAAGAGAAACAGAAAAAATCAGATCCTAGTGTGCAGTCTGCAGTACAGGTGTCAAGGCTCAGTGTGTCTTCTCACACTAAATACAATATATAAAAGAGAAGCAACAGCAACTCCAACGTCCTTGATGCAAAAAATTGTATTGGCTACATATGAGCATTAAAAAGCCAACAGCTGACGCGTATCAGCGTGAGCCTTAGTCATAACTATGACTAAGGCTCACGCCGAAACGCGTCAGTTTCTGCTTTTTAACCACTTCCCGACCAGCCGTCATCATTATACTGCGGCAGGTTGGCACGTTCCCGCGAATCACCGTAGCTGTTATATATTATTATATATTATTATTTTATATAAATTGAAATCCCCGTACACCATAAACAATTGCAATTTTCTGGGACAATTTTCTATTTTATTTGATTTGATTTGTGTATATATATATATATATATATATATATTTATATATTATATTTTAGGTAGGGTTTTCATAAATGAATGATATTTCAGTGGGTATATAAAATAATCCCCACCCCCTTAAAATAATCAGTGCAACAAGTGAAAGATATAGCCAGGGCTTTTTTTCAGCAGGAATGTGAGGGAACGCAGTTCCTGCACCTCCAGCACTGAATGTATGCAGTGGCAGGGGATAGTGGGGTTTGCTGAATGGTCCAATTATGCCAGCCACCGGGGGATCTATTGTTGCTGGGGGGGTATATTGTTGAGGGAGAGGTCTATTGTTGCTGGTTGTTGGAGGGTCTATTAATGCTGGCTGCTGGGGGATCTTTTGGTGCTGGGGGGTTTATTGCTGAGGGAGCAGTCTGTTGTTGCTGGCTGCTGGAAGGTCTTTTAATGCTGGCTGCTGGGAGATCTGTTGTTGCTGGTGGGGTCTGCTGTTCCTAAGGTGGGTCTGTTGTTGCGAGGCGGTATTTTGTTGCAAGCAGTCTATTGTTGCTGGCTGGATCTATTATTGTTGTGGGTATCTATTATTGTGGGGGATCTATTTTTGCTTGGGGGAGTATTGTTGCTGGCTACATGGGATCCATTTTATTTATTTTCCTATTATAATTACCAAATGCTATACAGATTACCAAGCACCACAAAACGATACTTGGTTTTGTTTTCTCTAAAAGAGGTGGTACTACTATGAGGTGGGTAGGGGGTAGAAACAAGGGATGGTGCTTGGAGGTGGTCAGGGTTTGGAGAGGGGAGTTTCTGCACATATTCTCTGAGAAAAAAAAGCCCTGGATATAACACTGTGTCAAAAAAAAAAAGACTTGTAAACTTAAGCGGGTGTAGCTAATCACCTTCTTAATGGCACACAATGCCTTTTGACTTTCAACTGTGATCAGCTGTGGTCATTTTAGTTAACTCGGCATGAAAAGAGCTTTTCTGGAGCATTTCAGTTCCTGGTAGTGCAACTGAAGCAAACAATCAATTATGGGTGGTAAGGCACTGTTCCCGGGATCTATTATTTAGAAGTGGAAGGTATTTGGTGCAACACAGACCCTCCCTGGATCAGGGCGTCGCTCCAAACTGGATGAAAGAGCCAGGAGGAAACTGGTCAGAGAGTCTACCAAGAGGCCTACAGAAACTCTAAAGCAGTTGCAGGAATTTATGACAAATATCACAAATTCTCCACAAATGTGGCTTGTATGGGAAGGTTGCAAGAAAAAAGCCACTCCTCAAGATAAGCCACATGCGGTCACCACTGAGCTGTGCCAAAACGCACCTTGAAGATTCTGAGGCCCCATGGAAAAAGGTGTTCCTGTCAGATGAGATTAAAATTGAATTATTTGGTCTCAAAACCAAACGATATGTCTGGCGGAAATCCATCCAAATAACACCATTCCAACAGTAAAGCATGGAGGTGGAAATATCCTGTTATGGGGGTGTTTCTTAGCATCGGGGACTGGAGCACTTGTCAGGATAGAAGAAAAATGTATTGGGCAAAATACCGTCAAATTTTTGAGGAAAATCTGCTGCCCTCTGCCAGAAAGTTGTCAATGGGAAGAATGTTTACCTTCCAACACCACAATAACCCAAAGCACACAGCAACAATAACCACATGGTGGTTGGAGGATAAAAAGGTGAATGTCCTTGCATGGCCTAGTCAGAGCCCAGACTTAAGCCCCATTTAAAATCTGTGGAATGACTTGAAGACTGTAGTCCACAAACAGTCGCCATCAAATTTAACTAAACTTGGGCAGTTCTGCAAAGAAGAATGGGCAAATATTGCAAAGTCTAGATGTGCAAAGTTAGTAGAGACTAGGGATGAGCCCGATGTACGTTCGACTCGAACATCGGGTGTTCGCCTGTTCGACAAAAATAGCGAACAATTTGGGGTGTTCGCGGCAAATTCGAAAGCCACGGAACACCCTTTAAAAGTCTATGGGAGAAATCAAAAGTGTTAATTTTAAAGGCTTATATGCATGGTATTGTCATAAAAAGTGTTTTGGGACCTGGGTCCTGCCCCAGGGGACATGTATCAATGCAAAAAAAGTTTTAAAAACTGCCTTTTTTCGCGAGCAGTGATATTAATAATGCTTAAAGTGAAACAATAAAAGTGTAATATTCCTTAAAATTTTGTACCTGGGGGTGTCTATAGTCTATATGTCTGGAAAGGGGCGCATGTTTCCTGTGTTTAGAACAGTCCGAGAGCAAAATTACATTTCTAAAGGGAAAAAGGTCATTTAAAAGTATTTGCGGCTATAATGAATGAATGAATGATTTGTATAGCGCTGCAAATGTGAACTGAATCGCCTCAAGGCGCTTGGTCTGTCCTGTGTTGTCCAGCTTATTAGAAGAGGTGGGTCTTGAGTTTTTTTTTTGAAGGCCTGATGGTTTTCTTCCATGCAGATGTTGGTGGGTAGAGCGTTCCATAGCCGAGGTCCTTGGACTGCGAATCTTCGTTCTCCCTTAGATTTGTAGCGGGCTTTAGGGATGAGAAGGCGGTTTTGGTTTGTTGTTCGAAGGCTGCGATTAGGTATGTATTGTTTTATTTTCTCACATAGGTATTGAGGAGCGTTTCCTTGTGTACATTTGTGGGTGAGGCAGAGGGTTTTGAATGTGATCCTATCCTTTACCGTTAGCAAATGGAGGGTCCTTAGGGATGGAGAGATGGATTCCCAGGGTTTATTTCCTGTGACTGGTCTTGCTGCTGTGTTTTGGATGACTTGTAGGCATGCAATCTGGTAATCAGGTAGTCCTATGTAGAGGGAATTTGCGTAGTTGAGTCGCAAATTGATGATTGTTCCAACTACTACAGCTTTCTTCTTTTCTGAAATGAAGGGGATGAGTCTGTGTAGCAGGCGTAGAAGATGATGGGATCCACTGACTACTGATCCTATTTGTGCATCCATAGTCATCTCTGAATCAAATATGACTCCGAGGCTTTTGGCTTTGGTGCTTGGAAGGATGGTCGGTGGTGTCCATGGGGTCTTTTTTATTTTTTTATTTCAGTTTGCGTTGAGGAGTAGAAGATCTGTTTTCGATCCATTGAGTTTGAGGGAGCTAGTGGTCATCCAGTCATCTATCATGTGAGACATTTTTCTAGTTCCTGGTATTGGTCTTTTTGTCCGGTGATTCAGAAGTACAGTTGAGTGTCGTCAGCATATGAGTGGAAACATAGATCCGATTTGCTGATGATTTTGAAGAGTGGACGGATGTAAATGTTGAAGAGTACTGGTGACAAGGGTGATCCTTGAGGGACTCCATAAGAAATTGCCCAGGTTTCAGAAGTGAAGACTCCTAGTTTCACTGTCTGTGACCGATTTCCTAAGAAGGAAGCGAACCATGGAAGATCTCAATCTGTAACTCCTGCCAATTGTTTGAGCGTATGAGAAGAGTATTGTGGTCCACTGTGTTGAACGCTGCGCTAAGGTCCAGCAGTACCAAGAGACACGAGTCTCCGTCATCAGCTGCTTCCAGGGCACCGTCCCATATTTTCAGAAGTGCCGTTTCTGTGCCATGGCCTGGGCGGAAGCCTGATTGCAATGGGTCCAAGAGTTTGTGTGTGTCCAGGTGGAGTTGTAGCTGTTGTACTACTGCTTTCTCCATAATCTTGCAGATGGTGTTCAGGCTTGTTACTGGTCTGCGATAATTAGGATCTTTGGGGTCGAGGTTGGGTTTCTTTAGGAGTGGTTTGATGGTGCCTTGCTTGAGGGCGATTGGAACAAACCCTTCTTTGAACGACTGATTTACTAGGTGTGTAATAGAAGGGGCCAAGATTTCGGAACATTTTTTCAAGGGTTTTGTGGGAATAATGTAATTGGGTGATGTACTGTCTCGGAGGCTCTTGATGATGTTTTTGGTGTTATCAGTGGTGATTGGGGTAAGCAAAAAATTTGGTGATTGTGTGATGTTCGAGTGGATTTCCTTACCTGGCTTTGGTTAAATAAGGTTGGTTGTTGTTTATCAAGTTCATTGATAAAAACGGCATGGGATTCCCCCACAGGGGAACCCCGAACCAAAATTAGAAAATGCGTGGGGGTCCCCCCAAATTCCATACCAGGCCCTTCAAGTCTGGTATGGATATTAAGGGGAACCCCGTGCCAAATTTTTTTTTTAAAAATGGCGCGGGGTCCCCCTCAAAATTCATACCAAACCCTTCTGGTCTGGTATGGATTTTAGGGGGACCCCGCACCAAAATTTTAAAATAAATGGCGGGCTGTCCCCCCAAAAATCCATACCAGACCCTTATCCGAGCACGCAACCTGGCAGTCCGCAGGAAAAGAGGGGGACGAGAGAGTGCCCCCTCTCCTGAACCGTACCAGGCCACATGCCCTCAACATTGGGAGGGTGCTTTGGGGTAGCCCACCAAAGCACCTTGTCTATATGTTGATGGGGAAAGGGCCTCACCCCCACAACCCTTGCCCGGTGGTTGTGGGGGTCTGCGGGCAGGGGGCTTATTGGAATCTGGAAGCCCCCTTTAACAAGGGGACCCCCAGATCCCGCCCCCCCATGTGAAATGGTAATGGCTACCATTTCACAAAAAATGTGTGACAATGGTAAAAAAAAAGACAATACACGCCTTGGGACAAGTCCTTTATAAAAAAAAATAAAAAATAAAACTGTCCCACAAAGTCTTGTTCTTCTTCTTCGTTCTCTCCGACGGACCGAAAAAAATAAATAAAAAAAGCCGCAAGCCGCCTACGATCTGCCTCCATGGGAGGCACCCACCGTAATGACCGGCCTCTCAGGTGACAGTTCTTTTATAATTGAGGGCGGGGCCACACAATGATGTTTCCGAACATGGGGACATGCCTATGGCTTTTCCGTAGCGTCAGAGAGGGCGGGATTACTCGGGTCGGGGTCACTCTTTTTTTTTTTTCTTTTTCGGTCCGTCGGATTCCCAAGGCGTTTATTGTCTTTTTTTTTACAATTTTCACACATTTTTTGTGAATTGGTAGGTGTACATTTGTACAACCTCAGTTCCCTCAGGTCCCTCAGTACAGTGCAGTCTTTGAGATCCTCCATTATTGGAGCATATACAGAAATCAATAAATTAAAGGCAGGTCTGTCTGGGGGCATCCAGGTCTACAGGTTGGAAAAGCCCTATTGACTTTATACTTCACATTCCTAACCTCGGTCCCCCTCAGACTCCATTGTATTTTCTAGATATAAAAGGAGAACAATTTTTGACACAGGTGATTCCCGCTGCCCTATAACCATGGATGAAATAAGGGCAGATACAGGCTTGGGCCCACAGGTTGTATAAGTCCATTTCTACGTTACACTCCTAAACTTTGACACCTTCAGAATCCATGGTATTTCCAGAAATGGAAGGAGGACATCCCAACACTGAAGAGCGAGGCCTGGGATTTTAACTATTTAAGTATAGTTATACAGTTACATAGTTAGTAAGGTTGAAAAAATACATAAGTCCATCCAGTTCAACCATAAAAATATATAATAATAATAATACAATCCCATATACACAATCCTTCCCCCACAGTTGATCCAGAGGAAGGCAAAAAAAACAGCAAAGCATGATCCAATTTGCTACAGCAGGGGAAAAAATTTCCTTCCTGATCCCCAATCCAATCAGATTTTCCCTGGATCAACTTTACCTATACATGTTGGTACCCAGTTATATTATGTATATTTAGGAAATTATCCAGGCCTTTCTTAAAGCAATCTACTGAGCTAGCCAGAACCACCTCTGAAGGGAGTGTATTCCACATTTTTACAGCTCTTACTGTGAAGAAACCTTTCCGTATTTGGAGATGAAATCTTTTTTCCCTCTAGACGTAAAGAGTGTCCCCTTGTCCTCTGTGATGACCTTAAAGTGAATAACTCAACACCAAGTTGGACCACTTATATATTTGTACATGTTGATCATATCCCCCCTTAATCTCCTCTTCTCAAGAGGGAATAGATTCAGTTCCTCTAATCTTTCCTCATAGCTGAGCTCCTCCATGCCTCTTATCAGTTTGGTTGCCCTTCTCTGCACTTTCTCCAGTTCCCCGATATCCTTTTTGAGAACTGGTGCCCAAAACTGAACTGCATATTCCAGATGAGGTCTTACTAATGATTTGAACAGGGGCAAAATTATATCTCTGTCTCTGGAGTCCATACCTCTCCTAATACAAGAAAGGACTTTGCTCGCTTTGGAAACCGCAGCTTGACATTGCATGTTATCATTGAGCTTATGATCAACCAAAACCCCCAGATCCTTCTCCACCATTGATTTCCCCAGTTGTACTCCCCATAAGTATGTATGAAACATGCATATTCTTAGCCTCCAAGTGCATAACTTTACATTTATCAACATGAAACCTCATTTGCCACATAGTTGACAATTAGACAGAGCATTGAGGGCGGCTTGTAAATTGGAGACATCCTGTAAGGACTTTATTCTACTGAATAGATTGGTGTCATCTGCAAAGACTGAAATGTTACTTTTAATCCCAGACCCTATATTATTTATAAAGTTATTAAAAAGTAAGGGTCCCAGCACTGAACCTTGGGGTACACCACTAATAACCTTAGACCATTCAGAGTAATGCACCGTACACACGGTCTGATTTTCCGATAGAAAATGTCCTATCGGACAATGTTGTCGGAAATTCCAACCGTGTGTAGGCTCCATCTGACACAAAGTTTTATCTCCTGCTCTCAAATTTTCCGACAACAAAGTCCGATCGGACTTTTTCCAATCGTGTGTAGCGAATTCCGACGGACAAAGTGCCACGCATGCTCAGATCAAATTACAAGACCAAAGCTATTGGCTACTAGCCTCTACGTAGTTCCATCGTACGCAACGAACGTCACCACGTTCAGAATGATCGGATTTTCCGACAACTTTGTCCGACCAAGGGTATGCAATACCAGTGTCGGACAAAATCCGTCCGAAAAAATCCGACGGATTTTGTGGTCGGAATTTCCGACCGTGTGTATGGGGCATAAGAGTCATTAACCACTACTCTCTGAATTCTGTCTTTTAGCCAGTTTTCTATCCATTTAGCCAGTTTTCTATCCATTTACAGGTTGATCTTTCCAAGCCTGTAGACTTTACCTTACACATGAGCCGTGTGTGGGGAACTATGTCAAACGCTTTTGCAGCCAGAGCCACCCCTCTGTCCAAGCATACTGCGTCCACAGCCACTCCTCTGTCCAAGGTTTTACTTACCTCTTCATAAAAAGAAATAAGATTTGTTTGACAACTCATGAATCCATGCTGTCTGTTGCTTAAATTATTAGTTTTCAGCAAGAACTCGTCTATGTGGTCTTGCATGCGCACGGGAGCCGCGACCTGCGGCATATGCTATGGAAGAAACGGCATTCAGTTTCGTTTCTTCCCCTTCGCATGCGCCGTAGCCATTTCTGGTGGACTTCAAGTGAAATATTTCCTAAATGGCGCACGTTTAGGAGATATTTCCACTACCTATAGGTAAGCCTTATTCTGGGCTTACCTATAGGTAAAAGTACAAAAAGTGGGTTTACAACCACTTTAATGAGTCCCTAAAAATTGGAAACAATGGCTTTGAAATTACAGAGCTCAATTCTTTTAGGATCCGTGGGTGGATACCATCTGGTCCAGGTGCTTTATCCACTATTATTCTGTCTAAATATTTCTGGACCATATCACTTTTGAGCCATTGTGGATCATTTGGTCAATACCACCCCCATTATGGACATGAGCTCCCCCATGCTCCTTTGTATACACAGAGCTGAAGAATGAAGACTGTGGTATTGCTCTTTATATGATCCAATAGTGCGGTCCTAACTCTAGTCTTTGAAAGCCTCCATTTTGGAGTATATACTGTATAACCATGGGTGAATTAAGGGCAGGTACAGGCTTGGGCCCACAGGTTGGATAAGTCCATTTCTACCTTTCACTCCTAACCTTTGACACCTTCAGACACCGTGATATTTTCCAGAAATGGAAGGAGGGTCTCCACATCACAGATGATCTCTACCAAAGACAGCCTTATCCAACTGAATCTGCTGGTCAGGGTATATGAGTATTCAGTATTCTTCTGTAGAAGCTTAAAGTGGTGGGACACCCTGAAAAAAAAAACTTTAAAAAAAATGTTAATAACAATTTAAAATGAAAAAAAAAAAAATATTTTTTTTTTACTTACCAGAAATGACTGTTGCTAGGCAGATCGTCCTAATCTGCCTCTTCCAGCTCCGCGGTGATCTTTTCTCCTCTGATCCGAGCGCCGTCTTCTAGTGAATGAGGAGCGGTGTGTTATGGGAACTATGTCCCACAACACATTGCGTTCCCCATTCACAAATTAGACTCGCGCATGCGCAGTAGGCCGCGCACCGACTCGCGCATGCGCAGTAGGCCGCGCGCCGACTCGCGCATGCGCAGTAGGAAACGGGAAGCCGCTTCCCTTACTGAGGATGGTGGCGAGGGACATCTCAGCCTCCACGACCGACATCGCGGGCACCCTGGGAGGGTAAGTGTACTTATTAAAAGTCAGCAGCTACTTTTTTTTTAGCTGCTGACTTTTACAAATTTTTTTTAAGGCGAAACACCGCTTTAATACGTCTTTAAATTGTCTGCAAAGAATCTATTGAGCGTATTCTATTTGAAGAAAGCGCTAACACTCTTCATATGAGTCTTATTGCTAAAATGTCTCTGTATGCCTTTCTGTGATCCTTTAATGTCAAATGAATGTCAGTATTCTGTACCCACAATGTATGAATGCATGCATGAAGTTGGAAAAAAATCTATCAAATGTTTACCAAAAAAAATAATAATAATGTAATAAAAATATAATAATAATAATAATAATAATAATAATAAAAATTGCAGGCATTACTAATTTAAAAGAAAAGCAACTAATAATTATGGAAAAAGAGAGTGCCTCTGGTTGTGTGTTTTCTCTCTTTGTATTTAAGGTATCAGTTAGACGCCGCAGTACAAAGACACAATGACATCTGAAATGATTCTTTTTATTGCAGCGATGATCTAAATCGCACTGTAAAGCGGTGTTTATCCCCATAGAAAATGGAAAGATAATATGCAAGCCTGCCTTCATTGTCGAGGTATACAATAGTGTGTACATTTCTCTGCTATCCTCGTTTTGTTCCAGCAGACATTGTACGAATCCACGTTTTATAAAAGGCAGATAAGATGAAGAAAAACACCTGGTATTGCTGCCTACTATTGTTTGCTGTTTGAATTTTTTTTATTTTATTTTTTATGATTTCAAAGAGTCAGGGTCACCCTGTCAGTTAACCCCTTCCCGACTGCCGCGCTCTGATATACGTCGGCAGAATGGCACGGGTGGGCAAAAGGGCGTACAGGTACGTCCCCTTTAAGATACGGCATTGTGGGCGTGCACCCTCCCTCGCCGCATGCTCCGTGACCGTGCCCTCGATCGTTTCATGGAGAGGCAGAACGGGGAGATGCCTTTGTAAACAAGGCATTTCCCTGTTCTGCCTAGTGACATGACAGGGATCACTGCTCTCTGTCATCGGGAGCAGTGATCGCTGTCATGTCAGTGGAAGCCCACCCCCCCCCACAGTTAGAATCACTCCCTAGGACACACTTAACCCCTTGATCGCCCCCTAGAGTTTAACCCCTTCCCTGCCAGTGTCATTTACACAGTAATCAGTGCATTTTTATAGCACTGATCGATGTATAAATGACAATGGTCCCAAAAATGTGTCCAAAGTGTCCGACGTGTCCGACGTAATGTTGCAGTCATGATAAAAATCACAGATCTCCGCCATTACTAATAAAAAAAAATTATAATAAAAATCCCGTAAAACTATCCCCTATTTTGTAGATGCTATAACTTTTGCACAAACCAATCGATAAACACTTATTGCGATTTTTTTTACCAAAAATATGTAGAGGAATATGTATCGGCCTAAACTGAGGAAAAAAAAGTTTTTTTTATATATTTTTTTTATAGCAAAAAGTAAAAAAATATAGCTTTTTTTCCAAATTTTCGCTCTTTTTTTTTGGTTATACCGCAAAAAAGTGAATCAAATACCACCAAAAGAAAGCTCTATTTGTAGGGAATAAAGGACGTCAACTTTGTTGGGGTGCAGTGTCACATGACCACGCAATTGTCAGTTAAAGCGACGCAGTGCCGAATCGCAAAATGTGCTCTGGTCAGGAAGGGGGTAAATCCTTCCGAGGCTGAAGTGGTTAAAGCAATATTAAACCCAAATCCAAAAAATGTCATATATTGCAGCTTACCAATCATTAGATGTGATGACTGCATTCATTTTCTTTTTTTAGGATTTTTTTTTCCCCCTCTGTTTTCACCTGGTGATCTGGCCAGTAACACACCTCCTAGATGTTTTGCAAAAAACAAAACATCAAACCTTTTAATGTAACATTACAATAATTTCTCCAAAAGTATAAAGATTGTATTATTCCCCTTCAAGGCTTACCCTCCTCCTCTCTCTTTTTTTTTTTTTTTTCTCCTTTTAAATTAAAATTTTACATTTTTTAATTTTGTTTTTCTTTTCAGATGTTAAGCTCCTTCATATAGTAAATGTAAATATTCTTAAATACAAAATGTTGCCCTTTCAACAGTTCAGCACTGTCAGATGAAACGGGAAAAACACTCTCTCAGCTTTTAAAGAGAGATCACAGAGTGTTCTGGAGTCTGATTTAATAGAACGAGAGCTATAAGCGGAGTAACACATCCCAACATGTAGAGAAATGCAGTTTCCATTTCATAGCAGCAGGAAAAGCGCCATTTGAATAAACACATACAGCACAATCAATCAAGCGTGGCAGATCATAACATTGCAAATTTCCTAAAGGTTTTTTTTTTATGTTCTGGGCAATGTGTTGCCGTCGGCATAATGGAGATGTGGCTGTGAATGCCTATCACTCTCCAGATGAAAGGTTTTCTCAAAAATCAATAAGGCCCCAGTCACACTACTGGGATCTGACTTCTGAGACCCCAAGTCACATGAAATCCCATGTTAAGCTGGCCATACACGGGTCGAATTTCGAAAGATCTTTCTTTCGAAAATCTTATCTAAGAATTTTCGTATAAATTTCGCACCATTAGTGGGCTGCAGCAACGCCCGATTTTCGTGCGGCCATCGAATTTAAAAAATCCAACTTGTTGGAATTTTTTTTTAAAAACGAACGATTTTCGAACCAATGATGGGAGAATCGTGCGAGAAATGTAATCGGAAAAGAAATGCGCATGTGCAAGAAAAGAAGATTCCCAGAAAGAAAAGAAGATTACCAGACAAGAAAATTATTTTCTGTAGGAACATGAGGTGAAATTGAAGGTTTGGTTGGTCGAATTTCGAAATCAATGGTGGCACCATCGAATCACAAAATGCACAAATTTTCTGATTTTCAAAAGAAAGATCTTTCGAAATTCGACCCGTGTATGGCCAGCTTTAGTGTAGCCATGCCCCTGTAGGGGCTGCTGAATGTTGTGGTTCACCTGTCACCCTGCCCAGCCAGACATACATCTCTTAGACACTCAGAGACATAGAACAGTCCATAGATTTTTATATATTTTTTTCTATTTGAGGGAATATAACTTGGATGAGAAATCGGGAATTATGGGATGCCCAGGAATATTTCGTGAAAACTTGCTTGGGAACTCCTATATACACTCCAGTATATGCACCTCAATCTTCTCTCCAGCACAAACACTTGCTGCACACCATTCCTCCTCCAGCACTTCACTTTCTGCAGACTGTTACTCCTCCAGACTAGCTAGCACCGCATTGGGTAGGCATGACACGGCTTCAGTCAGGCCTCAATGAACTGCCTTTTGCGGGCAGGGACCTCGGGTCCCTGTGGTGTAGAAATAGTTCAGGTGCTAACTGCCCTCTATTCAGCTACCCCTCCCAGATAACTCTTCAGGTCCTTTCAGCCAGCCTGGTTGCAATGACCTCTCGCCATGCACTTCTCACAGTCCCCTCTTCTAGTTCTGCACCCATCTCAAACTGCAATCTCCCAGTTCTCAGACATGCCTCCCCAGTCGTCCCGACTGTGCTTCACTCACCAGCACTCGCAACTGTGAACAGTAGACCTCCCTGGAGACTCTTAGAAGTGTTCTCTCCCGCCGTCCTCTCCTTGCTCTCTCATGTGCTTCTCCTTCCAGGATCTCATCACTCCCCCTGGATGCACCCGAGCCCTAGGTCACCCACCCAGACTGGGGAGCTCCCCGTGGGCCCTGACAGCACCCACAGTCTCTCACTACAGCTCTTCAACCTGACAACTCCTCCCCAGCTGGGCTGACCCCAGGTATTTAAGGTGGCTTGCGCCCTGCCAATCCAAGTTGGGCATTGGTCAAGGCTCCTTAAGATACCTCAACTCCACTTCTCGTTCCCTCTTTGGCTGTTGGGCTGTTCTGTGAAAGGCCAAATAAATGGGTTTTCAGCTAAGCTGAAACTCTGGCTGCAGCAGGAAGTGAAAAGTTCAGCAGTGGTATTACTACCCAGTTGTTAGGGAGCCAGAGACTCCCTAACAAGGGTCTCTTTCCCACAACCCTAGCCAGGCATTATAGGAATACTGAAGTCCCTTTAAAATAATGGAGGCCCGGGCATTGCCCCCCCTCCATGTGAACGAGTAAGGGGTATATAGTAGCAGTATAATATGTAAAGACTCATAAAATGTCCCACAATGTAAATCTATCATCAACCAAATTGAAAAAAACCTGTAGACCGCTGACACAATCCTCTCCTGACGACTGCTTGACACAAATGACAGCTCAGGGTCCCCGCTGTGGTATGCAAACAAAAGAGTGGAGTATCCTAAATAATGTAATTGACCAAATAAGGACATGACAATATTTGCTCAATGACGTAATGGGAATGCTCAGCTGTTTGTTTACAAACAGATGTGGCTGGGAGCTGTCATTTACCAGCAATATCAACTGCTTTTTTTTTCTATGCAAGTTTAAATTTTGATGTAGTAGGTTGGATTCATTGTACTGTATTGTATTCATCGTACTGTATTGTATACAGCGTGCTGTATTGTAGACATGTACATTCATTTTCATCCGAATGCATTTTCGTCCAAATTTCAGGTATTTTCGTTATCGTTTTAACAAACGATAACGAAAGTGCAGAGTCCGAAAAACGAAAGATCCGCCATAAACAAATGCTTTATTTTCATTTTCGTTGTGACAACAGTTTGATATAGATAGGAGATTCGATGCTGACAATAACAATCTGTGTCCATTGAACCTGTGGTCGAATGTGCCTAACCTTAACTCTATTAGTCCAAGATTATTCTACATAGAGAGAAAATATTCGACGTAGAGAGGAAAGATTCGACGTAGAGAGGAAAGATTCGACGTAGAGAGAAAAGATTTGACGTAGAGAGGAAAGATTCGACGTAGAGAGAAAAGATTGCTGCTGGAATTGGGTGGAATTGCAGCTAAACTATACAGAGTCGTACAGTTTAGCTGCTCCGTCGAATCTTCTTTGAACATTCAACAGACACCATAAGCCTTCAATGACAGATTCAACCTTAATTCATTTGGATTTTCGGACGAATGCAATTTTTAACGAAAAACAAAATAAATAAAAACTAATTTCGGGAGTAACTAAATAAATTTATTTTTTGGGCGAAAACGAAATTCTGAAATGAAATATTTCAGTGTGCACATGTCTACTGTATTGTATTAAGCCATTGTGATGGAACAGCTTTGGCATCCCCCAGGGCCTGGGCAAGAGGTGGGCAAGAGGGGTGACTGCCCAGGATTTTGTGGGGATTTGTGTTGGAAGGGGGAATTTGGGAAGGAAAGCAGGGGGTAAATGATGTTCTAGGAGGGGAATTTTTTTGGGGGAGGTGCTAAGATCTAGGGGGATTTGTGTTGGGAAAGGGTGATGGGGGGAGAAGATTTATGCTGAGAGGGAGGGATTTGAAGTGGGGGGAGAAGATGTTTACTAGGAGGGGACATTTGTAGGGGTAGAGGATTTGTGCTAGGAGGGGTGTATTTTTTTTTGGTGGGGGGAGGATTTGTGCAGATGGGGATTTTTGTGGGGTGGGGGCAGATTTGTACTGGAAGGAAGAGGGATTTATGCTTAGGGGTAAGCATACAGATTAGTGCTCAGTGTTTTTGTTGGGGGAATTTTGCTGACACATAATGCGCATACATCTTGGGGTTGGGGGGATGCAGTTAGGCATGCTCGCCCTGGGCTCCAGTTAACCTTGTCCCAGCACTGGGCACCCAGCCCTCCAAAATGTTCCAGCAGACCGAGAGCTATTACCAGCCTTTACCCCAAGCATCGTACACAGACATGATGTTGGGATAGAACCAAATAAATTACTGTTTATTGGAACTCATACATATTTTATACCCCACAGGAGGATATTCTCCTCTTGAGGATATTAGCATGACAATGCAAACTTCAAACACCAATCCAATTAACAGCTAACAACTAACAGTGATCTTAATTAAACAGTAAGTTAATCAACAAACATATATTGTAACATTCCACAATAATTTGGTTACAATGTGGACACAATACTAGCAGACAGACAGAAACAATAGGTGTCTAAATTAACTGCACACCTAGGAGGAACACAATAGGAGAGACACATTTATTAAACACATAACACCTTAAGAAAAAGACTATAGCAGGAGACCCCCAGCACCAGGTTGCTTGAACTGATTATATTAACATCTGCTCTGAGTCTCACAATCTGAAGTAGTCATTGCTGGTTTGGGCCTAAAGACCCCAAATATGTATATGGGTCCTCCAGTTCCCAGCGTCTGTGTGTTTTGGGGAAACATGGACTTGAATCTGAAGCAAGACCACTCCAAGGGTCCCCCAGGCCCACACCTCCCAAACAGTAGTGTTTAAATCCAGGACCCAGTGGGTAGGAGGCTTGCTCCTAGTCCCCTCCAAAAGCCTCTGTGCCAATTTGGTCTATCACATCTATCTCACAGGCAAGTTGATGGCATCCGCTGTTGCTACCCTTTAAAGTGTTGCAGAAAATCCCCCCTGTACTTCCCTCCTGCAATCCTGAGCTGTGAAGGCTCCAGTAAGCCACCCAACGGTCCAGAGATTTAAAATCCCTGCTGTTTTCCCTCCATACAGGGCTGCAAGTATGGACCGGATGGATTCTAATTGTGATGGTGCTGACCAACTAGAACCCACCTGGTCCATACTTGCAGCACTGTATGGATAGGAGAGAAAATAGCCTAGATTTGAGAGTGTTGGGTGACTAAGGCCCCTTTCACACGAGGCGGACTCCGCTTCCACGGAGCCCTCCTCTGTCCGCCGACTCAGCGGGAGATCTCTCCGTTGATCTCCGCTGAGCCGGCGGATGACAAGTCCCTCTCTGCTCACTGAGCGGGGAGGGGCTTGCAAGCGCCGCTGGTCTCTATGGAGAGATCGGATGAAAATGGACAGCGTGTCCGTTTTCATCAGATCTCACCTGATCCAATCCGCCAGCGACGGATCTGGACATAGAGCCATACGTCTGCTTTTGGCGGATCGGACCGGGTCGGATGTCAGCGGACATGTCTCCGCTGACATACGACGCTCCATAGACTAACATGGAGCCCCCGTTCAGATCCGCCGTCAAAACTGACAGGCGGATCTGAACGGTCCGTTCATGTGAAAGGGGCCTTACAGGGGCCTTGACAGCTCAGGATCATAGGAGGTAAATTCAACAGGGTCCAGTGTTAGGTCATCTTTTTCAGATTTTGTGCAAAGGTGAACTTACACTTTAAGATTTATTGAGGAGATCTTTCAAGTAATTAGCTTTGCTAAAAAAAAAATCAAAACGTTCTCTAAATGGTGCCCATGCTGGGCGGACGACCTCCTGTGCCAGGGCAGTTGCTCGATATGGGACACGGAAGTGAGCAGCTGTAGTAGTTGTGTCCACTACGGTGATTTCCAGCTTCCACAGGAATCCCACAGGTATGGCACCAGGCTGCCTCAATATAACTATGTAAAAATGTCCATAGTTAGAATTTAAAACACTTTTACTATTATGCCCCCTAAGCAACCCCCAACCCAACTTTTAAGTGCATCCTGGATCTTCAGGGACTCGAGCAACACTCCTTGCTTCCCATATCACCTAAATATTTTAAATAACTTTTAAGTAAAGTTGCAGTGCATTGTATCCTTCGTATTAATAAATATTGCTTGTTGGTTGGTGTTTTGCCCTTGGAGTTTGGGATAAAAGAGGTTGAAGGTGGCTGTAATCAACATGAGAGATTTGTTACTCAATTACAGCCACTAACCTATTACAGTGACCTCAGAGAAAGGTGAACTGTCCAATTCTCACGAGTACACGAATGTATGGCTGACACTTTGGCCCACAATATTATTCCCCATAAAGGTTGTATTTTTCTGTATAATGAGAACATTTTTGTGCTTCATCTTAAACCTCCCATTCTTGTGCCCTGTAATTAAAAGTAGCTGCGACAAACATATTTGCATAATCAGCACGCATTTTTCACCTCTACGAGGATTTTCATTTAACTGCATTGAACATGGCATCTTTAACTACTTCAGCTCTCCTACCTGTACAACTCTTATGGAGCCGAGCAATTTTTACTTTTCTCCTGTGGGCCTGCTTGTTTAGCAATAATTTTGTCATTATTTAAAGTGTATGCTATCCTAAATATTTGTTTCTCTATGTCTATGTTCACATATGTGTATTTTATAAATCATAATCTATTATTTTCATGTACTTCTTCCATCTGAAGTAGCTGGTTGATCCTGACAGTCATCTTTATTCCTTGTTCTAAACTGAACACACAAAGCACAGAAGCTGATCTGTATCAGTGTGACCAGTTTATATTCTTTGGCTGGCCATTTAGAGGTACAGGATACTATGCAGACGAACAGCATGCCTGAATTGAATAGTTTGTTCAGCCACCATGCCCCCCAATTACAGCCTGCTTCTGCACACACCTCCTCCCAATCACAGCCTGCCTCTGGCACACACCTCCTCCCAATCACAGCCTGCCTGTACCACATCCTCCTCCCAATCACAGTCTGCCTCTGGCACACACCTACTCCCAATCACAGCCTGCCTCTGGCACACACCTCCTCCCAATCACAGCCGGCCTCTGGCACACATCCCCCTCCCATTCACAGTCTGCCTCTGGCACACACCTCCTTCCAATCACAGTCTGCCTCTGGCACACACCTACTCCCAATCACAGCCTGCCTCTGGCACACATCCCCCTCCCAATCACAGCCTGCCTCTGGCACACACGCCCTCCCAATCACAGCCTGCCTCTTGAACACCCCCTCCCAATCACAGCCTGCCTCTGGCACATATCCCCCTCAGAATCAAAGCCTGCTTCTGCACACACCCCCTTCCAATTACATCCTGCCTCTGGCACACACCTCCTTCCAATCATAGCCTGCCTCTGGCACATACCTCCTTCCAATCACAGCCTGCCTCTGGCGCACACCTCCTTCCAATCACAGCCTGCCTCTGGCACACACCTCCTCCCAATCACAGGCTGCATCTGGCACACATATCCTCCCAATCACAGCCTGCCTCTGGCACACACCCCCTCCCAATCACAGCCTACCTCTTGAACACCCCCTCCCAATCACAGCCTGCCTCTTCTGGCACACACCCCCTCCCAATCACAGCCTTCCTCTTGAACACCCCCTCCCAATCACAGCCTGCCTCTGGCAGTGGCATGCTCAGAGGCTGAGCCAGCTGTTGGTCCATGCATCTGGGTGGATCCCACCTGTGAAGTCACGATCTTTCCCAAGCCTGGATCATCTCTGTGACGTCAGCCGACAACATGCTTTAGCCCGCAGTTGGCTAAAAAAGGGTCACAGGAGTGCAGAACATACCGCAATCCTGTGATCTATATGAAAGGTGTAGCTAAAATAGCTTTGGATATACTTCTTCATTAAACTCTGAGGACAATAAATGCACCCGCACTTGCAAGGTGCATGGTCTACTTGCCTTTAGTAAACCCACCACACTGTATTTGTTCAATGACCCTTGAAGACTATCTGCAAGTGTCATATTGACAGCTGCCCTGCTGTGTAATGCTGAACAATTGCCGACCAGCAGATACCAGCAGATTTAGCTGTAATGAGATGGTTGAAGGGGGCAGGATTAGGTACTGTATATAAAAGAATAGTTATCTTAAAAAAAAAAAAAAAAAAGGAGAAATGTACATATAAAACTTTTTACTGTTAACTTTTATTTCATTTAAAAGATCTAAACCCCCTTTCCTTGATATACTATAGAACTGTTGTTGGCACTTTATACACAGAACGTAGCCTCCAGAGACTTAATTATCTGCTGTCCTATGTACTATATAGAGGCTGTCAGTGTGAGGCTGTTTATTCTAAGCCTCTCCTTTATATTACAATGATAGCTTGAGCTCATTAGTGTCAGTATCTCTGGGCTCTGCCTGTGTCCTTTTGCCAGGGGGATGCCCGGGCAAACATATCATGGCGAAATGTGTTATATAATTATGCCCGCTTTGTGGAACAATAATGTTGATTAATTGTATTTACTGCTGAATAGCTCTCATTCGCTACCACAACTTATGCTGCCGATGGCTGAACATCGCTACGGCTTCTCAGAAGGCTTGAAGACTAAAATGTAATCATGGCCAATATTCAATGCATTTTTAGAAGGTTCCCAGCAGAGGGCACCAGTGATAACCGCAAATGCCTGCCCAGTGCCTATGTTGGTTTTACTCATTAGAGGAATGTTGCCCAACCTCTCTTGATTGAACCCAATGGCCAGGTGTTCTTTTTTCTGATGCATCAGTTTATACCTTTTACCAATTATGAAACAGAAACTCATGATTTGGTTTAATGAGCTGCTTAGAGCAAAGTTGTTTTATTTAGAGGGTATAGTTAAGGTGATTTAGAATTTCCCATTTGGTGTTCCTTGTATTTGTGTGTTTTTTTATTTTTTATATCTATTATCTGTATACTGATGATTTTAGGGCCCCACACTTTTGTGGTGCGTTTACCCATGTTGCATTAAGACAGCCCATTCATTTGAATGGGCTCCCTAATGCATCAAGTTGTGCAAAAAATATGACATGTGTCATTTCTGGCAGTACAGCACACAGTAAATCATGTTAGTACATTGCGCTGTGTTGCAGCACAGGTCTGTCGGCAAGTTGCATTAGGGTGGCATTCAGAAAGAATGGTACTGCATCACGTCAACATTTATAACATGCATTGCCACGTGTAACCGTAACATGATAGTGTGAATATGCCTTTAATGTTCTATTTTCTATGTTCTAAATGCACAAAAGATCTGCTAACAGCTAAAAACGATGGACATTCTGTACTCCTGAACCCCTCTGCTGCCTGTGACCACCCCCTCCACCTCAAAAAACTCCACGCCTTTGGTGTCAGTGACTGTCATCTTCACTGGTTTTCATCCAACTTATCTAACTGCACATTTAACATTACTTTCAATTCTACTCCTTTCTCTCCTCTTCCTTTCTCTGTCAGGGTCCCCCAAGGTTCTGTTCTTGGACCTTTCCTATTCTCCATCTACACCTTCTTCCTGGGTCAGCTGATAGCCTCTCATGGCTTTCAATACCATTTCTACCCTGATGACACCAAAATCTATCTCTCCCCCCCTAAGCTCACTCCATCAGTCTCCTCAGGCATCGCAAATCTACTAACAGCCATATCTGACTGGATATCACATCACTTCCACAACCATCAACCTGTCCCCGCATGCCAATGTTCTCTGTGTTATCCTGGGCTCTGAACTCTCCTTTTGGTCCTACATCCAATCACTGTCCAAAGCTTGCCACCTCAACCTCCACAACATCTCCAAACTACTCCACCAATGACACCACAGTCCACTACCTGGTTATCTTTCGCCTCAACGACTGCAACTCCCCCCTCATTGGATTACCTTTACATAGCATGCCCCCCCTTCAGTCCATCATAAATGTTGCTGCCCTACTTATCCACCTTACCAACCATTCAGTGTCTGCTACTCCTCTCTGTCAATCCCTCCACTGGCTTCTGCTCCCCCAACTAATTCAATTCAAGATACTAACAATAACTTAAAAAGCCATTAACAACGCCACAGTACATCCCTAATCTAGTCTCAAAATACCAACCAAATCGCTCTCTTCGTTCCTCTCAATACTTTCTGCTCTCTAGCTCCCTCGTCACTTCCTCCCATACTCACCTCCAGGACTTTTCCAGAGCTTCTCTCATTCTATGGAACTTCCTACCCCAATCTGTCTGATTATCTCCTTCTCTGTTTGCTTTTAGATGATCCCTGAAAACCCTACTCTTCTGAAAAGCCTACCCTGCCCCCACCCAACAACTGTACTTTTATTTTCTCCTTCACCTCATCCCCCACAACTATTACCTTTTGTATCACTTGACCCTCCCTCCTAGATTTTAAGCTATAATGAGCAGGGCCTTCTGATTCCTCCTGTATTCAATTTTACTTTATTGTAACTGTATTGTTTGCCCTCATATTGCAAAGCGCAGTCTGTTGGCGCTATATAAATCCTTACATAGTTACATAGTAGGTGAGGTTAAAAAAGACACAAGTCCATCAAGTCCAACCTATGTGTGTGATTAAATGTCAGTATTACATTGTATATCCCTGTCTGTTGTGGTTGTTCAGGTGCTTATCTAAGGTTTTTTTGAAATTATCAATGCTCCCTGCTGAAACCCCCACCTGTGAAAGGGAATTCCACATCCTTAATGCTCTTACAGTAAAGAACCCTCTATGCAGTTTAAAGTTAAACCGCTTCTTTTCTAATTTTAGTGAATGGCCGAGCGTCTTTTTAAATGTTTTATTCCTATTGTGGGGTCACCAGTACGGTATTTGTACATTGAAATAATATCCCCCCTCAAGTGTTTCTTCTCCAGAGAGAATAAGTTCAGTGCTCGTAACCTTTCCTCATAACCAAGGTCCTCCAGTCACTTTATAAGTTTTGTTGCCCTTCTCTGGACTCTCTCCAGTTCCAGCACATCCTTCCTGAGGACTGGTGCCCAGAACTGGATGGCATACTCCATACTCCAGGTGCGGCCAGGCCAGAGTCTTGTAGAGTGGGAGAATTGTCATTCTATCTCTGGAGTTAATCCCCTTTTTATTGCATGCCAATATTCTGTTTGCTTTGCTTGCAGCAGCTTGGCATTGCATGCCATTGCTGAGCATATCATCTACTAGAACCCCCAGGTCCTTTTCCATCCTAGATTCCTCCAGAGGTTCTCCCCCTAGTGCATAGATTGCATTCATATTTTTCCCACCCAAATACATTATTTTTACATTTTTTTACATTAAACCTCATTTGCCATGTAGTTGCCCACCCCATTAATTAGTTCAGATCTTCTTGCAAGGTTTCCACATCCTGTGGGGAAATTGTCCTGCTTTGCTTAGTATCATCCGCAAATGTTGAGCTGTTTATCCCATCCTCCAGGTCATTTACAAATAAATTAAATAGGATTGGTCCTAGGACAGAACCCTGGGGGACTCCACTTTCCACACTGGACCATTCTGAGTATTCCCCATTTATCACCACCCTCTGAACTCGCCCTTGTAGCCAGTTTTTAATCCATGTACTCACCCTATGGTCCATGCTGACAGACCTTAGTTTGTACAGTAAACGTTTATGGGGAACTGTATCAAATGCCTTTGCAAAATCCAGATACCCCACGTATATGGGCCTTCCTTTATCTAGATGGCAGCTCACCTCCTCATAGAAAGTTAGTAGGTTGGTTTGGCCAGAACAATTCTTCATGAATCTATGCTGATTACTGCTAATAATACAGTTTTTATTGCTAAAATCTTGTATATAGTTACTTATCATCCCCTCCAAGAGCTTGCATACTATTGATGTTAGGCTAACTGGTCTGTAATTCCCAGAGATGTATCTTGGCCCTATTTTAAATTTTGGTGCTACATTGACTTTTCTCCAATCTGCCGGTACCATTCCAGTGAGTAGACTGTTCGTAAAAATTAGGAACAATGGTCTGGCAATTACTTGACTGAGTTCCTTAAGTACCCTCAGGTGCAAGCTATCTGGTCCCGATTACTTAGTAATGTTAAGTTTTTCAAGTCTATTTCTAATTCTATCCTCTGTTAGCCATGAGAGTGCTTCCTGTGACGTATCATGAGGATAAACATTGCAGTTTTTGTTACTGTAGCCCCCGTTTCCCTCGTGAAGACTTAGGAGAAGAATAAATTCAATACCTCCGCCATCTCTCTAACTTTTGTAACCAGAAGTCCTTTCTCATTCTGAATGGGGCCAATATGGTCTGTCCTCCCTTTTTTTACTGTTTACATACTTAAAGAATTTCTTGGGATTTTTTTTGCTCCCCTCCGCTATGTGTTTTTCATGTTATTTTTTTGCCGCCCTAATTGCACCCATACATTTCTTGTTGCATTCTTTGTAAAGTTGGAATGCTGATGATGATCCCCCCTAGTATTTTTTGAAGACCTTCTCCTTTGCTTTTATATGCATTTTTACATTGGAGTTAGGCCATCCAGGACTTTTATTAGCTCTTTTAAATTTATTTTCCATTGGGAAGCACTGGCTAATACCCTTATTTAATATGCTCTTAAAGCATACCCATTTTTCCTCCGTGTTCTTTGTTCCTAAGATTTTATCCCATATAGTATCTTCTAGCAAGGATCGTAGTTTAGGGAATTTGGCTCTTTTGAAATCCAGTGTCTTTGTATTGCCCTTATGTTTCCTATTTGTGTGATTTGTATTAAAAAGGAATTGACCTGGAATACTTAGCTTCTGCATAAATTGTGTTACGCTGAAAGTTGTAAATAACGTGTAAAAAAACAAGAATCATGCAGTAAACCTTAGTTCGTGACTAAAGCCTCAAATTTGATAAATAAATAAAAAAATATACATTTAATCATGTAGAAAAGTAAATCACATACAATATTATCTTTTGCCATCAGCTCAACCCCCCTCCCCCCGAATTTACTGTTACTTTGTATCCCTTGACTCTCCCTTTTAGATAGTAAGCGCTAATGAGACAGAGCCCTCTGATTCCTCCTCCTTCCATGGTTTGTCTCCACCAAAACATAATACAAAAAAATGACAACATTAAAAAACTTGCAGTGCGTCTTACTAAATACCTTGGACTGTCTACTTTCCAAAAAGAGGAAATTTGGGGGGTACTTGTACTGTCCTGGCACGTTAGGGCCACAAGAAATTAGATCCCGTCAATACATCAATACATTGATCAATTTATCCCATAATTTGTGGACTTCATTTATTTAGCAAAAAATAATTAAAACCCATTGGTGATTAAATATCACCAAAAGAAAGCACTATTTGTGTAAAAAAAAAAATAAAAAAATGTCATATGGGTACAGTGTTGCATGACCTCGCAATTCAAAGTGTTCCTGCTGAACTGGCTGAGATTCAAACCGTGTATGGCCGGCCTAAGTCTTTGCACCATGAATGTATTAGGTTGATTTAAACTAAAAGTTTCATTGTGTTTTGAACATAAAAAAAATCCTACTATACTGTTGAGTAGGTTGAGTAGACAAGGAGAAAGACTGGTGACCCTGCGGGAACTGTAACTTTGCTTTGGTAACTTTTTATATTTATGCAACCTGGAATTTAGACTGAAATTTCTGTTGGACTTTAAACCCACATTGGGAGCAGGACTGATGTGAATTGTAAAATGATGGGTATACACAATATGTTGGAGGTGTATACATACCAAGAAATAAAAAAATAATAGAAATCTAGAATTAATTGTCCATTAAACATGCACAGGCTTACAAACTGTGGGCCAGTTATTGGATGTCACTTTGAGGACCTTTCTGTCTCCTTATCTATCGAATCAATAAGTCTTGTCTCTCTTCGATTTACTTTAATTGTTTCATCAAACTGAAATATTGCAAATCAGTCACATCGAATGGCTATCTACCTACCGGCTGTCAGACATTCTTAATTATTAATAATAATGTGCAATTAAGTGGTCTTGGAATGATATCATCCCTTTCTATATTATGTGAGGACAGTTTTTCAAGGGCTTCCATTTTTTTTAAAGTATACTCAATACATGCTCCAATGTTTGTACTTATGTTATTTATTTGAATTAATAGTAATACTAATAATAATTATTAGTATTATTATTATTATTATAAATTTTACTTTGTGGTCAACTACTGTTGGCCTGTTATTAGATGTCACTCTGAGGACCTCTCTGTCTCCTTATCTATCGAATCAATCTGCCTCAGGTCTCTTCTATTTACTTTAATTGTTTCATCAAACTGAAATATTGAAAATCCGTTCCATCAAGCTAGCTCAAGCTAGCTACCTACCGGCTGTCAGATGTCCTTTAATTATTAATAATAATGTGGAATTAAGTGGCCATGGTATGATATCATCCCTTTCTGTATTATGCAAGGACATTTTTTTTCAAGGGCTTCCATTTTTTAATCAGTATACTGAATATTAATAGCTTTGATGCTAAAATGTTAGTATTTGTGATGCTTTTTTTGTAATAATGATAATATTATTACTTTGTGGTCATCTAACCATCACAGAGACCATATGGCCAAAAGTATGTGGTCTCCCCCTCCAAATAATGGAGTTCATGTGTTTCCAGGATTACTGTTAATAATACAGCAGACAAAGACCTTGTGGTAACAGTTTGGAAAAGGTCCCTTTCCATTCCAGCTTGACAGTACCCTGTGCACAAAGCCAGCTCTCTACAGACATGGTTTGCATAATTTAGTGTTGAGGTACTTGTGTGGGAAGCAAAAGAGGCCTGAACCCTACTGAACACCTGTGGAATGAAGTGAAACGCGGATTGTGAGCCAGGTCTTCTCAACCAAGATCAGCACTTGCCCTCAATAAATATTATAGCATACAAATACATTGTAGACAATAATGCTCTTACAATCATGTAGTAACTGTTTGGCAAAGATCCTTTTCTGTTCCAGCATGACTGTGCTCCTGTGTACAAAACCAGCTCCATAAAGACATAGTTTGACCAGTTTGTTGTTGAAGAACAAGTGTCCTGTACAGAGCCCTGACCTCAACCCTATTGAACACCTTTAAGATGAATTGGAACAGTGATTGTGAGCCAGGTCTTCACCTCCAACATCAGAACCTCACTTCACAAATGGGCACAAATTTCCACATTTAACAGACCGTGTGGTCACAGTTTCGGGAAGGCCTTTTCTATTCTAGCATGACTGTGCCCCTGTGTACAAAGCCAGCTCTATGTGGTGTGGAGGAACTGGAATGGATAGCACAGAGCCCTAAACCCTACTGAACACATGTGGGATCAACTGGAACTTTGATTGTGAGCCAGGTTCTCCTGTTACCTTGTGGTAACACTTTGGGTAAGATTCTTTCTGTTCCAGCATGACTGTGCCCATGTGTACAAAGCCAGCTCCATAAAGACATGGTTTCACCAGTTTGATTTGGAGGAGCCCTGACTTCAACCCTACTGAACATCTTTGGGATGAAATGGAACACCAATTGTGAGCCAGGTCTTCTCCTCCAACATCAGTACCTGACCTCACAAAGGGGCACAGATGCCCACAGGCAACAGACTTTGGTAACCATTTGAGAAAGCTCATTTTCTGTTCTTGCATGGCTGTGACTCTTTGTACAAAGCCAGCTCCATAAAGACATGTGGACTAACTGAAGTGGCCTGAACAAAGCCCTGAACACCTTTGGGATGAACTGAAACTTTAATTGTGAACCAGGTCTTCTCATCCAACATCAGCTCTTGCCTCATAAATGCTGCAGGATACAAAGACATTTTAGACAATAGTGCTCCTCCAACCTTGTGGTAATAGTTTCAGTTTGGTGAAGACCCTTTTCTGTTACAGGCAGCATGACCGTGCCCCTGTGTACAATGTCAGCTCCATGAAGACATGGTTTGACCCATTTGGTGTGGAGGAAATCAAATGTCCTGCACAGAGCCCTGACCTCAACCCTACTGAATACCTTTGAGATGAATGGGAACACTAATTGTGAGGCAGGTCAACTCATCCAACATCAGTGCCTGAACTCACAGATGATATTTTCACTAAACAGGCACAAATTCTCCAACAAATCCCTCCAAAATCTCATGGAAAGCTCTCCCAGAAGAGCTGAGGATGGTATAACCGCAAAAGGGATCCAGCTCCACACTAATGGTCATGGTTTTGGAACGGGATGTCCAACAAGCTCATATAGGTGTGATGGTCAGGTGTCTACCAACTTTTGACCATATAGTGTGAGTAATTGAAGTAATTGTAACAGTAGCAGTAGTATTATCATTGCAGTTAAAGGGGTTGTAAACCCTCATATTTTTTCATAGTATAGGATGCATTAAGGTGAAAAAAACTTCTGACACTGAGAAGCCCCCCAGCCCCCTCGTTTTACTCACCTGAGCCCGTTCATTCCCTTGGCAGAGATGCCCTCTGCCTCTCTGCCCCTTGTCTCAGCTCTTGATTGAATAGCTTGATAGCAGCGCAGCCAGCTCTGACTGCTGTCAATCAAATCCAATGACGCGGGTGTCGGGGGGCGGGGCCGAGTCCGGCATTCTGTGTCTATGCATGAAAATGCCGGACTCGGGAGCGCGCCTGCACAGTACCTCCCAGGGAGAGAGTTTCTCCTAGGAGGTTTACCGATGTGGGGAGGAATTAATAGTGCCGCCGGGAGACCCCAAAAGTCGAGGATCACGGCCACTTTGTTCAAAACTAACTGCACAGTGGAGGTAAGTATGATATGTTTTTCTTTGTTTTTTTTAAATAAGGGTTTACAATCACTTTAATGTTACCATGATATAATTATCTTTGTATATTTTCTGGTATCTTATTAGCACATCTGCATTTTCCAAAATACATTATGACACATTAGAAGGTGTTTTTATGAAATGTTTGTTTGTTTTATCAACATGTCCTCTGCGCAGTGTAAGCAATTCATAGTTGATATTATTAAATTATCTTTGTTTCAATTTCACATTTTCCTTATATTTCCATTCATCAAGCACTTTGCAATCACATGCAGAGGCATGTCTATACTTTCTAGCAGTAAACAAATATCAATCCCGTATAGCCTAGAAGTGATTCTACCTGTGTGTATTACTATGGGTATGTTGGTTATTTTTTTATAGCATAGACATATGTGAATTATTACATTGTAAGACCGCGTGTTGTTTTAGAAGCTAGGCCTCTCCTATTGATATGCTAACAAACCTGTTGGGCTGCTTTGTGAAGTTCCTTGCAGAAAATTAGATAGCAGGAAATAGGAGGAGGGAAATAGGACTTTGAACAAGCCATGTACTTGAAGAACAAAGGAACAACTGTTGTTCTGGAGACAAGGGAAGAAGTTGTGCTGGACTATGAGAAGCTTTCTGACTCACTCTCCAGGTTCCAGTGTAGGAAAGGGGAATGGCCAGAACTCTGAGACCCCGTGAGATCAATCTCAGTTCCCAAAAAGCACACAGTCACTAGGAATTAATTCAGGGTCCCCAGGACAGCTGCCACCTTCCAGGTTCCTTTGGACAAGGGACAGTGAGTACGAAAATCCTTCTTCGGACCAGATCCCTTGTGGTGAAATCCTACAGCCAGCTTATCTGGAGATCTGTCCAGGCCCCCAGCACTGACACTGATGAGGCCTCAAGAACAACTACACAGTTCATGGCTGCCTCAGGCTCTGGAACCCTCCTGGGGAGAAGGAACAAGCTCTCCAGGGCTTCAGACTATGTATCACCTCCCTGGTCACCTACTGGACACTCCTCTCCAGGGATAGGCCAGAGCATAATGAATAATCAGACTGGTTATTTAAATATTCCTTCCTAAATTCTGGAAGCTTCAAGGGGAAGCAATCAAACTCCCATCCTGTGAAACCCTGATTAGACCAGGACAAACAATCACTGCTCCCTTGACTACAGATGGAGCCAGAAACAAAATTTGCCTAGCATCCTAAGCTAGGAGGGTGTGACACAATACAATAGAAATGAGGACACCCGCAAAGCAATGTACTCTGATACCATAAAAGGCCTTAACCTAAAAAAAAGGAATGTTTTTAAACTTAAAGACAGCAAAAAAGAGCAGGTAAAATATAAGCAGTATAAACTTCAGCTTTAAGCTTATCCTACTATCTTTCACCTTAATGACACACATGGGAGAACGCTAGAATTGCCTTCTTTTTTCTGGTTTCAGATCTATCCATCTGCTATGGATGAGGTGCAACCTCACAACTACCTATTCTTTAAAAATGTTCCACCTGTACAAAACTGTTAGATCCAACAAAGACCAATAAACATTGTTTTTCCTAAATAAGGTTGATATTATTCTGAATTTCCCTTCTATCATCATTCTTCTGTTTTTTACAAATCAAATAATTTCCAATCTGATACATTTGAATAGGAACCTTCTTGCACCCCCCACACACACACACACAGATAGGCATTGCGGGGCGCTATTTGTCATGAGCTGTCTATACAGTTTATTAGTTATTCAGGCATAAGAAGCCCATTCATTTCAATTGAATTAACAAAGCATTAAACACATACAGATGTAGCTGTGCTAATATTTCCATTTGACTTGACAAGGCGATTTGTTTCATGGTGGCTCTGCATGTTATGGATGATGCCGGGAACTTTGTGCAACGGGGCTCAGCTGTTATCTCCTGCCGTGGGATGGCATGGCTGCATGAAGGGGGCCTTAATGATAAAAAAAATTATATCGTTGTTGTATATTGTGACATGTCAGGAATTTATTTATTCCAATTCGCAGTTACTGAAAGGTTCTCTTCAAATTAAGCTGTACTAAGGCTGGTGAAAGAACATGAAAACATGCAAATACTATGAGCAGAATGTAATTTAATGGAGGCAGTTCCTAGTCTATTTGTATCGGTCGTCTTTTTTGTCTTATTCTTTTTCTCTCTCTTGTTTCTTCTTCTCTCACTCTCTTTTATTTTTCTGCTCTTCTCTCTCTCCCATCCTCTCTCTGTTCTCTTTCATCATTCTTCTTTCTCTCTTTTCTTTCTTTATTTCTTCTCTTTTTTCTCTCATCTCTATCTTTAGTGTAATGGAGAAGAACGAGATAATGAACATATCACAATAAAATTTTGTGGCATAAAAACATAGGTACAACCATCCTTTGAAACAAGAATGGGAACAACCTTAACATCAGTACAATGTGGTGAAACCATCACATTAAGTTAGTAATAGTTTGCTCAGAATTTGTTAGGCCTAAATCATGGAGTAATGTGAGGTAATACTTAAGAACATAACCGGTTAGAACAATTTCCTCTGCTTCTTTCTCTCCCTCTTCTTCTCCCTCTCTCCCTCTTCTTCTTCCTCTAACTCTTCTTCTCCCTCTCCCTCATTTTCTTCCTCCCCCCTCTCTCTTGTCTTCCTCTCCATCTTCTTCTCCCTCTTCTTCTCCCTCGTCCTCTCATTCTTCCTCCCCCTCTCCCTTGTCCTCTCCCTCTTCCTTCCCCTCTTCTTCTCCCTCTTCTCCTCCTCCCTCTCCCTCTTTCTTTCCCTCTCTCTCCTCTCTCTCTCTTCCTCTCTTCTCCCTCTCTCTCTTCTCTCCCTCTCTTCTCCCTCTCCCTCTTCTTATCCCTTCTCCATCTTCTTCTTACTCTCCCTCGTCTTCTTCCTCTCCCTCTTCTTCTTTCTCTCCCTCTTCTCATTCCTCTTCTTCTTCCTCCTCGTCTCCCTTCCCCTCTCCCTCGTCCTCTCCCTCTTCTTCTCCATCTCCCTCTTCCTCTCCCTCTCTTTTCCCTCTCCCTCTTTCTCTCTTTCTTCTTATCCCTTCTCCCTGTTCTTCTTCCTCCCCCTCTTCTTCTTACTCTCCCTCTTCTTCTTCCTCTCCCTCTCCCTCTTCTTACTTCTCCCCCTCTCCCTTGTCCTCTCCCTCTTCTTCTCCCTCTCCTTCCTCTCCCTCTTCCTCTCCCTCTTCCTCTCTCTCTTCCTCTTTCTTCTCCCTCTTCCTCCCACTCTCCCTCTTCCTCTCCCTTGTCCTCTCCCTCTTCCTACCCCTCTTCTTCTCCCCCTTCTTCTCCTCCCTCTCCCTCTTTCTTCCCCTCTCTTCTCCCTCTCTCTCTTCCTCTCCCTCACTTCTCCCTCTCCCTCTTCTTATCCCTTCTTCATCTTCTTCTTCCTCTCCCTCTTCTTCTTCTCCCTCTTCTTCTTCTTCTTCCTCTCCCTCTTCTCATTCCTCTTTATCTTCCCACCCCTCTCCCTTCCCCTCTCCCTTGTCCTCTCCCTCCTCTCCCTCTCCCTCTCTTTTCCCTCTCCCTCTTTCTCTCCCTCTTCGTCTCCCTCTCCCTCTTCTTATTTCTCCCCCTCTGCCTCATCCTCTCCCTCTTCTTCTCCCTCTCCCTCTTCTTATTTCTCCCCCTCCTCCTCATCCTCTCCTCTCCCTCTCTTCTCCCTCTTCTTCCTCTTCCTCCCTCTCCTCTTCCTCTCTCTCTTCCTCTTCCTCTCCCTCTTCCTCTCCCTCTTCTCTCCCTCTTCTTCTCCCTCTTCTTCCTCTCCCTCTTCCTCTCCCTTCCCCTCTTCTTCTTCCTCTCCCTCGTCTGCTCCCTCTTTCTCTCCCTCTTCCTCTGTCTCTCCCTCTTCTTCTCCCTCTTTCTCTCCCTCTTCCTCTGTCTCTCCCTCTTCTTCTCCCTCTCCCTCACCTGCTCCCTCTTCCTCTCCCTCTTCTTCTCCTCTCCCTCTTCTTCTTCCTCCTCCTCTTCCTCTTCTTCCTCTACCTCTTTCTCTTCCTCTACCTCTTCTTCTCCCTCTCCCTCTACTTCTACCTCCCTCTTCCTCTTCTTTTCTTCTCCTCTCCCTCTCCTCTCCTTTTCTATTCCTCACCCTCGCTTCCTTTATTTTCTTCTCCTTTCTTCCTTTCTACTCCTCTCTTCTTTCCACTTCTTTCTTTTTTCTTACCCCCTCTATTTCACCCCTTTTTTCCTATTGAAAACACACTTGAAAATGTGTAAAAATGCAGGAAAATTAATAAAAAAACGCGTGAATATGTTGAAGCACAAATGTGTGTTACTCCTAAGGACATCAATTGGATTCCACCAACCACTATAACAGAAGATAAAATTATACGGTATGTTTGACTGTCGCTCAACATAAATATCTCAATAAGACATTAAAACGTCCAGGCTTTTCATGTTAAAAGATGAATTACATAAGGAAAATGTTTTTTTTTTTTTCCAAGCTTAGAAGACCAAAAAAGGAAAGGCTCCGCAGATGAATCGGCAGCAATCACAAGGCTATCTACTGTCATATTTGAGCAAAGACATATTCCAACCCAATGATCACTTCCTAGCTACTAATTTATTAATCTTGAATTAAAGGAACAAAGACGGCATTTACATATCAAATCTCGCACATGTTTGGGTCAGTATTTGAAGTTGTCCTTGCTTTTTTATTTAAAATCCCAGAAACGTATGAAGGGGAGGAAAAAAAAATATTTTGATGGAATAAAGGACCTAGAAACCGGAGCTGTCTGAAACAGAGCAATTAATTTAATTATGTGTTTGATCTACTCTACATTGGTCATACAGTATTTAAATATATTAGTATAAAAAAGAGAATACAGTTTGACGTCTGTCCTTTCAAGTTTGGCGTTATGTTTCCAGCGCCGGGTTTAGTTCCGGAACAAATTATTTCGCTACAAACTTCAGGGATTTCAGATTTGCATAATGCTCTCCTTTACTGCATTTTTTTTTTTTTTTTTTTTAGGTTTTGAATTCCTCTCGCAAATCTATTTTTAGTAACAATTCCATAAGGTCCCTTGTGAAAATATATCAAACGCCACAATTCTGCAAGCAGCCAGGCTTGTTACCGCAGTTTGTTATATTCTGTCTAGTCCTCCTAGGAACAAGCGGTCAACAGCAAATAAAATGGATGGTAACATAACAAGAAAAAGCCCCTTCTGCACTGATTTCCAGACATGCTGCTAAATGCACAGTCCAAATGCATAAGTATAGGGATATTTTTCCCTTCTGATGTTTAACACCTACCCGCCTGCCCCAGCATCCCTTTAAGGCTGGGTTCACACTAGTGCAAATTGGATGAGGGTTTCCCTCCTCGTTGTCATGTGACTCGTTAGTGTTACAACATCTCAGGTGTGAATGGGGAGCAGGTGTGTTAAATTTGGTGTTATCGCTCTCACTCTCTCATACTGGTCAGTGGAAGCTCGACATGGCACCTCATGACAAAGAACTCTCTGAGGATCTGAAAAAAATAATTGTTGCTCTACATAAAGATGGCATAGGCTATAAGAAGATTGCCAAGACCCTGAAACTGAGCAGCAGCACAGTGACAAAGACCATACAGCGGTTTAACAGGACAGGTTCCACTCAGAACAGGCCTCACCATGGTCGACCAAAGAAGTTGAGTGCACGTGCTCGGCGTCATATCCAGAGGTTGTCTTTGGGAAATAGACATATGAGTGCTGCCAGCATTGCTGCAGAGGTTGAAGGGGTGAGGGGGTCAGCCTATCAGTGCTCAGACCATACGCCGCACACTGCATCAAATTGGTCTGCATGGCTGTTTTCCCAGAAGGAAGCCTCTTCTAAAGATGATGCACAAGAAAGCCTGCAAACAGTTTGCTGAAGACAAGCAGACTAAGGACATGGATTACTGGAACCATGTCCTGTGGTCTGATTAGACCAAGATAAACTTATTTGGTTCAGATGGTGTCAAGTGTGTGTAGCGGAAACCAGGTGAGGAGTACAAAGACAAGTGTGTCTTGCCTGAAGTCAAGTATGGTGGTGGGATTGTCATGGTCTGGGGCTGCATGAGTTCTGCTGGCACTGGGGAGCTACAGTTCATTAAGGGAACCATGAATGCCAACATGTACTGTGACATACTGAAGCAGAGCATGATCCCCTCCCTTTGGAGACTGGGCCACAGGGGAGTATTCCAACATGATAACGACCCCAAACACACCTCCAAGACGATCACTGCCTTGCTAAGGAAGCTGAGGGTAAAGGTGATTGACTGGCCAAGCATGTCTCCAGACCAAAACCCTATTGAGCATCTGTGGGGCATCCTCAAATGGAAGGTGGAGGAGCGCAAGGTCTCTAACATCCAACAGCTCCGTGATATCGTCATGAAGGAGTGGAAGAGGACTCCAGTGGCAAACTGTGAAGATCTGGTGAACTCCATGCCCAAGAGGGTTAAGGCAGTGCTGGAAAATAATGGAGGCCACTGGCCACACAAAATATTGACACTTTGGGCCCAATTTGGACATTTTCACTTAGGGGTGTACTCACTTTTGTTGCCAGTGGCTTAGACATTAATGGCTGTGTGTTGAGTTATTTTGAGGGGACAGAAATCTTACACTGTTATACAAGCTGTACACTCACTACTTTACATTGTAGCAAAGTGTCATTTCTTCGGTGTTGTCACATGAAAACATATAATAAAATACTTACAAAAATGGGAGGGGTGTACTCACTTTTGTGAGATACTGTATTTGTAAATGTGTGCAGACTAAACCCCGGTTTTAAAGCATATTGTTAGACAGGATAATTCAGTTTGTTGCAGGCTGATTAGTAAGTTCAGCTGGGAATTTATTTGGTTTTGTTTTGCATGTGTTGCTCTTCCATGTGCTCTTTGCTGCTAAGGTCAGTTATAGGTGAGGGCATTGGCCATTTGTTTGTACTGTGGGAATACTGGTGAGGGGAGGCAATGGACACCTTTGCTGCCATAGTGCTATTTGTTGGGTGTCCAATGCACCCCTGTGCCTTTAAGAAGGGATGGGCTGCCTCTAGGATCACCTGCTCTCTGCCTATCCATTATAATGCAGGTGCTTCTACTATGGAGGCTCTCAAAATTTAGAGTTAGGACTGCAGAAAATACCTGTATGCCTTGATGGGGCTCTGTAGCTTACACAATTATTTGCAAATGTGTGCAAACTAAACACCTGTATTGTTTTTTACTTTTTGCATCCCCAAAAATCAATAAAAATACATCAACGTGAATTCAAGATGCACTATATTTAAGAATGAGCCAACAAATCAGTCTGAACTTAGGTTCTGATCGAGCTTTGGCTGTTCGGGCACTTGCATGAATGCCTGAACTAACCTTTTTGGCCCTATGTTCAAAAAACAGCCAAGCCAAAAATCACATATAAAGAAGCAGTATCTCTACCACTTCTATATGCAACACCCTCCTAGATAATTTGCTAGTTGATAGTAAAATTTAGTTTTTGCCTGGGTGGTAGTCACCCCAATTTTGATTTGTATAGTTGTGCACTTAGTTTCTCCCCTAAGCCCAGTGGTGTTGTGATCTCTCACTGCTGCCAGTAGGTGTCACTGACACCACAGGCTATAGCATGGGATGTCAACCTGTGGCCCTCCAGCTGTTGCAGAACTTCAAGTTACATCATGTCTCTGCCTTTGGAAGTCATGCTTGTACCTGTCAGCCTTGCAATGCCTCATGGGATTTGTAGTTCTGCAATAGCTGGAGGGCCGCAGTTTAAGCTCCCATGGGCTATAGTATGAGTTATGCATATTCATACTTCCCTCTGCCATTAAAGTAGGAGGTTGGAGCCACTGGGGCATAATGGGGGAGGGTGAACATATTTGGGGAGGCCATGTGCTTGCTCTCTTGCCTCAGGCTGATGCCTTAGAAGTTACTGTTGCACCATCTGAGCTGCTGGGCCCAGAAGCCTAATTGGGGTCTAGCATGCATGGGTGTACATGTCTGCACATCCGGCCTAGGAGATTCATCACCCGGTACAGCTGCCTTCTCTGCCTTGCTTCTGATCTATACTGATGCTCACCATGTTCCTGGTTGTGTCAGAGGCAGGGGAGACCATACCTGCAACTACAAAGGCACCTCTGAGACTTTGCCCCTTGAGAATCCAGTCTACTAACACTCCACTAGAAGGCAATGGGAAGCTAACTCTGAGCAGCTATTCTGTGGCCTCATGAGTAAAAGACTGTTTACAGATTCGGGTGACGTTGCTGCCTTTGGGGGGTACTAATATCATAGCTCCCATGTGTCCCTGATTTTGAGGGACTGTCCCTGATTTGGAGCAATGTCCCTCTGTCCCTCTTTCCTCCTCATTTGTCCCTCATTTTGGTCTGATCCATATAGTTGTACATAAAATGCACTTTTTATCTTTCAAAAAGTGTTTGCCAGTGCTAAAACTTTCATCTAATTTCTAAATTGCTGCATTTGTAGATTTTAAAAGCCAATATAAAGCAATAGTAATGGTAAAAAAAAAAGCACTTGTGGATTAAATTAACCTTTTTTTTGGTTAATTCTCCTTTAAGGGGGTGTGACAGGGGGGCGTGTCCTATGCCTATATACATTTGTTAGTAGGTGTTCCTCATTCCTATCTCAAAATGTTGGGAGGTATGTGATATGTATATATATATATATATATATATATATATATATATATATATATATATATATACATAGATCAGATTCGTTCTGTCACTAGTTGCTAAGGAAGCAGCAGGTACTTGCCCCCATGGAATCTCTAGGAACCACACATGGTACAGGGAATTACTGCTCCTTTAAAGCAAAGAAGTGGAAATAGTAGTACCATCACTGCCAAACATGGCCACTGGCCATTTCTGAACCATGGTGTCACCACTATCACCACCCCTTCCCTTATATAGCCAATGGCAGCTCAGGGAGCTGTCATTTTGCTATGAGTAATGTTGAGATTGGTTGTGTGTACTGGTTAGTCCACCTATACTCATTCACATAGAGGGGCAGTATCTGGGGTAGGGGGCTTATTATTAAAAGGGCCTTCTAAATTCTGATAATCCCCTCACCAGAAGACCCCCACAACCACTGGCCAGGGTTGTGGGGATGAGGCCCTTGTCCTCATCAACATGAAGACCAGGTGCTTTTCTAGATGGACACTCAGCATCACATACAGGCATTGCCTATTGCTAGCTGCATGCAAATGTAATCTGCCTAGGAACACCCATTATTCTAGACTGACACCCACCCATCAAGGCATTCTGATATTTGCAAAACTCCCCCTAAGCTCCAGTCCACTATGTTTATTAGGGCTCTTGAGAGGAGTACTGAGGCAGGGTGCTGGGATGGTTTCAGAAAGCTGTGTACAGCCCCTCCCACCAGCCATGATCTGCCTGCATTGCATGTATAAGGTGTATAATAAAAAATAAAAGGTTTTATTTCAAAATGTCACGCTATATATATATATATATATATATATATATATATATATATATATATATATATGTGTGTGTGTTTGGAGGTTCTAAGTAATTTTCTAGCAAAAAAAAAAATATTTCAACTTGTAAACAAGTTTGAAAAATAGGCCTGGTCCTTAAGTGGTAAATTCCTCATTTATTCCTAAGCAAAAACTGAAAATAATTGTGAACGTTGTACATGGAAGGATTCAGGATTGCAGCGGCGATGGTTTTTCATAGATGACTTGAAAAAAAAATTGTCTCCCCGCTGCCGCGTTTTAGTTCAACTTCTTGCAAGATCAGTGCTGAACTCGATTTAACTAGGCGGGGAATAGAACATATTGTCCTTCGGGTTCTCCTACGTGTACACCATAATTCCTGATGGATGATCCGGATGCTTCAACCATAAAGTCCAAATCTTTTTAAACCCAGGAACGATTTCTTTCCTCTTGTTATCTCTGTTTATTTTTTATTTTTTTGTTTTATTTTATTTTTTTTCCTCCCTGCTTGAAGCTAAGGCTGGAAAGATTGTGAAATCCAGTCTATATTGGATCATCGTGTATTCTTCTGTTCTGTCATGTGTAACAGTTGTTATTCCTCCGCTCGTCTTTTCAGGAGGAAAGAAATCAAACTGGAACGATTTGTCCTTCCACGTGAGTTCCATTCCTTCGATGTACTTTTCAGATGCTTTCACGCTATGTTTCATCACATAAATGCTGTTAAAGAAGAACTGAGGCCAAACACAAAAAATTCAATCAAATAGGCAAAGAGAAAAAAAAAAGCCATCTACTCGTGTTCGCTTTTCCGTTCTTGAGTTTTGCCCTTTGGCGGTAGAAAATACTCTTTCATAAAGTTCTTGCCTTTAGCGGGAAGTTAAGCCGGTCTTTGATCATCTCCTGTAGGCTCCATGCTAGATATTGGCCATAACACAAAATGCAATCACGGAGCTGATATCAGAATGAACGGGTTCTCTAGGGTGCTCCAACACGTGAAATCGAATGGCCTTACCACGTATATACCACAGTGCATGAGACACTGGGCAAGGGGAGGGCAGAAGGGACAGCTGCCCTGGGCACTGTGGTATCATGTGAGGTGGGGGGGGGAACCACAAGGAGATGGGAGGGGGGATTTGCATTGGGAGAAGGAAGTTGGAGGGTGGCAGAGGATAGAATTGTTCTAGGAGGGGTGCTAAGAATGGTGATTTGGGGGGATTTATGTTGGGAGGGGGAATGGGGGAAGAGGATTGGTGCTGGGGGGGGATTTGTGGTAGAAGAGGTGATATGGTAGAGGAGGGAGGGAAATTGTGCTAGGAGGGGATCTTTTTTTTTTAGAGGGGGGTTGTGCTAGTGATGTGCTAGTGAAGGATGATTGGGCAAGATTTGTGCTATGAGAGGAAATGGGGGGGGGGGATTTGTGCTAGGAGGGGAAATTTGAGGGGTAGCAGATTTGTGCTAGGAGTGGTGATTTTTTAGGGGGGGGGGGGGGTTGGTGAGAGACATGATTTGAGCTTGGGGGGGATGGAGGGGGCAAGGATTTATGCTGGCAGTGGGGCTTTCAGCAGGGGGCAGATTTGTACTGGGAGGAGAGGGGACATATGCTTAGAGGATAAGCATAGATTAGTGCTCAATTTTTTGGGGGGGAGTTTTACTGACACACAGTGCTCATAAATCTTAGGGGGGCACAGTTTGCTATGCTTGCCCTGGGCTTAGGCACACCATTCAGCCCCGCTGTCAGCAACCTGTATAGTCACAGGTAATGCCAGGACAAAGTAATCTAGAGCCCAGGGCGAACATGCCAAATTGTGCCCCCTCACCCCAAGAAGTATGGCCATTATGTGTCAGCAAAAATCCCCTCTCCTTCAAAATAATTGAATACTAAAGTACATGCTAACCCCCTATGCTTAACCCCCCCCCCCCCCCCAGTACAAATCCACCCCCTGCCCCTCTCCCTCAAAAAAATTAAGTTCCAATCTGCATTCTAACCTCCTAAGCTTAAATTCCCCCCTCTCGCTGTACAAATCTACCCCCGCCCCTGCTGAAATCCCCCCTCCCAGCATAAATCTCTGCCTTCACTATCCCCCCAAGCTCAAGTTCTTTTTCTCCCCATATGCCCCCAACACAAATCCCCTCATCTCAAAAAATGCCCCCTTGTAGCAGAAATCCTCTACCCCTCAAATTTCCCCTCCAAGAACAAATCATCCCCCCACTCCGAATCCCCCTTCCAGCACAAATTCTCCTCCCTCAATCCCCCCAACCTAGCACAAATCACCCCACGAATGTCCCCTACTAGTACAAATCCCCCCCCACATTTTTCCTCTACCATTTAACTCTTATAGCACAAATCCCCACCCCCCCTTCTAGGACAAACATTCTTCCCCCCATCCCCCTCGCAACACATCCCCCCCCAAATCACCACTTCTTACCCCTTGCAGCCCCCCCAAGTTCCCCTTCTCAACAGAAACCCCTCACCCCCTTCCCCTTGTGGTGACCCCCCCACCTCACATGATACCTGCCCACCCCTTATCCCGGCCCTGGTTACAGGAAATTACATAACTAGACATGTGCGGTTTGTTTCGTTACAAATTTAAATTCTGCCAAATTTTCGTTATTCGGATGTATCCGAATTTCCAAATTAGAAAAGTACCGAATTTAAACGAATCTGAAATAACGGGGAACAAATTCGGACTAGATTTGAATTCGAATTGTTTTCGAATACTTTTCAAATTTGAATAGTTTTCCAATTTCCAAAGAGAATACAATAGAATAGAACATATTTTTTTTACTCTATTCTGTTCCTTTTATTTCTATTCTATTTTATTCTTTTTGGAAATTGGAAAACTATTCAAATTCAAAAACTATTCCAATTCAAAAACTAGTCAAATTCAAAAACTATTTGAATCAATTTGAAAAAGAATAAAACAAATTCCAAAAATGAATTAAACAAATTAAACAAATTTAACTAAACAAATTTATGTAAATAATGAATCGAAACAAAACTAAACTAAACACATTTTTTCGTCCTGCACATGTCTATAAATAACACGGACTGGGATTTTAAGGCACCACAGACTCATAAATGTTAAAAATGCCATTTTATCAACTTCCCGTGCATAGGACATCATATGACGTCCTTGGGTTGGAGAGGTTATACCGGGACGATGTCTGCAGCTGCATCATTCTGCGATCAAGATTTTAGGCTGTTGATCCCCTTCTTTATAGAAGTGATTCAATACAGCCACTAGATCACTTCTACAGATGGCAGAAGTGGGTTCCCTCGCCCCTGCCGCCACTGTTATTACCGGACTCTCCCATCTGATTGGGAAGCCTAGTAACAATGCAACTACCTCAGTCCCATTCCCTAGGAAGAGTGGAAGGAACGGAAGTTCCCACCTTTCTTCTGTGACATCAGAAAGGATTATTGTCACTTCTGGTTTCGGTTTGCTTGTTGACAAGCCGTTGTAGAAGAATCTGGGGTTGGGGTGTACTGGGGTTCATTTACTAAAACTGGAGTCCGCAAAATCCGGTGCAGATATGCATGGTAGCCAATCAGCTTCTGACTTCAGCTTGTTCAATTAACCACTTGCTTACTGGGCACTGGTGCCTGCCCAGACCAATTTTCAGCTTTTAGTGCTGTCACTCTTTTGCCGCCTACACACGGTATGACTTTCCGATGGGAAATGTTGGATGTGAGCTTGTTGTCGGAAAGTCCTACTATAGCCCCATACACACGGTCGGAAAATCCGACCACCAAATCCATCGGATTTTGTCCGACGGATTTAGTCCGACACTGGTGTTGCATAGACACTGTCGGACAAAGTTGTCGGAAAATCCGATCATTCTGAACGTGGTGACGTTTGTTGCGTACGACGGGACTACGTAGAGGCTAGTAGCCAATAGCTTTGGTCTTGTAATGTGATCTGAGCATGCGTGGCACTTTGTCCGTCGGAATTCGATACACACGATCGGATTTGGTGTGATCGGACTTTGTTGTCGAAAAATCTATCCAGCAGGCGATAGGACTTTGTCCGTCGGACAATCCGATGGAAACTGTCCGATGGTGCCTACACACGGTCGGAATTTCCGACAACATTGTCCGATAGGACAGAATCCATCGGAAAATCCGACCGTGTGTATGGGGCTTATGTGTATGCTCCATCCAACATTTGCTGTTGCAATTTCCGGCCACACGTGTTTGATAGCAGATTCTCAAATTTTCCACCAACTTCACTTGTTGTCGGAAAGTCCGATCGTGTGTACACAAGTCCGTCGCACAAAAGTCCACGCATGCTCAGAATCAAGCAGAAGGCAGACTGGCTATTGAACTTTTCTCAGCTGGTTGTACGTGTTGTACGTCACCATGTTCCCACGTTCAGAGTTTCCGACAACATTTGTGTGACCGTGTGTATGCAAGACAAGTTTGAGCCAACATCCTTCGAAAAAAAAATCCACAGTTTTGTTGTCGGAATGTCCAATCGCGTGTACGCGGCTACACTGATGGGCACAGATGGGCACTGATGTGGTGGCACTGGTGGGTGCTGATAGGTGGCATTGGTGGGCACTGAGAGATGCCTTTCTCAATATGGCAGTGGCCCCTCATAATGAGCACAGCAGGGGTACAAACCCAGGAAGTCAGCACAGCACAGGAATGGTGGGAGCCCCTCATAATGAGCACAGCAGGGGTACAGCCAATGGCTGCGCTGCTATCAATCTATCCAATCAAGAGCCGAGAACCCCAGGCAGAGAGACAGCGTGTCCCCAAAATAATCCATAGTATAGGGGCACAATCCAGGCGGGAATTGGCGAGGGTGTAACACACCCACAGAGTATACAGTATCTAACATTATTGATGTCATGAATGTATAGTTGATAATAATACCCGAAAATATTAACCATTATACCTACCCATCTCTATTATATAAAGTACAAGGGATTCTGATTCCATGTAGTTAAAGGGAAGTGGGTGAAGGGGTGTGAGAAGGACCCCTTTAGTGAGCTTCATCATTTTCATCCGGGCCGCCATACCCGTACATACGCTTCCGTACAACCAGGAAGTGCGGGTGTAAGCATTCCCTTCACTGGAACTAAGGGGCCAAGCTTAACCCTTGAAAAACAAACCCCACACCATAATCCCCCCTTCACCACCAAATTCTCGCAATCACTCGTAAATACTCGGAAACACTTTGAAATTCTCCATTCCCGAGTGTTTCTGAGCCTTTTCGAGGGTTTCCGAGTTCAGCCGAGCTGTCCCCGAGTATTTCCGAGGCTCTCAGGCACCACCCACCTCTGGCCACATGTAGCATTGCATACAATAGAAGTCAATGTGGAACGAATTATCTTTGTTTCTATTGACTTCTATGGGAAAACTCACTTTGATATGCCAGTGCTTTGGATTACAAGCGTTCTCCTGGAACAGATTATGCTCGTAATCCAAGGTTCCACTGTAACTATGTTTCTTGTATATTAGGAATGCTTTACATAGTTACATAGTAAGTGAGGTTGAAAAAAGACACAAGTCCATCAGGTCCAACCTATATGTTGTTCAGGTGCTTATCTAATACTTTCTTGAAATTATCGATGCCCCCCGCTGAGACCACCGCCTGTGGAAGGGAATTCCACATCCTTGTCGCTCTTACAGTAAAGAACCCTCTATGTAGTTTAAGGTTAAACCTCTTTTCTTCTAATTTTAATGAGTGGCCACGAGTCTTGATAAACTCCCTTTTGCGAAAAAGTTTTATCCCTATTGTGGGGTCACCAGTACGGTATTTGTATATTGAAATCATATCTCCTCTCAAGCGTCTCTTCTCCAGAGAGAATACGTTCAGTGCTCGCATACTTTCCTCATAACTAATATCCTCCAGACCCTTTATTAGCTTTGTTGCCCTTCTTTGTACTAGCTCCATTTCCAGTACATCCTTCCTGAGGACTGGTGCCCAGAACTGGACAGCATACTTCAGGCGCGGCCGGACCAGAGTCTTGTAGAGCGGGAGAATTATCGTTTTATCTCTGGAGTTGATCCCCTTTTTAATGCATGCCAATATTCTGTTTGCTTTGTTAGCAGCAGCTTGGCATTGCATGCCATTGCTGAGCCTCTCATCTACTAGGAACCCCAGGTCCTTTTCCATCCTAGATACCCCCAGAGATTCTCCCCCCTGTGTATAGATTGCATTCATATTTTTGCCACCCAAATGCATTATTTTACATTTTTCTACATTGAACCTCATTTGCCATGTAGTTGCCCACCCCATTAATTTGTTCAGATCTTTTTGCAAGGTTTCCACATCCTGCGGAGAAGTTATTGCCCTGCTTAGCTTAGTATCATCCGCAAATACAGAGATTGAACTGTTTACCCCATCCTCCAGGTCGTTTATGAACAAATTAAATAGGATTGGTCCCAGCACAGAAACCTGGGGGACCCCACTACCCACCCCTGACCATTCCGAGTACTCCCCATTTATCACCACCCTCTGAACTCGCCCTTGTCGCCAGTTTTCAGTCCATGTACTCACTCTATGGTCCATGCCAACAGAACTTATTTTGTACAGTAAACGTTTATGGGGAACTGTGTCAAATGCTTTTGCAAAATCCAGATACACCACATCTACGGGCCTTCCTTTATCTAGATGGCAACTCACCTCCTCATAGAAGGTTAATGAGTTGGTTTGGCAAGAACGATTCTTCATGAATCCATGCTGATTACTGCTACTGATACCTTTCTCATTAATAAAATCTTGTATATAGTCCCTTATAATCCCCTCCAAGAGTTTACATACTATTGATGTTAGGCTAACTGGTCTGTAATTATGTATTTTGGGCCCTTTTTAAATATTGGTGCTACATTGGCTTTTCTCCAATCAGCTGGTACCATTCCAGTCAGTAGACTGTCAGTAAAAATTAGGAACAATGGTCTGGCAATTACTTGACTGAGTTCCCTAAGTACCCTCGGGTGCAAACCATCTGGTCCCGGTGATTTATTAATGTTAAGTTTCCCAAGTCTAATTTTAATTCTGTCCTCTGTTAACCATGGAGGTGCTTCCTGTGATGTGTCATGAGGATAAACACTGCAGTTTTGGTTACTGAAGCCCCCCCAATTCCCTTGTGAAGACTGAGAAGAAGAATAAATTCAATACCTTCGCCATCTCCCCATCCTTTGTAACCAGATGTTCTTCCTCATTCTTTATGGGGCCAATATGGTCTGTCCTCCCTTTTACTGTTTATATACTTAAAGAATTTCTTGTGATTTTTTTTGCTCTCCTCTATGTGTCTTTCATGTTCTATCTTAGTCGTAACTTGTATTTTTTGAAGGCCTTCTCCTTTGCTTTTATATGCATTTTTACTTTGGAGTTAAGCCATCCAGGACCTTTGTTCGCTCTTTTAAATTTATTACCCAATGGGATGCATTGGCTAATGCCCTTATTTAATATGCTCTTAAAGCAAACCCATCTCTCCTCCGTGTTCTTTGTTCCTAAGATTTTATCCCAATTTATGCCTTCTAGCAAGGTTCGTAGTTTAGGGAAGTTGGCTCTTTTGAAATTCTGTGTCTTTGTATTCCCCTTATGTTTCCTATTTGTGTGATTTATACTGAAGCCAATTGACCTGTGATCGCTGTTAGCTAAATTGCCCCGTATTTCCACATCCATGATCAGATCTGTATTGTTGGTAATCAGTAGATCTAGTAACGCTTTATTTCTAATCGGTGCGTCTACCATCTGACCCATGAAATTGTCCTGCAAGACATTTAGGAACTGGCGAGATGAATGTGCGTTGTAGCTGAATTAAACTGAAAACCTAATTTTGGCTGCAAGTCCTTCCGTCCGGTGCGCCAAAGCCGTTCACCTTGCCGAGGCACCTGATTGGTGCAAAGTTTTCTTTGTGCCCTAGTACGATCTTGCATGCAGTGAATGCATTATTTAAACTACCATTAACAAAGGGAATCTGAACCATCTGTATGCAGTGAGCGCGCCATCGCCTAGTAAACTGTTCCCGCTATGATCGGCCTTAACATTGAAGCCGTTTTTATCCTGTTAAAAAGAGATAGCTGCACAGCTTGATCGCCTTTTGTGAAGTCTGAACGGTTCATAAATAATAATTTATTTTCACTTAAACAGTCTGCTTTGATTTGTACTGTAATTTCTCGGCATTATTCTTTGTGGAGATGGTTTTATTATACTGGATGCATGGGATGGCGTTATATATATTTGTATTACTGACTTTTATAACAGGATTATAAGGCACTACTAATAACCAGCAATGTTTAATATTCCCAGGCAAGGTTCGGAAACACCCAGACAGCCGCAGCCAACCTTTTTCTTGCGGCCTCAGACAACCCTTCCCCCTCTGCGCTGGCGTCGCTAAATCAGAACTGCACTTCATCTGAGCGCCACAAAATAAAAAACACCATTTAACCCCTTCGCCCCTAAGTGTAAAATACATCTAAAATAGACATGAGCAAAATGCAAAAAATTTGTTTAGTTTCATTTTGATTCGTTATTATTTACATAAATTAGTTTATTTAAATACGTTTAATTTATTTTCAAAATTTGTTTTTTGTTTACTCGTTTTCTATTTGATTAGAATTTTCTGAATTCTAATCGATTTAAATTGTTTTCTAATTTGAATCGTTTTCCAATTTCCAAAGAGAATGAAATAAAATAGAAAATAAAGGAATAGAATAGAAAAAATATATATAATAGAAAAGAAAAGGATATAACAGAAAATAAAATAATAGAATATAATAGAGTATAACAGAAAAAAATAGAATAGGAAATAAAAGAACGCAATTGAATAGAAACACATGGAATAGAAATGCAGAAAAAAATGAATAGAATAAAATAGAAAGAATATAACCATCTTCTGAAATTCAATTAGAAAAGAATAGAATAGAAAATAATATAATATAATTTAAAAAAAAAATTGACTAGAAATTTGAATTTGAATAGAATAAAAAAGAATAGATTAGAATAGAAAATTACAGAATAGTATAGAAAAAAACAACAGAATAGAATAGAATAAAAAGAAAATAACTATCTTCCTATTCTAATCTATTCTTTTCTATTCTATTCAAATTTGATTTGATTTTAATTTTGGGAAATTGTTATATTCTTTCTATTCTATTGTTTTTTTTAAATGATATTATTTTTCTATTTGTTTATTCTATTCTTTTCTATTCTATTCTTTTATTTTCTATCCTATTCTATTATTTTATATTCTATCCTATTCTATTCTTTTATATTCAAATTCAAATTTATTCTATTCAAAATTTGAATTTTGGAAGATGGTTATATTCTTTCTATTCTATTCTATTTTATTCTATCCTATTCCATTCTATTCTGTTCTGTTGTTTTTTTTTTCTATACTATTCTGTTATTTTCTATTCCATGTTGTCCTTTTCCATTCTATTCAAACTAGAATTGATTATATTTGAATTTTGTGAAATGGTTATATTCTTTCTATTTTATTCTATTCTATTATTTTCTATTATATTATAGTCTGTTCTATTCTGTTTTTCTATTCTTTTATTTTCCATTTCGTTCTGTTTTACTCTATTATATTCTATCCTTTTAATTTCTGTTATATTATTTTCTATTCTATTCTATGTTTTTTCTATTATATTCCTTTAGTTTCTATTTTATTTTATTTTATTTGGAAACTGGAAAACTATTTGAATTCGAAAACCTATTCAATTTGAAAACAATTCGAATTCGAAAACTTTTTGAATTTGAAAACGATTCAAATTCGAAAACCTTTTCAGAATTATTTTTAAAAAATATTCAAAACGATTCAAATTCGAATTCCGTCCAATTTTTTTTCCGTTATTTTGGATTCGTATAAATTGGTACTATTGTAATTCGGAAAGTCGAATACATACGAATTTTCGAAAAAAAAAAAATTGTAACAAAACAAACTGCACATGTCTAAATCTAAATGCCTAAGCACAATTTTGCAACTTTGACATGTGTTAGTAAAGGTATAAGACAAAATGCTCCCAGCAGGGCAGGGATTTTTAAGGTGCCAATAACTTTCAAATTCAATTCAAGATAACATTTAAATATTTTATTACATTGATTAAAAATATATCACAAAAAAATAAGTAAAAAATAAGTAAATGGAAAAACCACAGGCAGGAAAAAAACCCACCAAACTCGCATTTTTGAGAGGCGCTAGTGCCCCAAAGAGCTCAAAGAAGCTCACAGAAACTCTAAAACACGCAAAAAACATTTGTTCCAGCTTTTTGCTTTGTTTATACAGTAGTTAAGAAAATACTATCTAGCAAGGGTTTGTAAAAAAACTAAAAATTCTTATGCTCAAAGAAGCGCAAAGGAGCTGAAAGGAGCTGAAAGGAGCTTGAAGAAGTTTGAAGTAGCTCAATAAAATCATGCACAAGAGCACAAAAAAGCATAATCTTCTTCAAGCTGAAATAAAAATTCAAATACCTGTAAAAGCAGATTTTTTTTTTTTTTAGCTGCAGTGTGCATGAGCCCTAAAATACACTGTGGATGAATGTATATTGGATATTTACAAACATGATCTATAGTAGGTGGTAACCATGGAATGATAATCCCAATAATCCCAACATGTTTTGCCAAGTATTAAGCTTCTTCAGGGGATATACAGTATATATCAAAAGTATTGGGACACCTTTACACACACATGAACTTTAATGGCATCCCAATCTTAGTCTGTAGGGTTCAATATTGAATTGGCCCACCCTTTGCAGCTATAACAGCTTCAAATCTTCTGGGAAGGCCGTCCACAAGGTTTAGAAGTGTGTCTAGGGAATGTTTGACCATTCTTCCAGAAGAGCATTTGTGAGGTCAGGCACTGATGTTGGACGAGAAGTCCTGGCTCGCAGTCTCAGATATAATTCATCCTGAAGGTGTTCTATCGGGTTGAGATCAGGACTCTGTGCAGGCCAGTCAAGTTCCTCCACCCCAAACTCACTCAGCCATGTCTTTATGGACCTTGCTTTGTGCACTGGTGCGCAGTCATGTTGGAACAGGAAGGGGCCATCCCCAAACTGTTCCCACAAAGTTGGGAGCATGAAATTGTCCAAAATGTCTTGGTATGCTGACGCCTTAGGATTTCCCTTCACTGGAACTAAAGGGACCAAGCCCAAACCCTGAAAAACAACCCCACACCATAATCCCCCCTCCACCAAATCATTTGGACCAGTGCACAAAGCAAGGTCCATAAAGACATGAATAAGCAAGTTTGGGGTGGAGGAACTTGACTGGCCTGCACAGAGTCTTGACCCCAACCCAATAGAACACCATTAGGATGAATTAGAGCGGAGACTGTGAGCCAGGCCTTCTTGTATAACATCAGTGCCTGACCTCACAAATGCTCTTCTGGAAGAATGGTCAAACATTCCCATAGACACACTCCTAAACCTTGTGGACAGCCTTCCCAGAAGAGTTGGAGCTGTTATAACTGCAAAGGGTTGGCCAACCCAATATTGAACCCTACGGACTAAGACTGGGATGCCATTAATGTTCATGTGCGTGTAAAGGCAGGTGTCCCAATACTTTTGACAATATAGTGTATATCTCTCTCTTGCTCTCTCTCTCTCTATATATATATATATATATTCATACTTACCTTTAGTTTGGGGTGGGAAAAGGGGCATCCTTGAAAAAAATGTACTTCTGCTTTAAGTTGTGCTTTTCCCAAAATCTTGGCGTGATCAGATCATCATTTTATTCGCCGTATTTTTTTTCTATTTTACAGTTGGCCAAAAACTGCTTTTTGCTTGTTTTTTACATTAAATATAGATTTTTGTTCTATATACAAAGCTGGCCGTAGAGATTTAATGGTGGGGCTGAAACCCAACACTCAGGGGAAACACACGGGAGGCTCTTACTTTATCACAAAGGTATCTTCTTTTCAACCATTATTTTAGCAAAAGGCGAAAAAATAACTTCTTCACAAAAGGTATAATGATAACCCCAGTAGCAGACAGTTTGCTGCCCCCTGAAGGTTGGATTCCTTATTACAGCCAACCATGGCGATCACATGGGCTTGTCACTGTGTCTTTCAGAGATAGGCACAGTGACGGGCCCCGTAGGGGCTGCTGGATATTGTGGTTCACCAGTCACCCTGCCCAGCCCGGCATCCACTTCCTAGTCACTTTTGAGACAATGAACTGTCCATATGTTTGTTTTGTATTTTATTGAGGGATTTTGAACTTGGATAGGCTAAGGAAAATTATGGGATACCCAGGATCAATAATTGGAATCAATAAGAGGATCTTGTTGATGATCTCTGGATTTTCAAATTTTCTTTGATTTTACCTATTTTTCTCAATCCGAAACGATCAAATCGATACATTTTCGAATTGGTCGAAACTAAAATGTTATATTGTTTTCGAATCGAATGCAGCCAAGTGAACAAACAAAAGAGAAATCTTCATCAAATGATTACAACGACTCTTTAACCGCTTGCCGACCAACCGCCGCAGTTTGACTGCGGCAGAATGGCGCGGCTGGGCGAAACGACGTTACTTTACGTCGCTTCGCCTTTTGGCCACTATGGGGCAGGCACGCGCCCGCAGCGTGTGCCCAGATCCAATGCAAGTGCCCAGTGGGCGCGCTGACCGCCAGGTTTCCACGATCGCTCTTGACAGAGCGAGAGCCAGGATCTATCTGTGTGTGTAAACACACAGATCCCGGTTCTTTCAGGGGAGAGGAGACAGATCATGTGTTCCTACTAAGTATGAACACCAATCTCTCTCTCCTCCTAGACAGTCCCCCCCCCCCCCCCACAGTTAGAACACACCTAGGGAACACACCTAACCTCTTGATCGCCCCCTAGTGTTAACCCCTTCCCTTCCAGTGTCATTTATACAATAATCAGTGCATTTTTATAGCACTGATCGCTGTATAAATCTCAATGGTCCCAAAAAGTGTCCAATGTGTCTGCAATAATGTTGCAGTTCCGATAAAAACAGCAGATCGCCACCATTAATAATAAGAAAATAATAATAAAAAATGCCATAAATCGATCCCCTATTTTGTAGATGCTATAAATTTTGCGCAAACCAATCAATATATACGCTTATTAAATATGTAGAAGAATACATATCGGCCTAAACTGAGAAAAATATATTTTTTTTTATAAAGAATGTGGGATATTTATTATAGCAAAAAGTAAAAGATATTGGGGGTTATTTATGAAAGGCAAATCCACTTTGCACTGCAAGTGCACTTGAAAGTGCAGCCGCTCTAAATCTAAGGGGTAGATCTGAAATGAATGGAAGCTCTGCTGATTTTATCATCCAATCATGTGCAGGCTAAAATGCTGTTTTTTATATTTCTTGTATGTCCCCTTCGGATCTACAGCGACTTTACTTCCAAGTGCACTTGCAGTGCAAAGTGGATTTTCCTTTTGTAAATAACCCCCATTGTGTTTTTTTTTTCAATTGTCGCTCTTCTTTTGATTATTGCGCAAAAAAGGCGATCAAATACCACCAAAAGAAAGATCTATTTGTGGAAAAAAACGGACGTCAATTTTGTCTGGGTACAACGTCGTACGACCACACAATTGTCAGTTAAAGGACGCAGTGCCGAATCGCAAAAAATGGCCTGGTCATTGAGCAGTCAAATCTTCCACGGCTGAAGTGGTTAAATCACCTTTTGGCTTAACAAAAACAGCATTATTGTGAAATGGTACTCTAATAACACACTCAGTCTTTGATTTCAGCAATATTTGTAGTTAGAATTTGACTGGAGTTCAATGTAAAATTCAGTTCGGATTTCAGTCCGAAATTCAGAAATTCAGACGAATTTCGTTGTTATTCGGAGCATTCAGTAAAATTTGTTTATATTGTAATTCGGGTATTCGGATATATCCAAATCTCCAAATAATGAAAAATTTGTCCGAATATTAATTTGGAACAAAACAAACCGCATATACCTAGTCACCCGCCCCTCAGACCGGGGAGTGCCTAAAAGGTACGAATCGAAAAAAAAAGTTACGAATGTACGATTCGTACATTCGTAAGTCGTCGGTGTTCGTATTCGTAACGATTCGTACATTCGTAAGAGTTATTTTTTGTTGATTCATTTTTTCGTTAGTTTAATTTTCGTTTATTCGAAATTCGGACGCATTCGTATTTATTCGTACATTCGTAACATTCGTAAATTCGTAACTTTTTTTTTATGTAATTTATGCTATTATTAAATTTTAAGAGACACTTAAAATTACGAATCGAAAAAAAAAAGTTACGAATGTACGAATTTTTTTGTTCAATCCATTCGAAGCACGTTAAGCAGCGCGCGTGCCTCGAATGGATTGAACGAATTCGTAAATTCGTAACTTTTTTTTTTTTTTTTCGATTCGTAATTTTCCGTGTCTCTTACAAGACGCGGAAAATTACGAATCGAAAAAAAAAAAAATTGTAAGGGACACGGAAAATTACCAATTCAACAAAAAAAAAATTACGAATGTACGAATTTTTTCGTTAATTTTCGTTGTTCCTGTTTTCGTTTTTCGGATTTTCTTCATTAGTACATTCGTTGTTTCTAATAATTTTTTTTCGGATTTTCGTTGTTTTTCGGAATCGTTCGATTTCGAACGATTCGTTAATCGGATTAGTTCGATTCTAACGATTCGTTAAAATTTTTAGCGAATCATTCGTTGATTCGTTTGAAAGCGAACGAACGAAAAAAACGAAAAAAATAAAGAAAAACGAAAATAAACAAAACTAATTGCACATGTCTAGCGCCCAACAATCTAGTGCTCCATCTCCAGCTCCTTCCACCCGACAAGTCCTCCCCAGCTGGGCTGACCCTGGGTATATCAAGGAGGCCTGCCCCCTGCCAATCCTAGTTTGGGGTTGGTCAGAGCTCCCTGAGACACCCCAGACAGCTTCACCTCTCTTCCCTTCCTCTTCTTCTAGAATCATCTAGAAGCAGAAGGGAGGTAATCAAAAGATGATGCTATCTGTGAGTCACCAGCCTGCACTGAGCCACTCCCAGCCCACACAGCTTACAGCTAGGCCTGATTAAATTTACCTGCACTTACAAAAAAATCCTACTTCTAGCACCTACCTAAAGTAGAGGGTGCTACACATAGATCACAGGAGAATAAGGGGGGGGGGGGGTCTGACTCCCCTGAGAGCTTCCATTGTGCCACAGCTACCTTTTATGGTCACTGCATTGCAGAATCACTGCAGCTGCTCTTCCTATCCCATGTCAGAGACAGGAAGTGTCAGCTCAGAGGGAGGGAGGCTCCCTTGCCACTCCTCAATTCTAGTCACATGACATAACCAAAAAAGGACTTCATCTCCTTCCAAAACACAATGTCTGATGAGTAGATTTCTTGGAGGAGGGGACTGAACTGAAAGGGGAGGGGATCTGTACTGAAGGAAGCTGTACTGGTGGGGGGAGGAGATCTGTACTGAAAGAAGCTGTACTGGTGAAGGGAGGAGATCTATACTGAAGGATGCTGTACTGGTGTGGGGGAGGGGATTTCTCCTGGGGGAAATCTGCAATAGCAAGAACTGTACTAGAGGAAAGGGGGCGAAGAGCTGCACTGGGGGAGACTTGTACTGGGGAGGGGAGAGGGAAATCTGTCCTGGGGGGAGATCTATATTGGGGGGTATTTGTACTGTAGGAAAATCTATACTGTAGGGGGGAGATCTGAACTGGCGTGGGAATCTATACTGGGGGAGATCTATACTGGGGGGAAGATCTGTACTGAGGGAGACCTGTACTGGGGAGGGGAGATCTGTCCTGTGGGAGATAAATATGGGGGGGGTATTTGCACTGGAGGGAAATCTATACTGGAGGGGGAGATCTGTACTGGTGGGGGAATCTATACTGGGGGAGATTTGTACTGGGATGTGAGCTGTGCTGAGGAGAGGAGATCTGAAATGGGAGATCTCTACTGGGGGAGCTTTACTGGTGGGGGAGGCTGTCCTGGGGGGAGATCTGCACTACGGGGAACTGTACTGGGGAAAAGGGGGTAGGTATCTGTACTGGGGAGACCTGTACTGGGGAGAGGAGATCTGTCCAGTGGGGGGGATCTATATAGGGGGTATTTATACTGGAGGGAGATCTATATTGGGGGGAGGATCTGTACTGGGGGAGCTGTACTGGGGAGAGGGGATCTGTACTGGGGGATCTCTACTGAGGGGAGGTTTACTGCTGAGGAGGAACTGTACTGGGGGAAGGGGGTGAGGATCTGTACTGGGGAAAACCTGTTCTGAGGGAGATCTGTCCACAGGAGAATTATATTGGGGGGGGGGGGGGTATTTGTACTGAAAGGAGATCTGTACTGGGGGAGCTGTACTGGTGGGGGGAATTTATATTGGGGGAGATGGGATGTGAGCTGTGCTGGGGAGAGGAGATCCGTAATGGGGGATCTCTACTGGGGGAGTTTTACTGGTGGGGGGAGGCTGTCCTGGGGGATGATCTGCACTATGGGGAACTGTACTGGGGGAAGGGGGGAGGAAGCTGTACTGGGGTAGACCTGTACTGGGGAGAGGAGATCTTCCGGGGGGTGGGGGAGAATCTATATGGGGGGTATTTGTACTGGAGGGAGAGCTATACTGGCGGAAGATCTGTACTGGGGAGAGGAGATCTGTACTGGGGGATCTCTACTGGGGGGATATTTACTGGTGAGGAGGAACTGTACTGGGGGAAGGGGGATGAGGACTTGGGAAGGCCTGTTCTGAGGGAGATCTGTCCAGGGGAGAATTATATCGGGAGGGTATTTGTACTGGAGGGAGATCTGTACTGGGGGAGCTGTACTGTTGGGGGGAATTTATACTAGGGGAGATCTGTACTGGGATGTGAGCTGTCCCGGGGAGAGGAGATCTGTACTGAGCGGGGAGATCAATACTCTAGGTGCTGGAGGCTGACCCACACCGAGGAAAAAAATTATCTACAGTCCTGGCACAGTGACAGCTACAGTTCTCACAATGCAGTATAGTTGCATAATTGCAAGTAGAGATTTTTTTTTTTTTACAAAACTATAACAAAAGAAAGCCTTATAACCCCTTGTAAGGCCCTTGTTTGGCTTCATGTTCAGATAGTCTATTTTGACCACTGGCCACAGGAAAATGTAAAATGCTGTTGAGGTTTGCAGCCGACGGTCAAAACATTCCTATTCTGAACACGATTCTTCCACATTCAGGAGAGGGAGGTTGAGGGAGGTTGGAGCTCCCCTAACCGCAGCAGCTCCTGCTGATTTTATCATCCAATCATGTGCAAGCTAAAATGCTGTTTTTTATTTTCCTTGCATGTCCCCCTCGGATCTACAGCGACTTTACTTCCAAGTGCACTTGCAGTGCAAAGTGGATTTGCCTTTAGTAAATGGAGTTGAGTTGAGGAGCTTTGACAAATAAAGGCCAAAAGCTCCTCAGCTCAAGTTTAGAAGCTGCAGTGTACATGAAGCCTAAAGCCTCGTACACACAATCTGGTTTTTGGCAGGGAATTGTGTGATGACAGACTGTTTGCATAAAATCCGACCGTTAGTACGCTCCATCAGACAATTGTTGTCCAACTTTCCGCCAACAAATGTTGGGTGGCAGGCTAGTAAATTTTCGGCGGACAACGGTCTGTTTTCAGATTTTCGTATCGTGCGTACACAAGTCCGTCACACAAAAGTCCAAAGTACAATCACGCATGCTCGGAATCAATGCTCACCCAAACACGACATTAGCAGAAGGTATGAAGCAGAACTTACCGATGCCGGCAAATAATGCCTAATCTGGCATCTAGGCGGAGATGAAAAAGAAGGGCTTGGGTTCCAAGGTAAAGAGATGCCTGGAGCAAGGGAATGAAAAGGACTAGCAGAGGGCCCGGCATGACAAGGTGATAAGGGAACAGCATGGGTAAACAAAATAGTGAAAAGGTGGAGGATTAATGATTGGAGGAGTAATGGGAATAGGTGGGGTTTAGTTTATTTAAGGAGCAAGGGGGGTGACACGGGCAACACTGCAGGGGATCTTGTCCACCCTCCCTGTTTTTTTGTGTTTTAATTTTTCTTTATTTCAGGTGCAAATGGACATGTCATGGCAGCAAGGAGATGGCGGTGGTGGTCTTTGATGGTGGCAAGTAACCACTTGAGATGGAAGTGTGGGGGACCCATCTGTGGTATGGGCCCACGGTGTATTCAGTTAACACGGGTTAACTGGATGATGGTAATGGTGGCACTGCGGGAATGGGTTTATCTCTGAGCTGGTGTGACACGACTGGAGGCCTAATACTAGACATGTGCATTCGTTTTTGTCTGAATGCATTTTCGTCCAAATTTCAGGTATTTTCCTTATCGTTTTAACAAACGAAAAACTAAAGATCCGACATAAAGAAATGCTTTATTTTCGTTTTCGTTGTGACAACAGTTCAATATAGATAGGAGATTCGACGCTGACAATAACAATCTGTGTCCATTGAACCTGTGGTCGAATGTGCCTAACCTTAACTCTATTAGTCCAAGATTATTCTACATAGAGAGAAAAGATTTGACGTAGAGAGAAGATTCGACGTAGAGAGCAAAGATTCGACGTAGAGAGAAAAGATTTGACGTAGAGAGCAAAGATTTGACGTAGAGAGCAAAGATTTGACGTAGAGAGCAAAGATTCGACGTAGAGAGAAAAGATTTGACGTAGAGAGCAAAGATTCGACATAGAGAGGAAAGATTCGATGTAGAGAGAAGATTCGACGTAGAGAGCAAAGATTCGACGTAGAGAGAAAAGATTCGACGTAGAGAGAAGATTCGACGTAGAGAGCAAAGATTCGACATAGAGAGGAAAGATTCGATGTAGAGCAAAGATTCGACGTAGAGAGAAAAAGATTTGACGTAGAGAGAAGGTTCGACGTAGAGAGAAAAGATTGCTGCTGGAATTTGGTGGAATTGCAGCTAAACTATACAGAGTCATAGGCCCCTTTCACAGGGGACAGGTCCGTATTGATTCGCCCCGTGAAGATCTGCTGATCCCCGCTGAGCCGGCGGATGACAGGGCGGTCCCTGCACACTGTGCAGGGACCGCCTTGTCAGATCTCCGCTCTCCTCTATGGGGGATCGGATGAACACAGACCGTCTGTCCGTGTTCATCCGATCCGCTCTGCAGACGGATGGAAAAATAGGGTTTTCCTCCATCTGCAGAATTGGACAATAGCGGAGGCGGACGATAGCGGGTGTCAGCGGATGCTCATCCGCTGACACCCGCTATCCCATAGGGGTGCATGTATGTCCGTTTTTCATCCGAAAACGGATGGATGATACAGTTTAGCTGCTCCATCGAATCTTCTTTGAACATTCAATAGACACCATAAGCCTTCAATGACAGATTCAACCTTAATTCATTTGGATTTTCGGACGAATGCAATTGTTAACGAAAAACTAAATGAATAAAAACTAATTTCGGGAGTAACTAAATAAATTTATTTTTCGGACGAAAACGAAATTCCGAAATGAAATATTTCAGTGTGCACATGTCTACCTAATACACAAAAGCCTGCAGTGTGGAAGTGGAAAGGAGTTATGTTGTGAAGTGCCTTCAAAAACCACCGGGGGGAGCAACTGATATTATGGAATTTTCTGTTATGGATAAAATGTTTATATATTTTTGAATATTTGTGAATAAAAAGGCTGCTATGGCCAGTTATACTCCAGTTCAAGTGTGGTCTCGTTAATAAGTAGGTAATGATAAGTGGAACTGGTTTTGGAGTATGATAATGGTGGCAGTCTTATGAAGGTGGGACATCTAATGCCTTGTACACACGACCATGGGCGTTGGCAGGTAGGGTCAAGGGGGGGGGCAAGTGACCCCCCCTGGAATCGGCAAGGGTCTGCCGTGGCCGCATCTGTAGCTGTGCTAGCTCTCAGGGTTTGTGCGAGTCGGCTCCACAGCTGCTGCAGATCAGTGTCGCTGAACTTACAGAGGTCTTTACTGCCACCTCTGGCTGCTTCCTGTATGTGCGCCCCTCGTGTTTGCTTTGCTGCCTGTTGTATTTTCACAGGGACATGTGGAAACAGGACTTGGGAGAAGGAAGACCACCTTACAAGGGGAGTCTGTCAGTACAAGTGAAGGGAGGAGGCTGTTTGTGTACGGGTGGGTCGGCAGAGCTCTGTGTGTGTGTGTGCTTACAGACGTGTGCGTGGAGGCCTGACATATATACAGATGAGGGGGGCAGCTGAGTGCATACAGGTATGACCAGTGAAGGGGGTGTCAGACAGATATAGAAAAGATCATATCATCTGTCCGGTCCTGTATACAGCTATATACACCCATCTTCCTTCCTGTATTCCTCCTTTATCACTGACTGCAGATATACATCATCTGTCCTGTATACAGTTATATACAGTTACAGTTATATACACCCACCTTCCTTCCTGTATATACTAATACCATCCACCCCTCTATATACACATACTGTACACCCTCCACACTGTGCAGGCTACATTTGCATGGGCACGATGAGGCTGCAATTAATGGGCACATGCCTGCACTTTATGTGATACTGACTAAGCCTCTCCCCTTCATGACATTGTCAAAAAGGGGCAGAGCATGGGTGACCTAAAATGATGCCCCCCCTGAAAAAATTTCTGCGGACACGACCGGACTTTTCGACAGCAAAGTTCAGACGGAACAAATCCACCGGGAAATTCGATTGTGTGTGGGCTTCATCGGACCTTTGCTGTCGAAAAATCAGATGGACTTTAGAAATAGAACATGTTTCAAATTTTTCCGCTGGAACCAGTTCCTATCGATAAATGAGTTCGTCTGTATGCCAGTCCGAAGGACGAAAAACTACGCTAGGGCAGCTACTGGCTATGAACTTCCTTATTCTAGTCCGGTCGTACATCATCACATTTGAATCTGTCTGACTTTGGTGTGATTGTGTGTGTCCAAGTCCATTTGTTCGTATTGTCCGTCGGAAGTCCGCCGAAAGTCCGTCGGAAAAACCGTTGGACCTAGTCTGCCGGAAAGCCCGGTCGTGTGTACTAGACATGTGCAATTCGTTTAGTTTTTTTTTGTTTTTGTTTTTTTTCGGTAGTTTCGTTCATTCGTTTTCGTACGAATGAACGAACAATTCCCTAAAAATTTTAACGGATAGCGTATCGTGCGAATCGAACGAATCCGAAAACAACGAAAATCCGAAAAAAAATAATTAGAAACAACGAATGTACGAAAGAAGAAAATCCGAAAAACGAAAACAGGAACAACAAAAATCAAAATGAACGAAAAAATTCGTACATTTGTAACCTTTTTTTTTTTGTTGAATTGGTAATTTTCCGTGTCCCTTACAATGGTGCTGCTTAACGTGCTTCGAATGGATTGAACGAAAAAATTCGTAAATCCGTAACTTTTTTTTACTTTTTTTCGATTCGTAATTTTCCGTGTCTCTTACATGGCGTTGCTTAACGTGCTTCGAATGGATTGAAGGAAAAAATTAGTAAATTCGTAACTTTTTTTTTTTTTTTGATTCGTAATTTTCCGTGTCTCTTACAATGGCGTTGCCTAATGTGCTTCGAATGGATTGAACGAAAAAATTTGTACATTCGTAACTTTTTTTTTCGATTTGTAATTTTCCTTGTCTCTTAAAATTTAATAATAGCATACACATTACATAACATTATGAATTATGCTCCGATTACGAATCTACAAATGTTACGAATGTTACGAATGTACGAATAAATACGAATGCGTCCGAATTTCGAATAATTTCGAATAAACGAAAATTAAACGAATGGAAATACGAATCAACGAAAAAATAACTCTTACGAAAATACGAATCGTTACGAAAACGAACACCGACGACTTACGAATGTACGAATCGTTACGAATATGAACACCGACGACTTACGAATTTACGAATCGTTACGAATCAACGGAAACGAAAAGAACAAAACGAAAATAAACCAATTTTTTTGTTGTGCACATGTCTACTGTGTACACGGCATTATCTACACTGGTCAAGTTTTTGGGAGAACCTTGGACTATCTGACTTCAATGCAGAATCTGGTATTTCACATATAGAGGAAGTTGTAGGAAGTTGTAGGCGCTCATCCATTAAGCATTCCTTTCTGGCATCATCCATCTAGTACCTATCCTCCTGTGTCTTCATTATCTACATTTCAATGCATCATTTCATCAATGTCATCTCACTGCTGCACCACACTATGCACAAATCTACCTTTGTTTTTTCTTCACTCCCTTTTATCTTTGCCTTTCTATTAATCTCTCTAAAAAATCCAATTTATTATCCAGATCACAGGCATTATATTACATATATTTTCAGTAGTAACATCACGTAAATCCTGATTGCGTTGGCTCCTATAATTAAGGCGGCTTCGTGCTTCCACTGATGAATTTTCAGCATAATTGTGTTGCTATTTTGTGATCTATTTTTTGTACGTTTTTTTATCTTTGCTGGCAGCACTCACATTAACAAATCTATAGAGGAGTATAGCTCTTCTGTCCATAAATCACATCCATGCATTGTGTTGTGTTCAAAAAAAGTATTGAAAGCAAACAAACAAAAAACGGCCAGAGCAACATACATGTACCTCCAAACAGCCCCCCCCGTTTTGGTTTCTGTAAGGGGTGGGGCATATCTGGATAGTGTGTGGATTGATCAAGTATAGGGAAATCGGGGCGCAGGGTAGCACCCACCTAGATAGGTTGATAGTTAGGCTAGGTACATTAACCACTTGCCTACAGGTCGCTTTTACCCCCTTCCTGCCCAGGCCAATTTTCAGCTTTCAGCGCTGTTGCACTTTGAATGACAATTGCGCGGTCATGCAGCACTGCACCCAAATTTGACTTTCATTTTTTATTTTTTTTGCAGGTGGAACTCTAAGCTTTAATCACTGCTGGGTTTTTTATTTTTTACAAAAAAGGAGAAGAGGTCATAAGCAAGAGTTTGTGCTGGAGAAAAGACTGGAGTGTGTATACGGGAGTGTATATAGTAGTCCCAAGTAAGTTGCATTGAATCTTTCTGGGCATCCCATAATTTCCTACAACCATCCAAGTTCCATCCCCTCAATAAAAACAAAAAAACAAAGCTTATGGACTGTTGTATGTCTCTGAGGGCCTGAGAGATGGATGTCGGGCTGGGCAGGGTGACAGGTTGAACCACTACATTCAGCAACCACATGCAGTCATATGATGAACCCAAGACAAGGACTACCCTCACTCTGATATGCCGCTACCTCTGGTCTGGTGAGTACGTCTAGAAGGAAGTACTGAGAAAGAGGGGTGGTGTTTCTAAACTGAGGGTTCTGAACTGGTGTGGAGGATTTGTATTAAGGGTCTGTGCTGGGAGGCAGATCTGTACTGAGAGGTCTGTGCTGGGGAGGGGGGTCTGTACTGAGAGGTCTGTGCTGGGGAGGGGGTCTGTACTGAGGGGTCTGTGCTGGGGAGGGGGGTCTGTACTGAGTGGACTGTGCTGGGGAGGGGGTCTGTACTGAGGGGTCTGTGCTGGGGAGGGGGGTCTGTACTGAGGGGTCTGTGCTGGGGAGGGGGGTCTGTTCTGAGAGGACTGTGCTGGGGAGGGGGGTCTGTGGTGGGGGGGGGGGTCTGTACTGAGGGGTCTGTGCTGGGGAGGGGGGTCTGTACTGAGGGGTCTGTGCTGAGGAGGGGGGTCTGTACTGAGAGGACTGTGCTGTGGAGGGGGGTCTGTACTGAGGGGTCTGTGGTGGGGAGGGGGGTCTGTACTGAGGGGTCTGTGGTGGGGAGGGGGGTCTATACTGAGGGGTCTGTGGTGGGGAGGGGGGTCTTTACTGAGAGGTCTGTGCTGGGGAGGGGGGTCTGTACTGAGGGGTCTGTGGTAGGGAGGGGGGTCTGTACGGAGAGCTCTGTGCTGGGGAGGGGGGTCTGTACTGGGGGGTCTGTGGTGGGGAGGGGGGTCTGTACTGAGGGGTCTGTGCTGGGGAGGGGGGTCTGTACTGAGAGAACTGTGCTGGGGAGGGGGGGTCTGTACTGAGGGGTCTGTGCTGGGGAGGGGAATCTGTACTGAGAGGACTGTGCTGGGAGGGGGGTTTATACTGAGAGGACTGTGCTGGGAGGGGGGTCTGTACTGAGAGGTCTGTGCTGGGGAGGGGGTTCTGTACTGAGGGGTCTGTGGTGGGGAGGGGGGTCTGTACTGAGGGGTCTGTGGTGGGGAGGGGGGTCTCTACTGAGAGGACTGTGCAGGGGAGGGGGTCTGTACTGAGGGGTCTGTGGTGGGGAGGGAGGTCTGTACTGAGGGATCTGTGCTGGGGAGGGGGGTCTTTACTGAGGGGTCTGTGGATGGTAGGGGGGTCTGTACTTATGGGTCTGTGCTGGGAGGGGGGTCTGTACTGATGGGTCTGTGCTGGGGAGGGGGGTCTGTACTGAGAGGTCTGTGCTGGGGAGGGGGGTCTGTACCGAGAGGTCTGTGCTGGGGAGGGAGGTCTGTACTGAGGGGTCTGTGCTGGGGAGGGGGGTCTGTACTGAGAGGTCTGTGCTGGGGAGGGAGGTCTGTACTTAGGGGTCTGTGCTGGGGAGGGGGGGGGGGGGTCTGTACTGAGAGGTCTGTGCTGGGGAGGGGGGTCTATACTGAGAGGTCTGTGCTGGGGAGGGAGGTCTGTACTGAAAGAGGGGAGGGGGATCCCTCCCACTGTTTTGCCAATTTTGCCAAACCCACAATTGAATCTGCTGTTTTAGTACTTCATAACATTTAGGTTGGTCTGTACTGAAAGGTCTGTGCTGGGGAGGGGGGTCCCTCCCAATGTTTTGCCAATTTTGCCAAACCCACAAGAGTTGGATGTTAGTGAACGTAATGAATATGAATTTATCTGAAGTTACGAATTATCCAAAATAACGAATGCTGCATCTAAATGGAACAAAATAATTATTAATAATAATAATAAAAAGTTTTTATTATTATTATGGTTATTTATTATTATTAATTTGCTAATTTCGATTCACTTTGATACGGCATTCGTTATTTAGGATAATTCGCAACTTCGGATAAATTTGCATTCATTACGTTCACGAACATCCAAATCTGAAATGAATACGAATTTATGCGAAGTTACGAATTATACTAAATAAGGAATGCCGTATCAAAATGAAGCGAACATAACAAATTAATAATAATAAATAACAATAATAATGATAAAAACATATTATTATTATTATTTATTAATTATTATTATTAGTATTAATTACATTTGTTTAGATGCAGCATTCCTTATTTTGGATAATTTGTAACTTCGGATAAATTCATATTCGTTATGTTCACTAACAGCCAAATTTGAAAGGAAATTCAAATACCTATAATGTAATAGTTAAGTTATTTTTAGTTAGTTATTCTTTTGAATTTTCTAATTTATGAATTTTCTAATTTACGAATTTTTTAATTTACAAATTTTCTAATTTACGAATTTAGGAATTGTGATCATAACGAATGACCCCCCAAAAAAAAACAAAAAAACAAATGAAACAAAAATGAAGAAATTTTTTCGGCATTGTACATGTCTAGAGGAGGATCCAGGCTGCTCTGTGCAACACCATTACACAGAGCAAGTAAGTATAACATGTTATTTTATTGTAAAAACTCTTTAACACTTTAAGAAGATATTGTCTGAAGGAGCCGTATTGGAGTTGGCAAACTTTTATTTGTGTTTCAGAAGTTAACTCTCTTGATGATTTAATGTTTGCATCTCTCTGGAAAAGATAATCACGTTTCATTTGCAGACACTCAGTACGGTGTCTTGTCACTACATGAAGTATGGGAGAATCTTGTAACTGACTTACAAAATGACCGAGAGCTCTCAGAAAGCAATGAGGATCAATAAATAGTCCTTTAATCACCCTAATCTGCGGTTATTTAGCCGCGGTATTCATAATGATGCCGCATTCATTTTTTTTTCTTCTCTCGCTTATATTGATTAAGAAATGATTTGGAATTCATCAACCCTCGAGAGAAACTCACAGAAGAAAAAAAGTCAGACGCGGCCAATTCCAGCCAAATGATCCCGCGCTGTTTACTTTCTCTCCAAAATGTTTTTTTTTGCGTTGCTGGTAACTGACCTTTTCAGGTGTTGCTGTATTTCACAGCGCGTTACTCCTGATAAATGAATATGATATTTTAGATTCTAAATGTTCCATCACTGAATATGTATTTAGCATTTGTTATGCTCTTTTGCTGAAAGTGGATTTCAGACATTAAAATGAGTCAGAGACATCCAAAAATAATTTGTCCACGGTAAAACCCAAACATTTCTTTGGATATAATTTGTGGAAATAAACTAAGGGGCTGATTTACTAAAGAAGTAGACAATGTTCTCCCAATTGAGTTGTGATCAGACCCAGGACTGCTGATAGGGGGAGGGGGGGACCACCAGTCCTCCTGTAGGGGGCCCGGGGACCCAAACCACAGGGGGAATTAGTGCGGTCGGGCGGAGGGGCAATTACAGAAGGATGCCCTGTACGGCTCTCTGCAAAAGCTGAAAGCCAGTTTCTCCCCCTCCTGCCGGCTTTCAGCTACTGCAGGGAGAGACACAGACACAGGGCATCATTCTTGTTATTGCTTTCCTGACACCATTCCCCCTCCCTGTTCTGCCTGCCTCTGATCCCCCCCCATGTGCCCCATTGTCACTGTGCCACACCCCCAAACCCCGCTGCATGGGGTTCCCTGTCCTGTAAAAAAAAAACGAATTGCAAAAAAATTATAATTAAAGATTGTAATAAATAATTTTTGAAAAATTGTGTAAAAAACTATTAAAAAAGGGCTAATTCACACAGGTTCTGTTATGTTTGCGTCCACTAATAATGATTTTAGTGTATTTTTTGTGAAATTATAGTCTTCTTGATATATTAGGGGGAGGCCAGGTAGGCTGGGGGGAGGCCAGGTAGGCTGGGGTTAGGCCAGGTAGGCTGGGGTAAGGCCAGGTAGGCTGTACAGACCCCCGTGATTTCCAACAGCAGCCCTGATCAGACCTAACATCTCATGGTGCACAGCGGACTTTAACCACTTGAAGACCAGCCTTTTTCTGTCACTTTTGGTATACATGTGAAAATATTTTTTTGGGCTAGAAAATTACTTGGAACACCCAAAGATTATATATATATATATATATATATATATATATATATATATATATATAGATATATATAGAGAGAGAGATTTCTATAAAGATATAGATATCTTTTCAACAGTAACAGTGAGTAAAAAAAAAACATGCAATATTTATTTCCAGGGCTTTGCTAGCGGTATCACATGCAGTGTTTGTCAGAAACAGCGAGGGCCCCCCCCCCCCCCCCCCCCCCCCAGTAGCTGGTTGCTAAAGAGCGGGCTGGGAAGCCGACCGCCGCGTCCTTAACAACAGATGACAGGTGAATGTAAAGAAAACATGCCGGCAATTAAAAAATAATGAAATGCAAACCAGGCTCTTTGGGTCTGGTATGGATTTTAGGGGGAACTCAACGGCAATTCCAAAAAAAAAAAAACAGTGTGGGGTCCCCCCAATAGCTGGTTGCTAAGGAGCGGGCCAGGAAGCCGACCGATGTGTCCTTAAAGGGGCGTTCCGGACGTTTTTTTTTTTTTTTTAAGTCGGCAAACACTGTAGCTGCTGACTTTTAACCTCCCTGGCGGTATGATTATGCCTGAAATTTAGTGCTGAAAGTGGTACAATTATTTTGCATGGAAATTTGGCGTTTTTATATTGTAGGCATGCAATTCTTATGAATAACTCACCTAAATCTGTCCAAACCAGAGTCTAGTAGACATCCCGGGTATGATAAAGTTTGAAACACAAAATCATAAATTATAATAAAATAAAAATATATATAAAAATTATTCAATAATGTAATCAAATCAAAAACACTAACATTTGCTCAGTTGCAGAATAGTCGCTGTCATTAAATTTAGTGTTTGATGATGAATTGTGATTCTAATTTATTATCGCTGTTTTCTAGCAGGTCTAAAACCACTTTTGACATAAAGGGACACTTTTTCATTGCTATGGACAATCTCCAGTTTCCAGGCAGAAAAAAATCCATTTATTATATAAAATGACATGCAGGGCACTGGGCAGACAACTAGGGACAAAGGGGATGTATATTTTTTTTATACAGTACTGTAATCTGTAAGATTACAGTACTGTATGTGTATTGTGTTTTTTAACTTTTTTGAATTTGGCGCCGATCTCCGCTCCCGTGCATCGTAACATCGCAGGGAACGGAGATCAGCGGCACTCAGGCACTGTGTGAATCGAGCAAGCAGACGGCTCGCTCACACAGCGGGGAGACATTGCAGGATCCAGGGGACAAGGTAAGTAAGTCTCCCTGTATCCTGCAATGCAAGCCCGAGTCTGGCTCGGGGTTACCGCTTTTGGTACTGAAGTTCCCGCCCCGAGCCAGACTCGGGAATACCACCAGGGGGGTTAATAAGGACACTTATCTGTCCAGCAAGCCTGCGATGTCGCCCCCCGAGGCCGATCCGTCTATCAGCTCGGGTGCCAGCGCCGCCATCTTAACGAAGGGAAACAGGCAGTGGAGCCTTGCGGCTTCACTGCCCGTTTCCTACTGTGCATGCGTGAGTCGCGCAGTGCTTTGTGAATGGCCCCGTTGTTTTCTGGGACACACACATGTCCCAGAAGGCAACGGGGCCGCTCGCTGAAGAGGAGGAAGCACTGCGGAATAGGAAGAGGCAGATTAGGAAGACTAGCAACAAAAAAAAAAAAAAAAAATTCAAATGTTTTTATTTGATGAATATTAATGCTATTTTTTATTTTAGGGTGGCCCTCCACTTTAACAAAGGATGACAGGTGATTGTAAAGAAAACATGCCGGCAATTAAAAAATCATGAAAAAAAAACAGCGTGGGGTCCCCCTAATCCATACCAGACTCTGGTAAAAAACAAACAAACAAATGAAACGAAAACTAACACATTTTTCGGCAGTGCACATGTCTATTTATTACATATGATCAATATTCACTTACTGGATTTATATTCTAGTGTTGGTCCTTATGTCGATATTTTCTTTTTTCTGTTTATTCATTTGTATATCTTTAATATTTCCTCTGTGAGGATGGTATTTACTATATATTATATATGCATTTACATTTTAGGTGGCTGCTTTATAGCTCATTTTGGTTATAGGTTTATATATTAAAATTTTTCTATGTTTTTGTTTCATAAGTGTTTTTTCTTTATTGGTTTATTGAATATTCTGTGTATATATGTTTATACTACAATTTTATTAATATGGACCCTACGGGTTAATTAATAGTTTTAATTTTAATCTATTTTGGAGTGCCGCCATCTTTATCACTTTTCAACAAAGATACACCAATCTATATAAATAAATACAATGTCACATATTTGTCAGGATCAGAACAGTTTTTTATGGGTAACTCCACTTTATACATTGCTTTTTTTTTTTGCCTTATTACATTACCACAACAAATGGAATGAAAAAAAAAAGTAATTTTTCTTGTCCGTCCCCTGTGATCCCGACCAACATCCATCTTTTTCCCGTGTCTGTTTTGTAGGAAATACTAATATTTATGAGTTTAAAATAATGTTCCATGTTTACCCTATGAAGAGTGTCAATAATTGACGAATCAGCCTTTCTACGCCGGCTCTGGCATGTCTGAATAATGGAGCATATCATGTATATGGATAGGGCCATTTCAGAGATTTCATTTTCCAACAGAACCCGATCCTGCATAAAATCTCTTATCGCTTCTGGCGTTTGGGAACAGCCAGTGAAGCGCTGGAGCCGCGTGAAGGCAAACGGCCGTGGCACCAAACCAAGCATGCAGTTTTAACAAGACGCATCCCGGCAAAGTGCTGGAGAATCATGGGGTGGATCTTTTGGTGGATAAAAGGGAGCATATTCTGTTCCCAATTCAATTTGAAAAGGGTAATATGGTGCAATTTAGCTTTCCGTTTCCTGGAGTTTCACTATGAATTTATATCATGGCGAGCTTCATTGGCAAAAAATATTTTAATAGGGTTATATATTAACGGCTTCAGCCCCGGAAGATTTAACCCCCTTCCTGACCAGAGCACTTTTTGCGATTCGACACTGCGTCGCTTTAACTGACAATTGCGCGGTCGTGCGACGTTGCACCCAAACAAAAATTTACGTAATTTTTTTCCCACAGATAGAGCTTTCTTTTGGTGGTATTTGATCACCTTGCGGTTTTTATTTTTTGTGCTATAAACAAACAAAAACGCAATTTTTTTTACTTTTTGCTTTAATAAATATACACCAAAAACATATAAAAAAACTGAATTTTTCCCTCAGTTTAGGCCGATATGTATTCTTCTACATATGTTTGGTAAAAAAATCGCAATAAGCGTATATTGATTGGTTTGCGCAAAAGTTATAGCGTCTACAAAATTGGGGATTGTTTTATGGCATTTTTATTATTATCTTTTTTTTATTAGTAATGGCAGTGATCTGCGATTTTTATCATGACTGCGACATTATGGCGGACACATCGGACACTTTTGACACTATTTTGGGACTATTGTCATTTACACAGCGATCAGTGCTATAAAAATGCACTGATTACTGCGTAAATGACACTGGCAGGGAAGGGGTTAAACACTAGGGGGCGATAAAGGGGTTAAGTGTGTCCTAGGGAGTGATACTAACTGTGGGGGGGTGGGCTTCCACTCACATGACGGTGATCACTGCCCCCGATGACAGTGAGCAGTGATCTCTGTCATGTCACAAGGCAGATAGAGGAAATGCCTTGTTTAAATAGGCGTGTCCCCATTCTGCAGCTCCGGACACGTTTGCCGGGAGACCGCCGGAAATTGAGCCCGCTAACCCCGCCAATTAAAAGGGACGTACAGGTAGGCCATTTGCCCACTGCTGCCATCGTGTCAACGTATATCGGTGTGCAGTGGTCAGCAAGTGGTTAATCTAATAAGTGTTCTAACAACAATGTACACTATATTGTCAAAAGTATTGGGACACCTGCCTTTACACGCACATGAACTTTAATGGCATCCCAGTCTTAGTCTGTAGGGTTCAATATTGAGTTGGGCCACCCTTTGCAGCTATAAAAGCTTCAACTCTTCTGGGAAGGCCGTCCACAAGGTTTAGGAGTGTGTCTATGGGAATGTTTGACCATTCTTCCAGAAGCACATTTGTGAGGTCAGGCACTGATGTTGGACGAGAAGGCCTGGCTCCCAGTCTCCGCTCTAATTTATCCCAAAGGTAAAGAACAGTGAAAGCTGGTGTTTGCCTGGCTGTGCTGCACTAGCGGAAAGAGAATCTGGGGCACAAACTAACACTCCTTGGGGGGGTAGCACTACATCTGTAATTGTCCTGATAAAAAGAGTGTAATAAATACATGTATATTGTCCATTGGCTGAATAACTTTATTTGTTTTTTCAAATGGTATTTAATTGAGCTCTGTATGTTTTATCCTCGTCACTTGCAATAAATCGCTAAGTGTCCCACATATGTGAATATCTTGTGTGTTTGAAATAACTCTAAAGCCCCATACACACGGTCGGACTTTTTCATGGATTCTGTCCGATCGGACAATGTTGTTGAAAAATCAGACCGTGTGTAGGCACCATCGGACAGTGTACGTCGGATTGTCCGACGGACAAAGTCTTATCTCCTGCTGGAAAGATTTGCCGACAACACGGTCCGATCACACCAAATCCGATCGTGTGTACGGTTGTCCGACCGGACAAAGTGCTACGCATGCTCACATCACATTACAAGACCAAAGCTATTGGCTACTAGCCTCTACGTAGTCCCGTCGTAGGCAACAAACGTCACCACGTTCAGAATGATCGGATTTTCCGACAACTTTGTCCGACCGTGTGTACGCAAAACCAACATCAGACAAAGTATGACGGACAGGATCCGACCGACCTGGTCCGCGGATTGTCCGACCGTGTGTATGGGGCTTAACTCTTCTCTGGTCACGGGAGACCAGAGAAGAGCAAATAGACAGAGGGTCTGCGTGACTAAGGGAAGGAACAGGTTTAGAAAAGGGTTAAAAAGTGAGTTCATTGTGGAGGGGGTGTGGGTCTTATCCGGATAGAGGCTGAAGGCCAGACGGGTGGGGTGGAGTCACAAGGGTTGTTGTTCATGGAAGGATACTGGGAATTAATTCCAGAAAGCTCAGATGAGGAGGTAGTTTTCCTGCCCAACCCACACTAAAACTGCAGTTCATTATAAGTCAAGGGTTGTGGGGCATGGTTGAGGACGTGGGTGATCTAGTTATAAGTTGTGCTTGTGTCTGTGTTATTATTTTAGGGTCAGTAGAAGGACCAAGGTTGACGAATCCTTTAGTCATGACTTACCTACCAGAAATTAACATCAGACTAAAATTGGATAAAAAAGCCCAAGATCATTTTAAACCTTAATTTAAAAAAAAACAAACATTTAAAACATTCTCTGTGATCTGTGAAGTCACTGTTTTTTCTGGGTCCATCCAGGTTTTATCCTGTGTTGAGCTCTAATGAATGGGGTGGCATTGCCCTGGAAAAGCATTGCTTGTGGCAAGCCTTCCTGTGTTGGAGTTTCCTCGAAAGACCTATTGAGCTTGCATTAAGTTTTCCTTCATCTGACTACACTTGCAAGTCTAAGCCCCCGTACACATAGTCGAAAATTCCGACCACAAAATCCGTCAGATTTTTTCCGACGGATTTTGTCCGACACTGGTGTTGCATACACACGGTCGGACAAAGTTGTCGGAAAATCCAATCATTCAGAACGTGGTGACATTCCTTGCGTACGACGGAACTATGTAGAGGCTATTAGCCAATAGCTTTGGTCTTGTAATTTGATCTGAGCATGCGTGGCACTTTGTCCATCGGAATTCTCTACACACGATCGGAAAAAGTCTGATCGGATTTTGTTGTCGGGAAAATTTGAGAGCAGGATCTCAAATTTTTTCCGTTGTAAATTCACACGGGCGGATTTTCCAACAACATGGTCCGATCGAACATTTTCCGTCTGAGTTTCCGACCGTGTGTATGGGGCATAAAGGTTCCCAGCATCTCTTTGAGTAAGTTGTTCTGATGGCTTCCCTAAGATCGTCTGTAGGAGTAGAGTGTTCAGACAGGCCTGAATTCAGTGGCAATGGGATGAGGTTTACTGCCAAGCTTGGTGTTTACATGGGGGGGGGGGGGGAGGTTGTGAGGTGCTGTAACTTTACATGTTGTGTTGTATATCTCAGAGACTGATATAGTTTATGATCTATGATAAATAAACTCATTGATTCCCTCCAGCCTATTTCGCAAACAGAACCTGTCAAGGTAGAAATGCAAGAGTTGCCAGTGCAGACTTTGTTATAAAGGCCAACTCTGGGATTTGTCCCCCACTGGCCTTCCTCTGGAAGTCCCCCAAGCCCTCAGAGATTGCCCAATGTTGCTTCTTTGCCTCTTCTAACAGTGGTGGTCAGTCCCCTTCTTTTGTCTCTTTTCCCAATGTTTGGCAGTCCTATTACTCTTTTGTCACTTCTCTGTTCTGGTGTTGGGTATTCCTTTTCTCTCTTCTCCAATGCTGGGCAGTTCTCTTCCTCTTTTTATCTTCTTCCCGTGTTGGGCAGTCCTCTTCCTTTTTGTCTCTCTCCTAGTGTTGGGCAGTCCTCTTCCTCTTTGTCTCTTCCACTGTTTGGGAAGTCTTTTTCCTCTCTGTCTTTTCTCTTGGTATTGGGCAGTGCTCTTCCTCTTTGTCTCTTCTTCCAATGTTGGGCAGTCCTCTTCCTCTTTGTCTCTTCCACTGTTTGGGAAGTCTTCTTCCTCTCTGTCTTTTCTCTTGGTATTGGGCAGTGCTCTTCCTCTTTGTCTCTTCTTCCAATGTTGGGCAGTCCTCTTCCTCTTTGTTTCTTCTTCCAGTGTTGGGCAGTCCTCTTCCTCTTAGTCTCTTTTGCCAGTGGTGGGTAGGCCTCTCCCTTTTTCTCTCTTCTCCCAGGGGTGGGCAATCCTATTCCTTTTTGTCTCCGGTGTTGGGTGGTCCTCTATGATGCAGACCATGGAGCTGGCATGACAATGCTCTGCATCATTGTACACTTTCCTGTTCTCCCTTATCTTTCCTTCCTCAGTCACAGCTAGCAATGCTAAACAGTAATTATAGAGGAGCATGTGCATGTGGCAGCGCTTGAGCCTAGCAGCTGATTGAGGGAGTAATGTCACTGGTTCCCGAGTTTGCCAACACAGCTGGTTTTAGTGCCATAGTGAAGGCAAGGTGAGGTTTAGGGGGTCAGGGGTTGGGGCAATTGCATAAACATTGTTTCTTTGCCCTGTTTCGGCAAGGTGGCTGTACCTCTTTAAAGCTCAGCTCCATACATATACTCTTACTGTTTATACCTGAAAAAGATAAAGAAGTGCAGCTACTCTATAGACCAGCCTTTGCGGTCTCAGGGAACCCCTGCTAATATTTACAATATCTACAACTCATGATACATTAGTGTGATGGTCAGTGGAAAGAATGCTCCTTACACTTGTGGTCATTGGGAATAATTATCCTCTTACAGATGTTTAAAAAGATTAATAGAGTCAGTGGGAACTTATCTGAAAGGCATAAATTGCTCAATGCTGAAGGAACCCCTAGCAACCTCTGGAGGAACACTAAGGTTCCATGGAACCCTGGTTGGGAAACTCTGCTCCAGCCTAAAGTTGGCATTCTTCCTGCAATGCTCAAGTTTGTTGCCTAAAAAGTGACTATTAATGGATCCCTTTTTTGGATAAAACAGATTTTGGTAGCAGTGATGAAAAATAACTTTTTCCTGAGATTGTATTGTTAAGATGCAGTTGAACATTTTACTGCGCTGCTCAAAGGACTGTAAAAATCAATAGAACTTATTCCGAGGCATTTAGGTACATTAATGTTACTGTCCCACCCAAAGGTCCCCGGAGAGAAATGGTTAGTCTGTGACTAATAAATGTAATAGATTTTTATGCTCACATGAGCACTCATGTGCCGTGTTCTATTTAGAACACACACAGCTTATACATAATGAAAGGGTCAGCAGATACTTTGGTGTGACAAGTTCTCCTTTGTACCGAGCACTGAACCTTTGGTATATTTTGAGACTTCTGGCACGCATAGAGAAAGAAGGATTTAAAGCAGATGTCACATCAGGTATTTTTTTCATGTTGCCTACTGGGCACTTTCACCCCCTTCCTGCTCATGCCGATTTTCAACTTTCAGCGCTGTCACTCTTTTGCCGCATACACGCGATCGGACATTCCGACAACAAAACCCCATGTTTTTTTCCGACGGATGCTGGCTCAAACTTGTCTTGCATACACACGGTCACACAAAGTTGGACGTCAAGAACGCGGTGACGTACAACACGTACAACGAGCCGAGGAAAATGAAGTTCAATAGCCAGTGCTGCTCTTCTGCTTGATTCCGAGAATGCGTGGCACTTTGAATTGTTTACACACGATTGGAATTTACGCAAACGGATTTTGTTGTCGGAAAATTTGAGAACCAGATCTCAATTTTGTGCGACGGGAATTCCGATGGAAACTGACCGATGGAGCCTACACAAAATTTTTTATCATTCATTGATGTGCCCTGATGAGGCTGCACTGATGGGCACTGATAGGCTGCACTGATAGGTGGCACTGATAGGCACTGATGAGACGGCACTGGTGGGAACTAATCAGGAGGCACTGATGAGGCTGCACTGATACGTGGCACTGATGGGCACCGATGAGTGGCACTGGTGGGCACTGATAGGCGGCACTGAATGGAACTGAGGGGTGGCACTGATTGGCAGCTCTGATAGGTGGCACTGATTGGCAGCACTGATAGATGGCACTGATAGGCACTGGTAGGTGGCACTTATGAAGAGGCACTGATAGGCACTGAATGGCAGCATTGATCAGCCCAAGGACTCAGTGATTACAGACAGTGCCGTACGCACGCCTCAGAGGCGCGTGGGCAGTGCAAGCATGGGAGAATGTTTATGTACGCCATCCTGGCAATTTAGGCCCATGCTGTTAATCACCACTGGGTTTTTTATTTTTTGCTAAGCAAACAGAAAAAGACCGAACATTTTGAAAAGAAAATGTTTTTCTTAGCTTCTGTTATAAAATTTTGCAGATAAGTAATTTTTCTCCTTCGCTGATGTGCGCTCAGGAGGCTGCACCAACGGGCATTGATGAGACGGCACTGTTGGGCACTGATGAGACAGCATTGAGAGGTACTGATGAGGCAGCACTGATAAGGTGGCACTGATGGGCACTGATGAGAAGACATTTATATGTAGCACTGATGGACACTGATAGACAGCACTGATGAGGAGGCACCAAAGGCTGCACCAATGGGCACTGATTGGTAGCACTGATGGGCACTGATAGGCACTGTTGAGGCTGATGATCAGTGCCCTGATTATCAGTGTAGATGTCCCCTGTCACACTTGTTGGTTACCGGCTCTCCTCTCCTCACTCTGTGACAGCGTGTGAGAAAAGGAATGCCGATAACTGGCAAGTGTGTTTACAATGTGATAAGCTGTAAATGGACGCAGCTGATCACGTGGTAAAGGACCGCTGTGAATGGCCCTTTACCCTATTCTGTGATCAGCTGATCGCTGCTAAGCTGTGTCCAAACACAGTGATGACAAAGCATGCTGGATGCACGCTGGATGCACACTGGATGCACGCCGCAGCGGGCACGTGGGAGCGCGGTTATGGAAAGACGTCAATAAAATCCCTCCCAGAACTGGACGACCATGCTGTAGCCATCATTCGGCAATAGTGTGGTCAAGAAGTGGTTAAGCATGTCTCCTTTATTTTATGAGATACATTTTATTAGGGTTTACAACTTTCAATCATATACAAATACCTCTTACAAGTCAAAGTGTAAGTAGCGAAAAATATTTTGCTTTGTCATTTAAGGTTACTATGTGGTAAATGCAAAGAAGCATAAAAAAACTCTGTAGTGTATATTAATGTGCTTTACTAAACAAAAATGCTGTACTCATTTGTAGGAAAAAAACAACACACCACATACAAATTATTACAAAACATGCCTACAACATGCACAAGCTATCGATCCTTCCTAGCAAATAAGCATGGATAATGCATGTGATAGGCATACACTACATAGTTACTTAACTTGGTTCTCCCTGGTGATGGCAAAACAACCAGTGCTGCTCTTTTGTCTTCAGCAAATGGTTGTGTTTGAGGTCCTCTTTCCCCTCCCCTATGTCCTGTAGTATCACTTCCTGTCCTGAGCTTGTGAACCAGTCCAACTAGTTAATTAACATATGAATAGGGTGACCTAGCTTCTAAAAACTATACATGGTCTTAAAAATGTTATTCCATATTTATGCTATAAAAATCACTATAGCCATAGCAAAACACTAGAGCTGTGCCGAACAAACCTCCCGTTCCGTTCGCGGCAGAACTTTTGGAATTGGAAACGTTCAGAACCGAATAACCAACCTATCTATGGGACCCAAACTGGAAAAAAGTGCCCATTTTGAAGGCTTATATGCAAGTAGGTTGGCATACAGTGGCTATGGGGGTCCATGTACAGGCCTAGGGGACATGAATCAATGAAAAAAAAGTTTGTAAAAAACATAATTTTTAAATGAGAAGTGATTTACTGATGCTTAAAGTGAAACCATCAAAATGAGAAATGACAATAAAAATGAAATAATCCTTTAAATATAGTGCCTGGGGGTTCTCCTTAGGCTGCCTGTAAAGTGGCACATCTGTACCATGTATAGAACATGGTGCATCAATAATGACATTTATAAAGCAAAAAAATTACATTTTCCTTTAAGCTTTCTTTATTTTGTAAACAATGGCTTGGGGAGCCAGTCTGTATGATAAGGCCACAATTTAGTGCACTCGGAACAAGTTTACAGATTTGATAAATTCTGGTGTCTCTTTCGCAGACTTTGGATAGAAGTAACAATGCATGTGACCCCTGATGATGTCAGACGCGCTGACGAAATGCGTTTGTTGGGATCAAGCGTGATATGTCACTTCCGCCATGGTGGAATGCAGGTGGAGTCGGCGTCCCTCCTTTCATTTTGAACTTGTATCATCTTCACTTGTTGTTAAGTGTAACTTTTAGCCCCCATACACACGGTCGGAAATTCCGACCACAAAATCTGTCAGTTTTTTTCCAACGGATTTTGTCCGAAACTGGTGTTGCATACACACGGTCGGACAAAGTTATTGGAAAATCTGATCGTTCCGAACGTGGTGACGTTCATTGCGTACTACGGAACTACGTAGAGGCTAGTAGCCAATAGCTTTGTTCTCGTAATTTGATCTGAGCATGCGTGGCACTTTGTCCATCGGAATTCCCTACACACGATCGGAAAAAGTCCGATCGGATTTTGTTGTCGGAAAATTTGAGATCCTGCTCTCAAATTTTTTTCGTCAAAAGCCCGCTAGAGCCCACACACGATCAGATTTTCCGACAACATAATCCGATCAGACTTTTTCCATCGGAATATCCAACCGTGTGTACGGGGCATTATAGTGCAATTTCATTAAACTAAATATACTTCACTATGGGAGGCATGCTTCACTTTTTACCATTTATACCGGTGCATGAAGATCTAGTTTGTGGTCAAACCACTGGCGGATTCATGCTGGACAGCCGAGAGAACTATCGGGAGCGGTATCTCCAATTTCTGCTGTATATGACTGCCTGTAATGGGGGGTCATATAAATCTGGTGATTGGGCTGTGTGCTTAGTGTTGGTGGAAGAACACTTGGGGGGTTATTTACTAAAGGCAAATCCACTTTGCAAATCCACTTGGCACTGCAAGTCACTGTAGATCTGAGGGGGACGTGCAAGGAAACTAAAAAACAGCATTTTTGCTTGTACATGATTGGATGATAAAATCAGCAGAGCTTCCTCTCATTTCAGAGCTTCCTCTCAGATCTACAGCGATCTACAGCAACTGCACTTACAAGTGCACTTTCAAGTGCACTTGCAGTGCGCTTGTAGTGCAAAGTGGATTTGCCTTTAGTAAATAAACCCCGTAGTCAGTTTATTGCTAAGACGATACAACCTCACATATTTGCAACTACTGGAGATAGTTGATGGCAACTTATGGACATTGCACTTAATGCACTTTATTTGTTAATGTTGGATTAGTTCCCCTTTGCTATTTGGTCACTTTATTGTAAGAGTTCATTCATCATCTGTATCCACCGGAGACATCTGGTGGTAACATATGGATATTGCACATTAAATGCACTTTAATGTGAGCACTTCAAATTTCATTTTGTACATATAGCTATTTACATTCAATTAATTTTGCACAAGGGAGCGCAGTTTTACTGTACATATTATTTCATCACTTAAAGGTTAATCAGCCTCACAACAGGCTGCTCTGGAATTCACACAAACACATACAACATTTAGTGGATATCAACATATTGCACAGGTAAGAGATTTTTCCCAATATTGCCATCACGTTTGTATAGAAGTAACAGGTGCGGAACAATTGGGCTTTTGGTGTTGTTGGTGCCTTCACACCGTAACCCTATAGAGGTACTCTTGATGAAAGCAAAAATTGGCCTTGCTGTCAAAAATTGAAAATTGATTCCACGCTCAAACAGTTGTGGGAAGATTGGTCTTTGGGTGTCGGTGGTGCCTTCACACTGTAACCCTATAGAGGTACTCTTGATGAAAGCAAGAATTGGCCTTGCTATCAAAAATTGTCAAACAGGTGCTCAAAAATTGGTCCCTGGGTGTTATTTGTGCCCATGAAACCTACACCAAAAAATTGTGGGAAGATTGGTCTTTGGGTGTCGGTGGTGCCTTCACACTGTAACCCTATAGAGGTACTCTTGATGAAAGCAAGAATTGGCCTTGCTGTCAAAGAATTGGCCTTGCTGTCAAAAATTGTCAAACAGGTGCTCAAAAATTGGTCCCTGGGTGTTATTTGTGCCCATGAAACCTACACCAAAAAATTTCTTCCAAATGAAATCAACACCCACAAAGCTAAGCCGCCTAGACAGTCTTTCATAGATTCTAGATCCAGAAAGCACTTAATCAGTGGCATCGGCATCAGGGGCATAGTAGCCGCTGCTAATCCAGGACTGATTCATTTTGATAAATGCTAGCCGGTCCATGGAGTCTGTGGACAGACACCCTCTCTTATTTGTCACAAAACCTCCGGCAGCACTGAATGCCCATTCGGAAAGCACACTGGATGCAGGGCAGCTCAGCAGCTCTATTGCATATTGGGCAAGTTCTGGCCAGTGGTCTATTCTCATGATCCAGTGAATCATCAACCGGAAAGCTCTCCATATCTGTTTTCACCCCTAGATAATCTCCCTCCATATGATGAAGATGATGCTGATAGGATGTGAAAGCTGACATCCCTGGGTGCCGAGGGCTAAAAAAAAAATAAATGCATTAGTGAGGGGGCCCCCTTTTCTACCACTCCTCTCTTGACCAACAGAAGCCTCAAAACTACATTTTCCACCAGACTGTAACCTACAAGAGTCAGAAAAAGGCGTTACATAAACTCCTCTTTAAGGTATTCTCAAGAGATTTCATCTTCTGCTCCCTCTGTGGGGACGGGGTGAGGTTCGAGACTTTCCCTTTGTAACGGTGTTCAAGGAGGGTTGCCAACCAATAGTGATCCTTCTCCTTGATGCCACATATTCTTGGGTCTTTTTGCAGGCTTTGAAGAATGAGGGAGCCCGTGCACCACAAGTTTGCCGAGGCATGAGAAACAAACTCCTCGGGGTCACTGAGGATTATAGTATCTCAAACTGTCTCCTCCCAGCCACGTACTACTCCTAAGGGATCTGGGGATGGAAAACCATCTTGCCTCTCCTCTTCTGTGTTCTGTGGCGTAGGAAGAATGGTGTCTGCATAAAGTGGGCCTTGAGAGGAAAGGAAGTCCTCTTTCTTCCGCTGCTCTGCCTCGAGTGCCCTGTCCACAATGCCGAGTCTGCTCCAGCGGGAATACAACAGGGATTGTGTCACTGATGCATGCATTGTCATGGCTCACTATCCTTGTGGCCTCCTCAAATGGTGACAGTACAGGGCATGCATCTTTTATCAGCAGCCATTGGCGAGGGGAAAAAAAGCAGAGTCGGCCTGAGTCTGTCTTTGTGCCATAACTCACACAGATACTCTTTGACGGCCCTTTGCTGCATTGTGAAGCCGCTGCAGCATCGCTAAAGTCAAGTTCGACCTGGTGGGCAAATCAGACGGTTTGTGGGCAGGTGGAATTCCCACTGAATTTCAGCCAACTGAGCACTGGCTGTGTATGACCGCCTGAAATGCCTACAGACTCTTCTGGCCTGCTTCAGCAGATCTTCAAATCCTGGGTACCCTGGCTCTATCTGGCATGGCGGCGTGAACCACCTCTGGGCCTGCCCCTGCAGAGCTGCAATAATCTCTGCTCCGGTGTGGCTCCTGTCCCCTAGACAGACTAGCTGAAGCACTGCATGGCACCATTTAGCCTGACTCATTGAAATGCCCCTTAAAATCTTAGGGGGTACTTGTGGTTCATGGGACAATTATGCAAAGGAGGGCATGGAGTAGGAGGAGGTAAAGCTGACAAATCTTGCATCATCCCCACTAGCTGTATGGAGATGTGGCGGCACAACAAGCTGTAGCACTGAGCCCTGTCCTGCATCCTTCTGAGTTGCAAGCAGACTTTGCAACTCGGAAGGATTAACGCGCGGTAACACACTGAAATATACTGCATTTAACGTGCAGTAACACATTGAAATATACAGCGTTAAACTCACAGTAACACACTAAATTATACTGCATTAAACGTGCAGTAAAGCAATCAGTAGGGTTTTACCTAATTCACTAACTGAAAACTGTATTGCAAAGTGAAAAGCCTGTTTGCCTTTAGTAAATCAACCATATTACTGGTCATTACAAGTATACAATTAACTAAGTCATTGCAGGTTATAGGGATAATCATTCACAGCTCATAATAATAACAGGTTTACAATATAATATCCATATAGATAAATCTCGGTGTCAGTGTAATGGATCAAATCACAGTTTACAGGTTCATAAGGAAAACCTAAGAGATATTATTGTTGTGTTATGATTCCAATAATGTTGGTAATAAAATGCAAACATTTATCAGCAGCACAATGGTGTTGTGTAGTTAATTACTACATGTCAGACTTCTAATCCCTCAGTAATACACTATGGGGTGTATTTAGGAAAAACAATTACATAGGAATTCACATGTTCACTTGTTCTGTGCAAATGGGGCAAAAAGAAGGTTAATTTTGTTTGCTAATTGAATATATTTCATTGATTGAAAATGGAAGATAATCTATTTGACCACTAGATGATGCTAAGTACCTAGCACCATCTAATGGTCAAATGTGGTACTTTCTATTTTAAATCAAGGAAAATATCTGATCAGCACAAGAAATTGCCTAATAACAGTTTATTATTTTTTCTATTTACACAGAATGAGTGTACACTTTAACTGGACAAATTGCTATGCAAGGTTTCCAGAATTTCAAAACTCACTGGAAGGAGGATGACTTCACCCTTACCTATGTGCTGCAGACAGAAGCTGGGAGAAAGATAAACTACCTAGGTCAGGGATAAAGTTGTGGAGAAGTTTAAAGCAGGGTTAGGTTATAAAAAATATATCCAAAGCTTTGAACATCTCACGGAGCACTGTTCCATCATCAAAAAATGGAAAGAGTATGGCACAATTGCAAACCTACCAAGACAAGGGCGTCCACTTAAACTGACAGGCCGGGCAAGGAGAGCATTAATCAGAGAAGCAGCCAAGAGGTCCATGGTAATTCTGGAGGAGCTGCAGAGATCCACAGCTCAGGTGGGAGATCTGTCCACAAGACAACTATTAGTCGTGCACTCCACAAATCTGGCCTTTATGGAAGAGTGGCATGAAGAAAGTCATTGGTAAAAGAAGGCCATATGAAGTCCTTTTTACAGTTTGTGAGAAGCCATGTGGAGGACACAGCAAACATGTGGAAGAAGGTGCTCTGGTCAGATGAGACCAAAATTTAACTTTTTGGCCTAAAAGCAAAACATTATGTGTGGCGGAAAACTAACACTGCACATCACCCTGAACAAACCATCCCCACCGTGAAACATGGTGGTGGGAGCATCATGTTGTGGGGATGCTTTTCTTCAGCAGGGACAGGGAAGCTGGACAGAGTTGATGGGGAAATAGATGGAGCCAAATACAGGGCAATCTTAGAAGAAAAACCTGTTAGAGTCTGCAAAAGACTTGAGACTGGGGCGGAGGTTCACCTTCCAGCAGGACAACGACCCTAAACATACAGCCAGAGCTACAATGGAATCGTTTAGATCAAAGCATATTTATGTGTTAGAATGGCCCAGTCAAAGTCCAGACCTAAATTCAATTGAGAATCTGTAGCAAGACTTGAAAATTGTTGTTCACAGATGCTCTCCAACCAATCTGACAGAGCTTGAGCTATAATGCAAAGAAGAAGAATGGGCAAACATGTCACTCTCTAGATGTGCAAAGCTGGTAGAGACATCCCCAAAAAGACTTGCAGCTGTAATTGCAGAGAAAGGGGGTTCTACAAAGTATTGACTCGGGGGGACCATACATATGCCCTCCCACACTTTTCACATATTTATTTGTAAAAAATGTTGAAAACAATTTATCATTTTCCTTCATTTCACAATTATGTGCCACTTTGTGTTGGTCTATTACATAAAATCCCAATAAAATACATTTATACATACATTTATGACAAAATGTGGAAAATTTCAAGGGGTATAAATACTTTTTCAAGACACTGTGTGTGTATATATATATATGTGGAAGGCCAACATGGTGGCCTGAATTTATGGGAGGAGCCCGGGAAGGTATTTAACCGGCCCACTCACCTGTGGTCTTCGTCGGTTCCGGTGCGCGATATACTACGTCACTAAGCCGACTACTCGATTTCGCTAGCGTTCGTGAGTGCCAGACGTCTCGTGGATTGTTCCCGTTCGAAGGTTTTGTACATTGTATCTGGCTCGGCGGCCACAGGTAGGGGTCTCGTTTGACCAACATTTCACTTATGAACGTTACTTACCTTGTCACGAATCTCGTTGTCCACATACGCACGAGTCATTCATTAGTACCCGTACGTTGCATCCGTACCGCTATCTGCATAACAGTAGCCGGTCGCTTACGCATCACCTGATTCGGAATCAGTCGCAGTATCATTTCATACGGTCACATTTCAGCGGTCACCGGTCGAAAAAACACCTCTGTCATGGCATCATTTCACTGTCACGTATCACGTTCCGATTCAAGTCTAGGCGCACCCCGGTGCCTCGATTCGTACCGGCGCGCCCCAGGTGCTCCCAGGCCCCATTTCATTCCGTGCTCCAGAAGTACGGTCGCTGTCAGTCGAAAAAATTTTAGGCTCACCGGTCGGCGCCTCTGTCACGAGGAAAACATTTCACCTCACGAGTCACGTTTTGATTCGAAACCGGTCGCACCTTTGCGTATCGGTCTTCGCCTCCAACGTACCTCAGGTTTGTCGGCCCCATTTCAGTAACCACCCCTAAGTCTGCTCGTCGTCGGTCGTGAGACCCGACCGACCGTTCAGCACCTCAGGGAAAGGTTCCCCTCATTTCTCTCACCGCCAGGCCGCACCTCGCTTCGAACCCAGTCGCGCTGCGCGCCGGTTCGTACCGATGGACCCTGAACATCCGTTGGCCTCATTTCAGTACATGCTCCAGAAGTCTGGTTCGTCGACAGTCGCCATCGCGGCTCGACCGTTTCATACTCCTGTCATGGCAATCAGTTCGCTGTCACACAAAAACGTCCCGATCCGAATCCGATGGCATCCACCATGCATCAGTTAGTCTCGACGTACCCCAGTCGAATTTGCCTCATTTCATGCCAATTCTCGACCAGTGTCATTCAGCAAGGCACACTCATAAACGACACCTTGCGCCCACGACATGGCACAAACGTTCCTCATTTCACCCCGATTCGAACCCAGCTGCATTGCGCGCCGGTTCGTACCGGTGTGCCCTGAACGTCCGTTGGCCTCATTTCAGTACATACTCCAGAAGTCTGGTTCGTCGACAGTCGCCATCGCGGCTCGACCGTTTCATACTCCTGTCATGGCAATCAGTTCGCTGTCACACAAAAACGTCCCGATCCGAATCCGATGGCATCCACCATGCATCAGTTCTTCTCGACATACCCCAGTCGAATTTGCCTCATTTCGTTCCAATTCTCGACCAGTGTCACTCAGCAAGGCACACTCATAAACGACACTTTGCGCCCACAACATGGCACAAACGTTCCTCATTTCACTCCAAAAAAAAAAAAAGAGGATATATGCATAGACGGGGGACACACCCCACGAGGCACACCTCACCAGCTGTCTTTGTTCCCTTCTCTAGGTCAGTCCAAGTTCAGTAGGTCTACCCTGCAACAGGTTGGATGGTATTTCTCCAGGTAAAATATAGAAACTCACCGTGTACACACGTCCATGTACGTGCGCACACCTGCCCTTTCGAAGACACAGCAGCTGGGTACGTATGTTTACACAAGGAAAGAAACAGTCTTGGCTTATCTCACCCCCCTAACAGGTCCGGTCGACCTTCTTGCGACCTCAGAAGCCACATGACATCGCCTCAGGGTACAGCCCATCCGAGGACCATGTCTCAAGCGTCAGCGAGGATCTCACCGCCCCCTTGTCACCTTCCCCAGTGTCTGTAAGCGACAGCAACCAGTCCCTCAGGGGATGGACCATCCCCAGGCCGACGGCAGAACTTAGACGCAGGGGCGTGCCGTTCCCCGCCACGGCCAGGAAGGCGGAGCTCTTCAGGCTCCTGTTCCCTCCTCCTGCCATGGCCGGGCCAGCGCTTAACAAACATCCTCCAGTCTATATCTACGGTCATAGCACAACTCCACACCATGGGTCGTCCTTGGCGAACATAGTCACGGACGTCCAAGCCAGAGTGACTCTCCTGGAAGCTCACCCGGCCCCGGCCGTCCCCGACCCTGCCGCAATGCAGCCTCTAACACCAGTCGCCACAGGTACCGCAGGGACAAGTCCCGTCGTCTGCCCAGCACACCTGATTCCAGCCAGCATTAGGAAGGACATACTGGATGGCAAGGACGTCAACCTCGCCTCCCTACTCATATCAGTCCATGACCTAGCCGAGAACAAGGCCATACCTGGGGAGATGTCTCGGTGGTCCTCAAAGCTAAGGACCCCAGACTCAACCGCAAATTGTCCGCCCCAGAATTTGCGTTGACATTTGGGATGCTTAGAGACGTCCTATGTTCAGCTTCCCCCGGCAGAAGGGAAGAGTGGGACTTATATCTCCACACCGTGGTAGACTTGGGTTACAAGCATGGCGGGTTCTCGTTCTACGACTACCACCGTTCCTTTTCCGCAAAAGCAGCCGCCAGGATGGCGCAGTTCCAGTCACCCACGGACTGGAGCCTAATGGACACAAAATTATTCTGTCTACTCACCGTTGTGCGCAGTCTGCCAATCCTCCACACGCACCGCCACCTGGTGCTCCAGTGTAGCAGTCAGCCGCCCGGTCGAGTTTCCCTCGACCTCGGCTTCAGCTCAAACCCGCCAGCACCGGCACAGAAACCCCAAGTCGACAAACTCGGACGCCCTGTCCGGACCATGGGAGGAGCGGCCATCTGTAATAATTGCAACTAAGGCTCGTGCAACTTCAGCCAATGCAGGATGCTCCACGTGTGCGTCGTATGCCACAGGGCGCACCCGAAAAATGTATGCGAAGTCAAGCCGAAAAACCTATGACTGAGCCGCATAAACGTCCACGATTAGGAGTCTATCTTGACTCACACCCCACCCCCTCACTAGCCACGTTCCTCATACAAGGATTCACGGTGGGCTTCCACACCGGCCTTGTCTCCCTGCCCCACACTACCACGAGTGTAGAAATCTCAAATCAGCGGCCACCGACGAGCAGCAGTAGATGAACTACTCCTAGCCGAGCTAGAGCGAGGTTTCGTCGTAGGTCCCTTCACACAACCCCCCTTCGACACCTGGAGAGTCAGCCCTATTGGGCTTGTCAAGGGCAAGTTCTCGAATGAAGTTCGTTTGGTGTGCGACCGGTCTGCGCCTCGTTCTTGCCGCGTCCCCGGCCTCGGCTCCCTGGTCCCCTCCGAGGAGTTCTCCTTGAGATGCGCCTCCGTCGACATGGCGTTCCAGGCTATCCTCAAAACAGGCACAGGGGCCTGGCTGTCCAAAACCGACATATCGGACGCCTTCAACCTTCTGCCGATTCACCCGTCTCTCTGGTGTTGGCACGGTATCAGGTGGAGAAACAGGTGCTACTTTGCCGCCAAGCTCGCGTTCGGCTCCAAAGTAGCCCATGGCTCTTCGACACTTTCGCTCAATCCCTCACCTGGATTCTCCTACACACGGCCCAATGCACAGAAGTCATCCACTACCCGGATAACTTCTTACTGATAGAGCAGCCCAACGTGTCACCAGTAGACTTCGACAAGTTGAGAGTCGTCTTCCAGAACATCAATATCCCTATAGCTGAGCACAAGGTCGACGGACCCACACACTCCGTCACCTTCCTCGGAGTTGTCTTGGACACATGCTCCATGCAGGCCAGCCTCCCCCTCGACAAGTTGACCCGCATCAGGGCAGTTCTTTAGGACTTCACCCGCACGAGAGGATGCTCCAGTCACTACTTTGCATACTCAATTTTGCCATGCGGATCATCCCTCAAAGTCGTTCCTTCATCTCACGGCTCTCAGTCTACCTGTCACAGGCACGAGACCCCGGTCAGATCCTCAACCTGGATGCCGCGGCCATAGCAGACCTAGCGATGTGGGAAGAATTCCTTTCCTCATGGAACGGAATATCCATGTTTATCCCGGCCATCTCACCCCGCTCACCACAGGTGGTGACAGATGCCGCGGCCTCCACGGGCTTCACAGCCATTTTTGGCTTCCGTTGGTTCACTGGCCCTTGGCCCCCGCAGATTCTCTCCCTGTCCTACAACACTATCCGCCTGTACCTGGCCGGCGTACAGCACTTTTTGGCCCTTCAAGATCCCACTAGACCGTCTGTCTTCTCGTCCCACGCCGTCCGAGCCATCCTACGCGGTGTCCAGAAGCAGCAACCGGCAAACAGAACCAGACGTCGCCCCATCACGAGTGCCATCTTCTGCGAGATGTCCGCCATACTCGCTGGTTCCCCCTTTGGTGTCCTCCTCAGCCAGGTCATACAAGCCGCCATCTACCTGGCCTACTATGGGTTCCTACGTCCCAGCGAATTCACTCGTAACAGCTCGACCAGCCAAACCCTGTGCAGACGCCACCTAGTTCGCCATCAAGACCACTTCATGCTCCACCTCAGCGTCTTCAAGACTCGGCAAGCTGGCCACGGGGTGGACATCCATCTATACAGAACCGGCAATTCCTGGTGCCCAGTGACGGTTCTCAACTGCCTGCTCTCACTCCTGCCAGAGCAAAGGGACACCGATCCACTTCTGCCTTTTCCAGTCAAACCCCTAAGCACCTGCCAGTTCATGACACACATAAGAATTCTCCTCCGCAACCTACGCCTCAACCCCAGCGAATACTCCGGTCACTCTTTTCGGATCGGGGCCGCCTCAGCCGCCTCACAGCAGGGGGTCCCAGGCCACGTCATCCAGAGACTCGGCAGATGGAAGTCAGCCTGCTTCACCCGGTATATACATGACCCACAGGCGGAAATGTCACGGGCCTTCGCCCAGCTCACGCAGTAGTCAATATTAAAAGGCAACAAATATCTTCAAACCCTACCTCCAGTTTTTGCCCCCTTATTTCTGGCGTACCGTCCATAGACCAAGGCACACTTCAGGTCTCCCTTTTCATGTTATAGATCTTATTGGTTAAGTTATTTCCCTTCAGATACGTGTCGGCCATAGGGCTTCAACCATAAGTGGAAGGCCAACATGGTGGCCTGAATTTATGGGAGGAGCCCGGGAAGGTATTTAACCGGCCCACTCACCTGTGGTCTTCGTCGGTTCCGGTGCGCGATACCCACCCCCCCATTCCCCCTTCTAAGGGCATTTCTCACAACATCACCCTCATCAAATACTCATTTCTAATCAGGGTATGCCCCCTTATTTCTGGCGTACCGTCCATAGACCAAGGCACACTTCAGGTCTCCCTTTTCATGTTATAGATCTTATTGGTTAAGTTATTTCCCTTCAGATACGTGTCGGCCATAGGGCTTCAACCATAAATATATATATATATTGTACAGGACGCAGTGGCTGGGTCCTGGAAGAACGCTATGTTTCCCCTCTGTTTGGTCTGTGATCCCTTTAAGGGAACAAAAAGGGTTAACTCACCTGTCAGAGGAGGTGGGTTTAAAAACAAGACAGGAAGTTGCAGATGGGTGGAGGAGTGCAGAGGAGATAGTGGTTTGTGTTTGGCTTGATTTGCAGCAACCAAAGTCAACAGCAGCGTTCGGCCTGGAGGCCTCCTAGCAGATGAAGTCACCTGCGACAGCACCCCAGGACTGTGTTTGATTGCGATAGCAATTCGGGACTTTGATAGTCGGTGAGACTGAAACCTTTTTTCTTTTGTTTTGCTGCTGTGAAGCTGTTTAAGTTTAATAAAACCTCCTTTTGAACTAAAAGCCTGTGTCCTGCGGTCTAGCTGGTCCCCCGAACTTTACAAGTGGTGCTCGGATGCGGGCAGGACAGAGTAACAGGCGTGTTTTTTTTTTTTTTTTTGCTGGCTTTTGCATTTGAATTTAAAACTGACATTTAAAGGGACAGTACAGTGAATTTATGTCCTGGGTTAAAGCTGCCCAAACCCTGAAAGCTGAAGCAATGGAGGAACTAATTAAACAACTGTCCCTGGCTAATATACAAGCGCAGACCCGCCATGAGGAAGCTAATCAGCGCTTAGCAACTCAGCTGGAGGTACAGCAAGAAAATACTCGCCTGTTGGTGGCTCAGTTGGCAGCACAGCAAGCAACCCAGCAAGGGGTTATGCAGGCTCAGGTGACTGCCTTAAAAGAAGTAGTACAGCAGTTGTCTCAGGGTCGTGAGCAAGCGGCTGTTGCCCCTGGCAACCAGGTGACCGTGAGGGCAAGCCATTTTTTGCAGAAATTGTCCCTGAGTGATGATGTAGAGGCATTTCTTGCTACATTTGAGAGGACGGCAGAGAGAGAAGGGTGGCCCCAGGACCAGTGGGCCGGCCTAATTGCCCCTTTTCTCACCGGAGATCCTCAAAAAGCCTACTTCGACCTGCCACCAGAGGACGCTAAAGACTATCAATAACTAAAGGCAGAAATACTGGCTCGTTTGGGGGTGACTACGGCCGTTCGGGCCCAACGAGTGCACCAATGGAAGTATTGTCCAGATCGTCCACCACGGTCTCAAATGCATGACCTGGTGCAACTGGTAAAAAAATGGCTGCAGCCCGAAGTGTTGTCGGGCCCCCAAATCGTGGAGCGGGTCGTCCTGGACCGATACCTACGGTCACTGCCAGACGACCTTCAACGGTGGGTCAGCCATGGAGACCCCAAAACAGTGAACCTCCTTGTCGAGATGGTAGAGCGATATACAGTGGTGGAGGATCTGCTTGGCCCTACCAAGCGCCAAGGGCCCAGTCTGCCACGGCCTATTCGATCGACTGCCGCCCTTCGAAAGGATGTCCCCCGGAGCCCTGGAATCAACACCCCGGAAGGTCAAGAGTCACTCCCAGTACCTCCTCAGCGATCTGTTCCTGTTCGGAGAGGAGGGGATGTACAATGTTGGCGGTGTCATTCCTGGGGCCATACCCGGGCCCACTGCCCACTGCAAGAGGAGCCCATGGAATGCGGGGTTCTTCGGAGGGGGTCTTTTTATGCTCATAGAGCATGTACCACACACCTTGACCGCGGAGAAGAGAAATTTGAGTGTGTAGTCCAAGTGAACCACCTCCCTGCCTGGGCTTTGCTGGACTCCGGAAGCATGGTAACCCTTGTTCATCCTAGAGTACTTGGGAAGATCGGTCCGGTAAGCAAAACTTTACGGGTTGTATGCATTCACGGGGACACTAGAGAGTACCCTCTCATCTCGGTGTCCATCTCCACAGCATATGGCACTGGTACTCAAGAGGTGGGGGTGGTAAAGAACTTGATACATGATGTTATCATAGGACGAGACTGTCCATTTTTTGAAAAACTGTGGGGACAAGGAGAACTATCTGAACGATCCCAAGACTGGGGAGAAACTAGTTCCTCTGTTCCTATGGTTGAGGGTAATAACCCTGAGATGCCAAATGAACCTAATGTGGATCCAGTTGATACAAATGCTAATGATTGGGTTAATGGTGATGAAAGTAGTGCTGATACTGTGAAGGGTGTCAAAATGTGTGGTTCGCAGACCTACCTGAACACTGAGGAGGGGGAACCTTCCCCACTTCAGGTAATGCTGGGTGAAGAGGATGAGGAAGTGGCCTCTACCCCTGCCCTGCCGGATTTGGGTGTTCCCCAGGGGACATTTGGTACTGCCCAGATGCAGGACCCCACTTTGGCCCGTGCACGGGAACAAGTTGTAGTATTAAATGGGGTACCCCAAGAGCCAGGTGCGAATGAGCGGTGGCCCCACTTTGCCATATATAATGAATTGCTTTATCGGGTTACCAAAGTGAGAGAAAATGTGGTAGAACAATTATTGGTACCCCAACAGTATAGACGCAAGGTCCTGGACCTGGCCCATGATGATGTTTTAGGGGGACACCTGGGAGTTGAAAAGACGGAGGCACGGATCACCGACCGGTTTTACTGGCCAGGTCTGAAAGCAGAGGTAAGAAGATACTGTGCCTCTTGTCCCACCTGTCAGTTGACCGCGCCGGTGACCCACTTCCGGAGCCCTTTGGTCCCTCTGCCCATAATTGAGGTCCCATTCGAGAGAATAGCCATGGATATAGTGGGTCCTTTGGTAAAGTCAGCTCGAGGTCACTCTTACATACTGGTGATCCTTGACTATGCCACCCGGTATCCTGAAGCGCTACCTCTGCGGAATACCTCCTCTAAGGCTATTGCTCGGGAATTATTCCAGTTGTTTACACGGACTGGTTTTCCCAAGGAAATACTCACGGACCAGGGCACCCCGTTTATGTCGAGGGTTATGGCTGATGTGTGCAAGCTGTTCCGGATTAAACAGCTGCGCACATCGGTCTACCATCCACAAACGGATGGGTTGGTAGAGCGCTTTAATAAGACCCTTAAGTCTATGCTCAAGCGGGTTGTACAAAGGGATGGGAAAGACTGGGACTGCCTGTTACCCGCTCTCCTATTTGCTATCCGGGAAGTGCCCCAGGCCTCCACTGGGTTTTCGCCCTTTGAGTTGGTATATGGGCGGAGACCTCGCGGACTACTGGATTTTGTTAAAGAGGAATGGGAAAGTGAACCTATTCAGCATAAGAGTGTTCTTGAATATGTTTCCCAAATGCAGGAGAGGATCCGAACTGTGATGCCTCTAGTCAAAGAACATTTGAAAAAAGCCCAGGAGGCTCAACGACGGGTCTATAATAGGGCTGCTAGAATAAGGAACTTCCAAGTGGGGGATCGAGTAGCGGTGTTGATCCCCACTGTGGAAAGTAAATTCTTGGCCAGGTGGCAAGGCCCCTTTGAAGTTGTAGAAAAAGTGGGAGAGGTAAATTATAGAGTCCACCAACCAGGTAAGAGGAAACCCTATCAGATATATCATGTAAACTTGTTAAAGCCCTGGACAGACAGGGAACCGGTGACCTCCCTGGCTGGTGCAAGACTGGAGCCTAGGGTTGGGGTGGAGAGTGTCCAAGTAGCAAATACCCTGTCTAGAGTCCAAAGTCAGCAGGCAAAGGAGTTCTTGCAGAGAAATAAAGAGAAATTTTCAGACTTGCCAGGGCTCACTAGTGTCATAGAGCATGATATTGTCACGGAACCAGGAGTCAAAGTTTTTGTCCGGCCTTACCGCATTCCAGAGGCCCAAAGGAAGGCTGTTTCAGAGGAAGTGAAGAAGATGTTGGACCTGGAGATTATTGAGGAATCACAGAGTGAGTGGTCAAGCCCGATTGTGTTGGTACCGAAGCCCAACGGGACTCTGCGATTCTGCAATGATTTCCGGAAACTAAATGAAGTTTCACGGTTTGATGCCTACCCCATGCCCCGGGTAGATGAGCTTATTGAGAGACTAGGTCCAGCCAGGTATATCACTACATTAGACCTTACCAAGGGGTATTGGCAAATCCCGTTGACTAAGGCTGCTAGAGAGAAAACTGCTTTTTCTACCCCAGAGGGAAGTTTTCAGTACAAGAGAATGCCTTTTGGATTGCAAACTGCTCCAGCCACATTTCAGAGGGCAATGGATAGGATTTTACGTCCTCATCGGGAGTATGCCTCAGTATACTTGGATGACATAGTCATTTTTAGCAGAGACTGGGAGTCACACTTGCCCAAAGTCCAGGCAGTACTGGACTCTCTTTGGAAGGAGGGGTTTACAATAAACCCGGAAAAGTGTGCTTTGGGAATGGAGGAGGTGAAATACCTGGGCTATGTTGTGGGTAGAGGGGTAGTAAAACCTCAGGTCAACAAGGTAGAGGCTGTACAGAATTGGCCCCGCCCCCTCACAAAAAAACAGGTACGTGCATTCCTGGGTATGGTGGGATACTACAGGAGGTTTGTACCCAACTTTGCCACGTTGGCAGCTCCATTGACCGATCTGACTAAGGGTCGGAAATCGGTCATGGTGGAGTGGAATGCAGACGCTGAGAAAGCTTTTTTGGAGCTCAAGTCGGCACTGTGCCAACACCCTGTCCTAGTAGCACCCAATTTTTCAAAAGAGTTTGTTGTACAGACTGATGCTTCCGATGTAGGATTGGGAGCAGTTTTGTCACAGGTTATTCATGGCGAGGAGCACCCAGTAGTCTTCCTCAGTAGGAAGTTAACACCAGCGGAGAAAAACTACGCTATAATTGAACGAGAGTGTCTGGCCATTAAGTGGGCTCTGGAATCCCTCAGATATTACCTCTTGGGGAGGAAGTTTAGGCTGATTTCTGACCATGCCCCTTTAACATGGCTGAGACAAGGTAAAGGGACTAATGCCAGGGTTACCCGGTGGTTCCTGGCACTCCAGGAATTTAAATTTGTAGTGGAGCATAGGCCCGGGAGACTGCATCAAAATGCAGATGCCCTCTCCCGAGTCCATTGTTTGAGCTCCACGGTTGCCTCCACCTCCTTGGCGTTGGGGCACAGGGGGGGGATATGTACAGGACGCAGTGGCTGGGTCCTGGAAGAACGCTATGTTTCCCCTCTGTTTGGTCTGTGATCCCTTTAAGGGAACAAAAAGGGTTAACTCACCTGTCAGAGGAGGTGGGTTTAAAAACAAGACAGGAAGTTGCAGATGGGTGGAGGAGTGCAGAGGAGATAGTGGTTTGTGTTTGGCTTGATTTGCAGCAACCAAAGTCAACAGCAGCGTTCGGCCTGGAGGCCTCCTAGCAGATGAAGTCACCTGCGACAGCACCCCAGGACTGTGTTTGATTGCGATAGCAATTCGGGACTTTGATAGTCGGTGAGACTGAAACCTTTTTCTTTTGTTTTGCTGCTGTGAAGCTGTTTAAGTTTAATAAAACCTCCTTTTGAACTAAAAGCCTGTGTCCTGCGGTCTAGCTGGTCCCCCGAACTTTACAATATATATATATAAATGTAAGGATTAAAAAAATCTATACTTTAGTGTGTATATACAGTATATGTAAATTTCTTTCACTCTTATACTTTAAAGTGGAGGGCCACCCTGAAAAACAAAACTTGATAAACATGTTAATACAAATTTAAAATTAAAAAAAAATCTATATATATATTTTTTTACTTACCAGAAATGGCTGTTGCTAGGCAGATCGTCCTAATCTGCCTCTTCCTGTTCCTCGGAGCTGTTCTCCTAGCGCCGCCTTCTAGTGAATGGGGCGCGGTGTGTTATGGGAACTGTGTCCCACAACACATCGCGTTCCCCATTCACAAAGCGCCGCGCGACGACTCGCGCATGCGCAGTAGGCCGCACAACGACTTGCGCATGCGCAGTAGGAAACGGGCAGCGATCGCTGCCCGTTTCCCTTACTGAGGGTGGCGGCGCTGGGACCGGAGCGCCGAGGGATATCTCGGTCTCCACAACCGTCATTGCGGGCGCCCTGGGAGGGTAAGTGTACTTATTAAAAGTCAGCAGCTACTTTTTTTTTAGCTGCTGACTTGTAAAAAAATTTTTTTTTAGCTGAAACACCACTTTAAATAAAGATCTGTATTTTATGTATTTGTGTGGATGGATTCATGCATCGATAACGATATGTAGCGCAGTAATTTCTGCTATTATATTCTCAGCACAAATGTAATACATGACCTGAGAATGTGTAGACACTTGAGGTACCATCTTGTTTGCTCGTCTGTCTCTGATTGGCTACCTGTAAAATGCAGCAATGAGGTCTGAATGTTTTCCAAGGCAATACAGACTGTGTTATGGATGTGACAATGCTCAAAGTATAAAATGGCATCGTCACTTAAGAAAATCGACACCTCGGTTCTCATCCCAGCGCCGCGTTCCAGAGAAAACAGCTGAAACCAGATTGAAGACCAGAGAGTTCGTCAAGCAAATGAGAATTGGCACTGTGGAATTGTTCCCAGCATTGTCCTAATACGTTACACTTCTACTCCTTCCTCTGAAATATGTCAAATTAGTCATAGACAGAGACAAATGGCATATGTTAAATTGGCTTTTTGAACAGATAAAGGGAAGTAATCTCTCCTGACTAATTTCTAACACTTTACTTAATTATGGTGCATAGATTAACATTAATGGAAAAGATGCATCGTAGTATCATAGCAAGAATTTTAAGATTTAAAGGGAGAAAGTAATTTTAACTTTTCATAGCAACATTCATCCAAAATGATTTATGCGTTGTGCTTGCTGCTCCTTTTATTATTTTATTGATCATTCTATTGTATACACAGCTCCCTCTACTGGACATCAATATATTGGGTTATATGCTAAACATCCATGCATAACCACTGCAGCTCTCACACCTGTATACTCCCTGTAGCCCAGAGCAATTATATTTACATTCTGATTTAAGCCTATTGATTTTTGTTAACTACTTAATCATTACTACAGATAACAAAGTAATACAAATATTGTTCTTCTTTTGGTAATATTGTCTTATATATACACATATATATATATATATATATATATATATATATATATATATATATATATATAGCACTAACCCCCGAAGGAGAGGCTGAATTCTTCTGGGCTTACCGATTACCTCTACCAGCTGGTAACTCATTGTTCTTGTCTAGGGGTTCCCAGGGTTGATGACCCAGTACCTGTAGAGACCGACACCTGAATTCCTTTTTAGGATTTTTATTTTGCTTAAAACAGTTGAACAAACTCTCTAAGTTGGGAATAGAGGGCATAAGGATAAAGTTTAGCTCAGGTGCTTGGGACTTCTGACTTCAATAAAAGTCTCTCTCTGTACATAATCCAGGGAATAGCCACACGCAACTGGATTCTTTAACTGCTGGATAAATCCTTGAGCTTGGATCTAGCAACCAACAAGTAATTCTAGCTTTGCAAAGTCTCTCACACAGACTTGGTTGAAAAAGTTAGTTGTAACCGGAAGGTCAAGGTAGGAACTTTTTTTACTGTACCAGAGTCTTTCAGCCGGTCCGGCGATACCATAAGAAGTTGTGGATTCAATCAATGCCCATGGCAGCTCAGCTTCCAGACTCTTACCGAGCAGCCAGCCTTGTGCGTGGCTCTCTTACTAAAGAGTCCTCCCCTGGTTGCATGTAGAGTTGCTGGGCCTCTCCAAACCCGAGATGGCACCGGAACACCTTAGAATCCTCCTTCCAGTTACTGCGCCTCGAACTAGCCAATTCCAAGGCTCAGAAACGGATGGATCCGCACCCCAGGCCATGAGGGCCTCTGGGGGCTGGTCAGGAGGACCAGGACCACAGAGTCAGCAGCAACTTCTGGACCAGAACCCCGAACCATGTGACTTCAGCACCTTAAGTACCCATTACCGGAATACACAGCGAGACAAATGCGCCCACTGATTGGCTCTGAGAAGAGATTGGTACCCAATGCGTCCAACCAGACTGCGTTCTAGGCCTGTCACAGGTGCAAATCCCACCTATGACCAGGCAGAACCTCAATACAGCCCAGCCAAACTGATGCCAAAGCATAATTTAGAGCAATTAACCCCAAAACTCAACTACAGTTTTGGGCAAAAACTAAATTTAAAGTCATAGCGCATACTCATCAGGAGTACTGGCGCTATATATATATATATATATATATATATATATATATATATATAGTTGTGCTCAGAAGTTTACATACCCTGGCAGAATTTATGATTTCTTGGCCATCTTTCAGAGAACATGAATGATAACACAAAACTTTTCTTTCACTCATGATTACACAGTTATTATCAACTAACTGTGTTTACTTATTTTAAATCATAAAGACAACATAAACAACCCAAATGACCCTGATCAAATGTTTACATACCCCATTTCCTAATACTGTGTATTGCCCCCTTTAACTTGAATGACAGCTTGAAGTCTTTTGTGGTATTTGTGGATGAGGCTCTTTATCTTCTCAGATGGTAAAGCTGACCATTCCTCTTGGCAAAAAGCCTCCAATTCCTGTACATTCTTGGGCTGTCTTGCATGAACTGCACATTTGAGATCTCCCCAGAGTGGCTCAATGATATTGAGGTCAGGAGACTGAGATGGCCACTCCAGAACCTTCACTTTATTCTGCTGTAGCCAATGACAGGTCGATTTGGCCTTGTGTTTTGGATCATTGTCATGTTGGAATGTCCAAGTACGTCCCATGCGCAGCTTCCTGGCTGATGAATGCAAATGTTCCTCCAGTATTTTTTGATAACATACTGCATTCATCATGCCATTAAGTTTGACCAAATTTCCTGTGCCTTTGTAGCTCACACATCCCCAAAACATCAGTGACCTACCTCTGTGTTTCACAGTAGGGATGGTGAACCTTTCAACATAGGCCTTGTTGACTCTTCTCCAAATGTAGTGTTTATGGTTGTGGCCAAAAAGCAAAATTTTGGTCTCATCACTCCAAATGACTTTGTGCCAGAAGGTCCGAGGCTTGTGTCTGTGCTGTTTGGTGTATTGTAAGCGGGATACTTTGTGGCATTTTTGTAGTAATGGCTTTCTTCTGGCGACTCGACCATACAGCCCATCTTTCTTCAAGTGCCTGCTTATTGTGCCTATTGAAACAGCCACACCACATGTTTTCAGAGAGTCCTGTATTTCACCTGAAGTTATTTGTGGGTTTTTCTTTGCATCCCGAACATTTTTCCTGGCAGTTGTGGCTGAGATTTTAGTTGGTCTACCTGACCGTGGTTTGGTTTCAACAGAACCCCTCATTTTCCACTTCTTGATTAGAGTTTGAACACTGCTGATTGGCATTCTCAATTCCTTGGATATCTTTTTATAGCCCTTTCCTGTCTTATACAGTTCAACTACCTTTTCCCACAGATCTTTTGACAATTCTTTTGCTTTTCCCCATGACTCAGAATCCAGAAACATCAGTGCAGCACTGGATGAAAGATGCAAGGGTCTGTCAGGAGTCCAGAAACTCATTGACCTTTTATACACACACACTAATTACAAGCAAATAGATCACAGGTGAGGATGGTTACCTTTAATAGCCATTAAAACCCCGTTGTGTCAACTTGTGTGCATGTTATCAGGCCAAAATCACCAGGGTATGTAAAATTTTGATCAGGGTCATTTGGGTAGTTTCTGTTGCCATTATGATTTAAAAAGAGTAAACAGATTTGATTGATAATAAATGGCTTCAGCCAAACACTAACCATGAGTGAAAGAAAAGTTTTTGTGTTATCATTCATATTCTCTGAAAAATGGCCAAGAAATCATAAATTCTGCCAGGGTATGTAAACTTATGAGCACAACTGTGTGTGTATATATATATATATTATTTTTTTATTTTTTTTACTACTAATTTGTGCCAGTTTTCCTTTGATAGTAAAATAATAATAATAATAAAAAAAAGAAAAACAGTAATGATTATTACTATTTACCTCCAAATAAAAGCCTATTTTTTTCCAGAAAACAAAATGTGATATAATTCACCTGGATGCATGAAGTTGTTGCAATGATATGTACAATTAAAAAAAAAAAAAACTTCCAAACTATAGTTCCAAAACTATATTCGTGTGTTAAGAATTGTTTTGAGGGGGTTGTCATGAAGGGGTTAATGAACTTGTGCATGTTTATAAATATATTTTATATTTTTTATTTCTTTGTAGCCCTGATGAAGGGGGTGTGTGAACTCCTAAAACGCATTGGCTCCTTTATAATTATTATAATTATTAATTATTACTAATAATTATAATTATTATCATTGAATAAAATATCCTTCTGGACTCTGGTACCATTACAGTGGTGCCCTTGCAAAATAAATGGCACAGTAATGAGATAACACATAGATTGCTGTATATCTAAGATAAATAACTGAAAATGCATACATCCCCAGATCTGTATTTTTTATTTAATTTTTTGCTTTGGCATTGTCATCCATCTGGCTCGAGTGCTTCCACACCAATGACACGATTTCTGAATGGAGCTCCTCCTGCGATTTTTTTTCAAGGTATTTCTGTTGAGCCATAAGTGTTGTGTACTAGGAAGAACCCGAGGCTATCCGGCTGTTCTCCAGATTGAGAGACTGCGTAATGGATATTTTAAGCTGTGCAATACTTTGTCTCCAGAGAGTGAGGCAAAATAATAATGTGGTTGAGACACTTGCCAAGCAGACTCTCCTTTGCCCATGATATGTATGAAAATGGTTCATAATATTAGTAACATGAGTAACATTAAAGCTGAACTCCAGGCCGATATAAAAGACACAAATAAATTAAGCTCTTTGTTCATTGATACATCATTAAATGCATTAAAAAAAAAAAAAATATATATATATATATATATATATTTTTTTTTTTTTAATATACACTATAGTGTCAAAAGTATTGGGACACCTGCCTTTACACACACGTCAAAAGGCAGAAGTTTTTTTTTTTTTTTTTTTAAATGCTTTAATTCTTAATGCGTTAATAATGCGATAAGCTTTCTGTGTGCAGCAGCCCCCCAATACTTACCCCATCTCTAGCCAGCGACATCCACGAGTGCCTAGGCCATCCAGGTCCTCTCCCTCCTGATTGGCTGAGATGCAGCAGCAGTGACACCATTGGCTCCCGCTGCTGTCAATCAAGCTCAGTTGAAGAGAGGGGGTGGGGCCGAACCATAGCCCCATGTCTCTGAACGGATACACGGAGCTGCAACTCGGCTCGAGTGCCCCCATAGCAAGCTGTTAGCGGTGGGGGGCACTTGACAAGAGGGGGAGGGGCCAGGGACTCCACCCAGGGACCTGAGAATAGGAGGATCCAGGCTGCCCTGTGCAAAACCACTGCACAGAGCAGGTAAGTATAACCTGTTTGTTATTTTAATAGAAAAAAAGGAGACTTTACAATCACTTTAATGGCATCCCAGTCTTAGTCCGTAGGGTTCAATATTGAGTTGGCCCACCCTTTGCAGCTATAACAGCTTCAACTCTTCTGGGAAGGCCGTCCACAAGGTTTAGGAGTGTGTCTATGGGAATGTTTGACTATTCTTCAGAAGCGCATTTGTGAGGTTAGGCACTGATGTGGAGAAGAAGGCCTGGCTCACAGTCTCTGCTCTAATTCATCCCAAAAGTGTTCTATCTGGTTGAGGCCAGGACTCTGTGCAGCCCAGTCAAGTTCCTCCACACCAAACCCGCTCATCCATGACTTTATGGTCCTTGCTTTGTGCACTGGTGTGCAGTCATGTTGGAACAGAAAGCGGTCATCCCCAAACTGTTCCCACAAAGTTGGGAGCATGAAATTGTCCAATATGTCTCGGTATGCTGACGTCTTAAGAGTTCCCTTCACTGGAAATAAGGGGCCAAGCCCAACCCCTGAAAAACAACCCCACATCATAATCCCCCCTCCACCTAATGATTTGGACCAGTACACAAAGCAACTTTTCTTCTTGAATCTCGGTGAGCTTTGCGTATTTCTTCCAGATCTGTTCAGTAATCCCATGTGAGACTTGCTGTATTAAAGACCTTCCACTGCTATTCTCTCTCCTTGTGCAGGGCGGCTGGTCTTGTCTCCACCTCCTCCTGTAGTTTTCTGCGGGCAGGCTGTAGTGGGTGGGGCCCATTTTGCCCCTCCCACAGTTATGATCTCTGCACATGTACAGCACAGTGATGATGTCACTGTAATCCTTTGTGTCAGGAATAGAGATTGTGCGCCCAGATTTTAGCTTTAAAGGGGTTGTAAACCCTCATGTTTTTTTACCTTAATGCATTAGGGTCAAAAAACTTCTGACAGTGAACGGCAGTGTTGGTCATCTTACTTTAAAAAAGTAATTAGTTAAGTAACAAATTACTTCTCCCAAAAAGTAATTGCGTTAGTAACTCGGTTACTACATTGGAAAAGTAATTAGTTACTCAGCAAAGCAACTGTGACAGAGGTGGCAGCGGTGGTACTTGAGGGGTGGCAGCGGTGGTACTTGGGGGGGTGGCAGTGGTGGTGGTGGTGTACAGTACTTGGGGGGGTGGCAGCAGTGGTACTTGGGGGTGTGTCAGTGGTGGTGTACTTAGGGGGGTGGCAGGCAGCGGTGGTACTTGGGGGGGGGGGGGGTGGCAGCGTCAGACAGTCACTTATTTGAATGCCTCCTCGGATGCCTTTCCTCATGGGGAGAGAGAGAGACCCTCCCCTTCACTCGATTGGTGTCAGCTGGTCAGCTGACTTCATTTGTCAGTGTCCGCCCCGCCTCCCTACATTCTCTCTCTCTGGATAGGCGGGATGGGGCGGTCCAGACAGTCTCTCTGAGTCTCAGCCTCTTCTCAGCTCAGCGGACAAAAGCCCCCCTCCCCACGTCGGAACGAACGGCCAGGCAGCGCGGCCACGGCGGGCCTCCCGGGCAGAAGATGTAATTGCGGTAACGCCGCCCAAGTAATGGGAACGTAATCAGTTCGATTAATCTTTACCCTCTAAAGTAACTGTGTTAAGTAACTCCGTTTATTTTAACTGAGTTACTTATATCACTGGTGACCGGCCCCCCATCCCCCTGTTTTACTTACCTGAACCCCGTACATTTCCTCGGCGGAGACACGCTCTACCTCTCTGAGTCATAGCCATTGGCTCCCGCTGCTGTCAATCAAAGGTAATGACGCAGGCACCAGGGGGCGGGCTGAGTCCGGCATTTGTGTCTATGGACACAAATGCTGGACTCGGGAGCATGCCCTCATGGTAGCCCCCTGGGAGAGCACTTCTGCTAGGGGGTTATATGATGCGGGGAGGAGCCACGAGAGCCGCTGGGGACCCCAGAAGAGGAGAATCGGGGCCACTCTGTGCAAAACGAGCTGCACAGTGGAGGTAAGTATGACATGCTTGTTATTTAAAAAAAAATAAAGCACAAAGCTTTACAATCACTTTAACGTAACGCACACAAATTCTTATATTCAACTTTATTCTGGCAGATTCATTTCTCTAATTGAAACTTAAGTGTTTATTGATAATTTGAAGAGGATTTTTTGTGTATTATTTCAATTTGAATTTTTTTTAAATGAATCAGTTTCCATAAATTTTTTACAAAAACACAATAGTGAATCATAATTTTTTTTAGGAAAGGTTACATGGAAAAATACACATTAAATTATTATTATAATTACTTAACCACTTTCAGACCGGACCAATTTGCAGCCAAAGAACCAGGCCCCTTTTTGCGATTCGGCACTGCGTCGCTTTAACTGACAATTGCGCAGTCGTGCGACGTGGCTCCCAAACAAAATTGACGTTCTTTTTTTCCCACAAATAGAGCTTTGTTTTGGTGGTATTTGATCGCCCCTGCGGTTTTTATTTTTATAAACAAAAAAGAGCGACAATTTTGAAAAAAAAAACGCATTCTTTTTTATTTTTTGCTATAATAAATATCCCCCAAAAATATATAAAAAAACATTTTTTTTCCTCAGTTTAGGCCGATACGTATTCCTCTACATATTTTTGGTAAAAAAAATCGCAATAAGCGATTATTGATTGGTTTGCGCAGAAGTTATAGCGTTTACAAGATAGGGGATAGTTTTATAGCATTTTTATTAATAATTTTTTTTTTATTAGTAATGGCGGCGATCAGCGATTTTTATTGTGACTGCGACATTATGGCGGACACATCGGACATTTTTGACACATTTTTGGGACCATTGTCATTTATACAGCAATCAATGCTATTTAAATGCATTGATTCCTGTATAAATGACACTGGCAGTGAAGGGGTTAGCCACTAGGTGGCAGTGTAGGGGTTAAGTATGCCTAGGGGTGTGCTTCTTACTATGGGGGGGCGAGGCTGTCAGCTAGTGAATGCTGATCTCTGCTCCAATCACAGGGAGCAGAGATCTGCGTCACTAGTTGCTAGGCAGAACGGGGAGATGCTGCGTATTTCCGCATCTCCCCGTTTAGCCTTCCCGTGAGACGATTGCGGGTGTCCCCACGGTGATTGAGTCCGCGGAAACCGAGACCGGCCTCACAGGGGTCCCGACCAGCCCGGGAGCGCGCCGCTCCTGGCGCGCTCCCGATGGCACAGACGGCATTAAAGAGGGACTTATATATACGCCCTCCTGCCTGTCCGTGCCATTCTGCCGACGTACATCGTCGTGCGCCAGTGGGGAACCGGTTAAAGTATAACTAAGACCCCTTTTTACACTGGGACCCCTGCGTTAATATTAAAAGCGCGCTCGTCTTAGCGCCGTTAAAAATGTTAAAAAAGGTTAAAAACGCCCATGTTGCAATGCTTCCGAAGTGCTTTTCAGATGCTTTGGAAGCACTTCCCACTCATTGTAATGAGCAGGGGCGTTGTATACAGCGCTCCCAAACCGCCCCAAAGATGCTGCTTGGAGGACTTTTTCTAACATCCCGCAAGTGTGAAAGCACTCATTGTAACATACGGCCGGCATGGGAGGCGCTTTACATAAACTACCTTAGTGTGAAACGGGTCTTAATCCTTGGGTGAACCAAACAGAATTCCAAGGGGTTAGAACCAGAACAGGAGAACTATTCAGATGGGGATACTTGTTCTGATTCTGTCTAGGAGGGTATTTTCCATTGATTAAATATATATAGCATATTTATTTAATGCAGTAATAGTGTCACTTTAAGTCAGCAAAATGCTGTGTATCATCATTTGTGTCCTTGTCTGCTTTGTAAAAACAAAATGACATGAATCAGAGGAAACCTTTCTAGCTATAAATTAACTAAAAATAAAGTATCAAAAGTATTGAAATGCTTTAATCGGTCTAATAATAATTTAGACAATCTATAATTAATATGTGTATATACATAGTTGTATGCAAAAGTTTAGGAACCCCTGACAATTTCCATGATTGTCATTTATACATATTTGGGTGTTTGGATCAGCAATTTCATTTTGATCTATCAAACAACTGAAGGGCACATTAATATTTCAGTAGTGAAATGAGGTTTATTGGATTATCAGAAAATGCGCAATATGCATCAAAACAAAATTAGACAGGTGCATAAATTTGGGCACCCCAACAGAAAAATCACATCAATATTTAGTAGAGCCTCCTTTATCAAACATAACAGTCTCTAGACGCTTCCTATAGCCTATAATGAGTGTCTGGATTCTGGATGAATGTATTTTGGACCATTCCTCCTTACAAAACATCTCCCAGTTCAGTTAGGCTTGATGGTTGCCGAGCATGGACACCCCTAGAGATGTGCGATTAGTTTCGTACGAATCAAAAATTCATACGAATTTCCGGAAATTCGTACGAATCCGAAATACGAATTTTTATGCATACGAATTCTGTACGAAATACGAAATTTCGTTTTATGAATTTCAGATCCAAATTAACAGAAACGTGACTGGTGTTTTGTTCACCAATCACTCAGAGGAAGTCAGCACAGCACAGGGATGGTGGGAACCCATCATAATGATAAATTCATCATAACGAACTTTCGTTATTTTAACGAAAAGTTTACGAATCTAACGAAAATTCATATTTCGTACGAATCCGAATTGAATTTTGGATTACGAATTTCAAATTTTTTTTATATGAAACTTAACAGAACAAAACTAAACACATTTTTTGATGGCGCACATGTCTAATCACCCCACAGATGTTCAATGATATTCAGGTCTGGGGACTGGGATGGCCATTCCAGAAAATTGTACTTGTTCCTCTGCATAAATGCCAGAGTAGATTTTGAGCAGTGTTTTGGGTCGTTGTCTTGTTGAAATATCCAGCCCCGGCGTAACTTCAACTTTGTGACTGATTCCTCAACATTATTCTCAGGAATCTGCTGATATTGAGTGGATGCGACCCTCAACTTTAACTTTAACCAGATTCCCAGTACCGGCACTGGCCACACAGCCCCACAGCACAATGGAACCTCCACCAAATTTTACTGTGGGTAGCAAGTGTTTTTCTTGGAATGCTGTGTTCTTTTGCCGCCATGCATAACGCCCCTTGTTATGACCAAATAACTCAATCTTTGTTTCATCAGTCCACAGCACCTTATTCCAAAATGAAGCTGGCTTGTCCAAATGTGCATTTGCATACCTCTAGTGTCTCCGTTTGTGGTGTGTGTGCAGAAAAGACTTCTTTCACATCACTCTCACATACAGCTCCTCCCTGTTCAAAATGCGCTGAATTGTTGAAGGATGCACAGTGACACCATCTGCAGCAAATTGATGTTGTAGGTCTTTGGAGGTGGTCCTTGGGCTGTTTTTGACCGTTCTCCGCATCCTTCGCCTCTCTAATATTATGTGGCCTGCCACTTCTGGCCTTAACTGTGCCTGTGATCTTCCATTTCCTCACTATGTTCCTCACAGTGGACACTGACAGCTTATATCTCTGCGATAACTTTTTGTAGCCTTCCCCTAAACCATAATGTAGAACAATCTTTGTTTTCAGGTCATTTGAGAGTTGTTTTGAGGCCCCCATGTTGCCACTCTTCAGAGGAGAGTCAGAGAATAACTTGCAATTGGCCACCTTAAATACCTTTTCTCATGATTGGATGCACCTGTCTTTGAAGTTCAAGGCTTAACCACTTCAGCCCCGGATCATTTGCAGCCAAAGGACCAGGCCCCTTTTTGCGATTCGGCACTGCGTCGTTTTAACTGACAATTGCGCGTCGTGCAAAGTGGTTCCCAAACAAAATTGGCATCCTTTTTTTTCCCACAAATAGAGCTTTCTTTTGGTGGTATTTCATCGCCCCTGCGGTTTTTATTTTTTGCGCTATAAACAAAAAGAGAGCGAAAATTTTGAAAAAAATGCTATATTTTTTTTACTTTTTGCTATAATAACTATCCCCAAAAAATATATAAAAAACATTTTTTTTTCCTCAGTTTAGGCTGATACGTATTCTTTCACATATTTTTGGTAAAAAAAATTGCAATTAGCGATTATTGATTTGTTTGCGCAAAAGTTATAGCGTTTACAGAATAGGGGATAGTTTTATAGCATTTTTATTAATATTTTTTTTTACTAGTAATGGCGGCGATCAGCGATTTTTATTGTGACTGCGACATTATGGCGGACACATCGGACATTTTTGACACATTTTTGGGACCATTGTCATATATACAAAATTTAAATGCACTGATTCCTATGTAAATGACGGTGGCAGTGAAGGAGTTAACCACTAGGGGGCGGGGAGGAGTTAGTGTGACGTGTTGTGTGTTTTTTTACAGTAGGGGGCGTGGCTGACGTCACTGATCGGCTGTTCCCGATGACAGGGAACAGAAGATCAGTGACAGGCAGTGTAGGAAGTGCGGGGAGAGGTTTGTTTACACAGACCTCTCCCCGTTCTTCAGCTCTGTGACCCGATCGCGGGACACCAGCGGCGATCGGGTCCGCTGGTCTCGCGGCTGTCGTCACGGAGCTCGACCCCACGGCTAGGCAATTAAAGGGGACGTATATATACGTGCTTTTGCCATTCTGTAGACGTATATCTACAGGAGGCGGTCGGGAAGCGGTTAATGAGCTCACCAAACTAATTGTGTGTTCCAATTAATCAGTGCTAAGTAGTTACAGGTATTCAAATCAACAAAATGACAAGGGTGCCCAAATTTTTGCACCTGTCTAATTTCGTTTCGATGCATATTGCGCATTTTCTGTTAATCCAATAAATCTCATTTTACTACAGAAATATTACTGTGTCCTTCAGTTATTTGATAGATGAAAAAGAAATTGCTGATCCAAACACCCAAATATTTATAAATCATGACAATCATGGAAATTGTCAGGGGTTCCTAAACTTTTGCATACAACTGTGTGTGTGTATATATATATATATATATATATATATATATATATATATATATATTTTTTTTTTTTTTTTTTAAGAAAATAGTCTCTCTTTAACCACTTCCCGACCGCCCCATGTAGATATACGTCGGCAGAATGGCACGTACAGGCAGAACCACGTACCTGTACGTGCCATTCTTCAGGCGCGTGGGGGGTCCGATCGGACCCCCCCGGCCGGCGGGGACGGTCGGGATCGCTTCAGGAGCGATCCGGGATGAGGGGACGGCCAGTGGTTTCTGGCCACCCCCTCGCGATCGCTCCTGGCGAATCAGATGCTTCCTCTGTCTGTGTCAATCAAAACACAGGCAGAGGAAGTGATGTCACACTCGGTGCGCCGGTCTATGTGACCGGAACACATAACTGCAGCGTTCGCAGAGTCAGGCCTGATCCCTGCGATCGCTAACATTTTTTTTGTGGTAGCGTTTTGATTCAGTCGCTTCAGTCAGGAGCTTTTTTACCTGTGAATCTCAAAAAAAAAAAAAAAAATAAAATAGTTGTCGTTTTATTGTTCTCTCTCTCACTCTATTCTCTCTCTATTGTTGCTCTTTTTTTACTCCATTCTATTCTGCAATGTTTTATTATGTTTTATCATGTTTTATCATGCTTGCTTTTCAGGTATGTAATTTTGTTTACTGTGTTTTAGTGTTAAGCATTTTTTTGTTTTCAGGTGCGCCATTCAGTTGCAACGCGGATTTATTTATCTTGACAGCAACAGCGTTTGCTCCCACGATACATAAAGCCGCGACTCCAACGCTGTAGGAGGTGATTTCACCACCACAGTTAAAAAAAAGAGCATATATGCCGAAGCATGGGGGCAGCAGGGGGGGGGGGGGAGCGATTGGCTCCTAATGCCACGTACATACGGTCGAAATTCCGACCGTGTGTACACGGCATAACTTTTGCGGGAGGATGCCCCCATGCATCGGCATATATAAATGGTGCATGTATGCCCATCATTAGAAGTGGGTGGATGAAGGGAGGTATTCTAATGGTGGGCATACCCACCAATCAATCTCTTTTTTTCGTTCAGCCAAGAGGCTGCATGAAAAAAAAAAGATTACAATATATGTCCAGTATGTTGCTGGACTTTGAATGGTTATACCAGAATGATGCCTGCAGGTTTAGGTATCATCTTGGTATCATTCTTTTCAGCCAGTGATCGGCTTTCATGTAAAAGCAATTCTAGCGGGTAATTAGCCTCTAGACTGCTTTTACAAGCAGTGGGAGGGAATGTCCCCCCTCCCGGATATAAACCGCGCCATTGGGAAATTGGGAAAGCATTTTATCACACCAATCTTGGTGTGGTCAGATGCTTTGAGGGCAGAGGAAAGATCTAGGGTCTAATAGACCCCAATTTTTTCAAAAAAAGAGTACCTGTCACTGCCTATTGCTATCATAGGGGATATTTACATTCCCTGAGATAACAATAAAAATCATAACAAAGAAAAAAAATGGAAGGAACAGTTTAAAAATAAAATAAAAAAGCTAAATAAATAAAAAAAAAAACAAAAAAAAAAAAAAAAAAAAGCACCCCTGCCCCCCCTTCGCTTGCGCAAAGGCGTACACAAGCGTTGGTCTGGCGTCATATGTAAACAGCAATTGCACCATGCATGTGAGGTATCACCGCGAAGGTCAGATCGAGGGCAGTAATTTTAGCAGTAGACCTCCTCCGTGAATCTAATGTGGTATCATGTAAAGGCTTTTAAAGGCTTTTAAAAATGTATGTAGTTTGTCGCCACTGCGTGTTTGTGCGCAATTTTAAAGCATGTCGTGTTTGGTATCCATGTACTCGGCCTAAGATCATATTTTTTATTTCATCAAAAATTTGAGCAATATAGTGTGTTTTAGTGCATTAAAATAAAAAAAAGTGTATTTTTTCCACAAAAAATGCGTTTGAAAAATCGCTGCGCAAATACTGTGTGGAAAAAAAAAAATGCAACACCCACCATTTTAATCTGTAGGGCCTTTGCTTTAACATTATATATAGTGTTTGGGGGTTCAACGTAATTTTCTTGCAAAAAAAAAAATATGTTTTCATGTAAACAAAAAGTGTCAGAAAGGGCTTTGTCTACAAGTGGTTAGAAGAGTGGGTGACGTGTGACATAGGCTTCTAAATGTTGTGCATAAAATGCCAGGACAGTTCAAACCCCCCCCCAAATGACCCCATTTTGGAAAGTAGACACCCCAAGCTATTTGATGAGAGCAATGTTGAGCCCATTAAATATTTTTTTTTTTTGTCCCAAGAGATTGAATAATGAAAAAAAAAAAAAATATATATATTTTTTTTACAAAAAGTTGTCACTAAATGATATATTGCTCAAACATGTCATGGGCATATGTGGAAATACACCCCAAAATACATTCTGTTGCTTCTCCTGAGTACGGGGATACCACATGTGTGGGACTTTTTGGGAGCCTAGCTGCGTACGGAACCCCAAAAACCAATCACCGCCTTCAGGCTTTCTAAGGGTGTAATTTTTTTATTTCACTTCTCACTGCCAATCACAGTTTCGGAGGCCATGGAATGCCCAGATGGCATAAAACCCCCCAAAATGACCCCATTTTGGAAAGTAGACACCCCAAGCTATTTGCTGAGAGGTATGGTGAGTATTTTGCAGATCTCGCTTTTTGTCACAAAGTTTTGAAAATTGAAAAAAAGAAAAAAAAAAAATTTTTTTTCTTTACTTTCTTCATTTTCAAAAACAAATGAGAGCTGTAAAATACTCACCATGCCTCTCAACAAATAGCTTGGGGTGTCTACTTTCCAAAATGGGGTCATTTGGGGGGGTTTTGTGCTATTTTGGCATTTTATGGCCTTCGAAACGGTGATAGGTAGTGAGGAGTGAAATCAAAAATTTGCACCCTTAGAAATCCTGAAGGCGGTGCTTGGGTTTCGGGGCCCCGTACGCGGCTAGGCTCCCAAAAAGTCCCACACATGTGGTATCCCCATACTCAGGAGAAGCAGCAAAATGTATTTTGGGGTGCAATTCCACATATAACTATGGCATGTGTGAGCAATATATCATTTAGTGACAACTTTTTGAAAAAAAAAAAAATCTTTTTTATTTTTGTCTTTATTCAATCACTTGGGACTAAAAAAAAAAATATTCAATGGGCTCAACATGCCTCTCAGCAAATAGCTTGGGGTGTCTACTTTCCAAAATGGGGTCATTTGGGGGGTTTTGTACTTCTCTGCCATTTTAGCACCTCAAGAAATGAAATAGGCAGTCATAAATTAAAAGCGGTGTAAATTCCAGAAAATGTACTCTAGTTTGTAGACGCTATAACTTTTGCGCAAACCAATAAATATACGCTTATTGGCATTTTTTTTACTAAAGACATGTGGCTGAATACATTTTGGCCCAAATGTTTGACTAAAATTGAGTTTATTCGATTTTTTTTATAACAAAAAGTAGAAAATCTCTTTTTTTTTCAAAATTTTCGCTCTTTTTCCGTTTATATCGCAAAAAATAAAAATCACAGAGGCAATCAAATACCATCAAAAGAAAGCTCTATTTGTGGGAAGAAAAGGACGCAAATTTCGTTTGGTTACAAAATTGCATGACCGCGCAATTACCAGTTAAAGTAGTGCAGTGCGAAATTGAAAAAAGACCTCTGGTCCTTTGGCTGCCAAATGGTCCGGGGCTGAAGTGGTTAAGTCAGTAATATGCTGTGTATCATTATGCTGAGTTTTGTCTTTGTCTGTTTTGTAATAAGTGACAGGAATCAGAAGGAGCCTATCCTCGTTGTCCTGACTTTCGCCTGGTACTCTAGAGCCCAATTTATTCTCCAGTCTCCCTTCTGTGATGATACAGCTAAGTACATTTGTCACCTGTCCCCAGATATCACAGTAACAATGACCATAATGGCTTGTGTCTGATGCAGCTGTATCTCCTCCACCCCTCATGAGGTCTGCTTTATCTCCCTTTCAATGACATCACAATCTACTTGCAGGGCATGATCAGTGAATCACGCTCTTTACATGCAGAAGGTTATTTTTTTTTTGCTTAATGAATAGAATGCATTAAAGTAAGAAAATAAAAACCTTCTGCCTTTAGAACCACTTTAACCACTTCCTTTTCTGCCCATAGTCAAATTACATCCACAGGATGGATCACTTGGGAGCCAATGCTTGTGCCCAGCGGTCGCGCTGTCCTCCGGGCATCCGCAATTGCCGGTAACAGAGGCAGGGACGTGGATCTGTGTGTGTAAACACACAGATCCACATCCTGTCAGGGGAGAGGAGACCGATCGTGTGTTCCCAGCACAGAGGAACCCCAATCAGTCTCCTCCCCTTGTGAGTCCCCTCCTCCTACAGTTAGAACCACTCCCTAGGTAACACATTTAACCCCTTGATCACCCCCTAGTGTTAACCCCTTCCCTGCCAGTGACGTTTATACAGTGCTCTATAAATGTGAATGGTCCCAAAAATGTGTCAAAAGTGTCCGATATGTCCGCCGCAATGTCACAGTAACGATAAAAATCACCGCCATTACTAGTGAAAAAAATAAATAAATAAATAATGCCATAAATCTATCCCCTATTTTGTAGACGCTATAACTTTTGCGCAGACCAATCAATATATGCTTATTGTGATTTTTTTAACCAAAAATATGTAGAAGAATATATATTGGCCTAAACTTAGGAAAAAGAAAGTAATACCTTATGGTCCATTACGACAGACCTGATACCACATACACTATATCACCAAAAGTATTGGGACCCCTGCTTTTTTCACGCACATGATCTTTAATGGCATTCCAATCTTCCGTATGGTTCAATATTGAGTTGGCCCATCCTTTGCAGCTATAACAGCTTCAACTCTTCTGGGAAGGCTGCCCATAAGGTTTAGGAGTGTGTCTATGGGAATGTTTGAGCAATATTCCAGAAGCACATTTGTGAGGTCAGGCACTGATGTGGACGAGAAGGCCTGGCTCCAAGTCTCCGCTCTAATTTATCCCAAAGGTTTTCTATCAGGTTGAGGTCAGGACTCTGTGCAGGTCAGTCAAGTTCTTCCACCCTGAACTCGCTCATCCATGTCTTTATGTACCTTGCTTCGTGCACTGCAGTGGAGTCATGTTGGAACAGGAAGGGGCCATCCCCAAACTGTTCCCACAAAGTTGGGAGCATGAAATTGTCCACAATGTCTTGGTATGCTGACGCCTTAAGAGTTCCCTTTACTGGAATTAAGGGGCCAAGCCCAACCCCTGAAAAACAACCAGAAAAGAGGGAGAGATGAGGGCGCTCTGGTGAGGCTGGGTCCTTTGTAGCAGTGGAGAGATGGCACTGAAGGCAGCGCTTTGTAGAGAAGAAGCAACCCTTGAGTGTCATAAAAAAAAGAGAAAGGCGCCTCTAAGTGCAGTAGTTAAAAGATTTATTACAGGCACAATGGAATTAAAAACACTTACAAGAGAGTAAGAAGTCATATGATTAGTCCTCATGCAGATCGCTGTAATCCTCGTCTGTCTGGGGGAGGGATAGAGCCGTCCTTCAGCTGACAGATTCCCTGGTGACGTGAATTAGCAAGGGGGTGAAGATGCGATGAGGCCAGGTGAAGGTGGTGGGTGGTAACGCATTTTGGAGCATGTGCGGCTCCTTTGTCAGACCTGAAAAACAACCATACTCCATAACCCCCCCACTCCATCAAATGATTTGGACCAGTGCACAGAGCAAGGTCCATAAAGACATGGATGAGTGAGTTTGGGGTGGAGGAACTTGACTGGCCTCCACAGAGTCCTGACCTCAACCCGATAGAACACCAACATCAGTGTCTGATCTCACAATTGCGCTTCTGGAAGAAGGTTCTGGAAGAAGGTTCTGGAAGAAGGTTCTGGAAGAATGGTCAAACATTCCCATAGACACACTCCTAAACCTTGTGGACAGCCTTCCCAGAAGAGTTGAAGCTGTTATAGCTGCAAAGGATGGGCCAACTCAATATTGAACCCTACGGACTAAGACTGGGATGCCATTAAAGTCCATGTGGGTATAAAGGCAGGCGTCCCAATACTTTCAGCAATATAGTGTATATTCCACCCACTTTCAGATGCCATTGTTACAAGATAATCAATGTTTTTTACTTTACCTGTCACCGGTAGTGTTATGGCTGATCCGTGTATAGTTCCTCTTATACATTCTCTGATCTAGGTTTGCTTAGGTAACGTAATGTAGTCATTTCAGTTCAATTGCCAATAAGAGCAAGGAAAAAAAAAACCTACAATGCAATCGACTCACTTAACATCAACCTAAGGATAGCACTGCCTTTTAGCAGCATGTTGTTCTCGGGCCGTGTTCAGTAGGAACAATTTCTCAGAGGCGATGAGGGAGAGCAGGGCAGCTCATTAAAATGAATTCTGAGTTGGGAAATAAAGCTTCTCAGGCTGCCTGCGGCTGTTTGAGTAGGTAGGAGACGAAGAAGAACAATCACTCTCAATCAGCAATATAGACGTACGTATCATTAGTGCAAGTTGAAGAAGCCTCCTTACCCCCGGTACTTCGCCGTAATCTGTAAAATAAAATAAAAATTCAAGGCATCGGTAATGTTTGACATCACCGACAAATTTTTTTTATTTTATTTTTTATTTCTGTAATAGAGTTATATAACTTTGATATTTATTTCCCTTTAAAAAAAAAAAAAAAAAAAAGTAGATCGACTTCACAGCAAAAACATTTTTCATAGCAAGAGCAAGTAGGATAACATGATACTAATATAATGAGTGATTTACTAGCTCGCCTTGGAATTTTTTTTTTTTTTCCCTCCAGCTATTTCAGATAGAGCTGAAGTTCATTTAGTCAAGTTTGTAGAAACATACTGCCCGAGGTGACGCATTGAATGGTCTAGAAAACTCATGGTCTCCAACAGGGAAAAATAAATAAAAAAATATGTATAAAAATTGTTAGTCAATATTAATCCAAGCAAGTGTTAATTTGAAGTAATGTTGTTTTTCTTGAGGCAAAATGTGCACCAATCCTGTGACCTAAAAAACGATGGAAACAATGGTGAAACATAATATTTAAAAAAAACATTAAAATATAAAAAAAAACAAAATAAATGTGAAACAAATACACGTCCTTACGACTTTAACATGCATTATTACCGTATTTATCGGCCTATAACACGTGCCGGCGTATAACACGCACCCCAATTTAAGAAGGAAGTTTCAAGAAAAAATACTTTTTTGTGTGTCCATCTGCAGCCTGTTCTGTGCCCACCTGCCCACTCAATGCAGCTCACCATCTCTCATAGGACATCACTGAGCCATCATCCATTTCCTCGGCTCTCTGATGGTTCTCACACACACAGTCCCGCATCCGCCACCGGCATTGGACAAGCTGCTGTGATAGATAGAACACTGGTCCAATGCCGGTGGCGGGATTGTGTGCGTGACATGCGAGCCGAGTTAGAGCCGAGCAGAGCGCCGAGTGGAGAGGAGATGACGGCTCTGTGATTTCCGGCGGCACTCGCCCCCCTCCTTCCCCTCCAAGGTACGCTGTCGGCGTATAACATGCACCCGCGATTTTCCCCCTATTTTCAGGGGGGGAAAGTGTGTGTTATACGCCGATAAATATGGTATTTGAATTAAATGATTAGCTGCCCTTTGCATAAATAAGACCCTCATTTTACTCCTACAGATTACGACTGCTGCAAAGCAAACCATCGCAAAGGCATGGAAAGCAATTCTCCTAGACAGGGTAAAAATATTTGAATGCCTTTGGAAACCTTGGGTCGACCATTAACTGACCCCTGACTTTGATAAACGCTCTACTGCTACCTTGAATAACCATATTGACCACTTTGTTTACCCATAGGGACTAGAGCACCATCTCCTCTCCCTTCCTCCCGGTGAAACCCCCCTTTTTTTTTGCCCTTCATCTTCTATTTTCGAGCTGCCTTTCCCCTCTTTCTCTACTCCCCCCTTTTCACCTCCTCCCTTCCTTCTTTTCCCCCTCCTCTCTTTAGCTCGTCTCTCCTGGATGTAAACTTCTCAGCTCTAACCAACTTCAATGCTCATCTTGTTGAACCTAGGCATCTCTGTCTAACTACAATCTCCCAAGATCCATGATCCAAGAGTCAAGATCCATGAGCGCTTGCAGGCCCATAACACAATTTAACCTGTACCCGGTATGTGGATACAGATACCTGCTTCCTTGCAAACGTCAAGGTGACTTCATCAGGAGTCACTGATAATTACCCACGGATCTCAGAGACCGAAACGGTTCCCGGACCACACCTAACCATAACCCCCTGTACATCCCTTAACTGGCCCTCATTGTGTAGTCATATGTTGCTTTATCTTGCTTTACTGTTTTTTTCTGTATGTTTTGTTGCACAGGGCTGCGTCCCTACTTCATAGTTGAGTTACTACTCTACCATTACCTCCCCTCATCCAGGGGGAAGATGTCTTTCCAATGTATTCTGTTGAAATTTCTTGTTTTTTTAACTTTAATAAAAACTTGAACAAGGACAATAGACCCTCATTTGAAAGAATAGAGCGCCGCTCAAAGCTCCAATGTTTTCAATTCACTGATTCCACTCCTGCTGACAGGTGCAGCTCCTAAGAGGCCCATCTTGCCCAAATGTCTAGAAGCAGAAGAATGGAGCGCATGCTAAAACTGCCCAATTCTAATGCCGCGTACACACGATCGGATTTTCCGACAACAAAACCGTGGATTTTTGTTAGAAGGTTGTTGGCTCAAACTTGTCTTGCATACACACGGTCACACAAATGTTGGCCAAAAATTCTGAACGTGAGAACGCCGTGACATACAAGATGTACGACGAGCCGAGAGAAAGGAATTTCAATAGCCAGTGATTGGACCCAGAGGTGCCGGAATGGTTTCCAAGAGGTCAAGGTGCACAGTGCACACAAGGACCAGCGGAAAATCCAAAGAGGTAGGCTTAAAGTATGTCCCACTGTACATCAAGTGGAACCTGGTGAATCTAAAATGGAAATAGAGGTGTCAGGATACAATGATAGTCATCACTACAATGTAGTCATCAACAAAAAAAAATCAGTGTACTAGTGTTCCCCTTGTGCTTCTTATTTCTGTAGTTTATGCTGAATGTAATCAACCTGTGATTGCTGTTTCCTAAGTTCCTAAGTCCTAAGCCATATTTCCACATCCGTGAAATTGTATTTGCATTCTATACTGTTACTAAAATGGAACTGTCTTTGGTAATATGGACTTTCTTCTGAAGGTCATGTGCTTTTTTTCAGTGTAAGGATCTCCTATAGACATTGTGCAATTTATTCCGTTCTGAATACATTTTTCAATGAATTTCGACAAATTTGTTAATTATCGAAATATTCAAATTAACGAAAACCTGTTTAACCAATTTTTCAGAAAATTTGGAAATTCGAAAAAATTCAAAAATCCGAAAATTCAAAAATCCGAAAATTCAAAATCCGAAAATAAGAATGAAAATCCGAAAATTCATGAATTCAAAAATACGAAAATACGAAAATCCAAAAATAAGAATAAAAATCCGAAAAAAATAAAACGAACGAAAATATGAAAATAAGAACGACAATCCAAAAATGCAAAAATCCAAAATAATAACTAGCTAGTAAATTCTAAAATTCTAAAATTCGTAAATTCTAAAATTCGTAAATTTGAAAATTAGAAAATTTGAAAATCCGAAAATTATAAAACCTGAAAATTAGAAAATTCGAAAATCCAAAAATAATAAAATTCAAAAGAGTAAAAACTCAGAAAATGAGAACAAAAATCCGAAATAATAACTAACTAATAATAATAACTATTAAATTATAGGTATTGGAATTTCCTTTTACATTTTGGCTGTTAGAAAATGTAACAAATACGAATTTATCCGAATTTACGAATTATCCGAAATAACAAATGCCGTATCTAAACGAATGGAACATACTGTAACTAATGAATAATAATTAATAAAAATAATAAGAACTTTTGTATTATTATTATTAGAAATTATTTATTATTATTAATTTGTTACGTTGCACAAATTTAGATGCAGCATTCATTATTGTGGATCATTCGTAACTTTGGATAAACTTGAACTAGTTATATTCACTAACAGCCAAATTTGAAAGGAATTTCCAATACCTACAATTTAATAGTTAGTTATTATCGGGTTAGTTAGTTATTTTGGATTTTCTAATTTTCACATATTTGGATTTCTGCATTTCCGAATTTGAGAATTTACAAATTTATGAATTTGAGAATTTAAGAATTTAAGAATTTACGAATTTACGAATTTTCTAATTTACAAATTTACAAATTTATGAATTTGCAAATTTATGAATTTGCAAATTTATGAATTTGCAAATTTATGAATTTGCAAATTTATGAATTTGCAAATTTATGAATTTGCAAATTTACGAATTGACAAATTTACGAATTTTCTAATTTTCTAATTTACAAATTTACAAATTTATGAAATTTTGAATTTACGAATTAGCAAATTTTCAAATTCACAAATTTTCGAAATTTACAAATACCGCATCTAAACGAATGGAACATAAGTAATTAACATTTTTCCAAGGTTACCAATTTATTCAAAATAACAAATTTCAGTCATAAAGAATGGCCCAAAAAAACAAAAAAAAACAACAAATGAATGAAACGAAAACAAACATTTTTCGGCAGTGCACATGTCTAATCTCCTATATATAAAAAGAATAAAAAAATAAATAAAAAAAAGAGTTGTGTATCTTTCAGCTTCTCTCCTTATTAGGGATTGACAACATTTTCTTAAAGTAGAGGAAACCGTTATCTATTTTGTGTTTTTTTAAAGTATACAAATCTGTTTAATTCACTGACACATTGTGAAGTACAAAAAGTGCGATAGGCTGCAGAGAGACAGACTGCGCACACCGCAACAAGGTCGGCCTTGTAGATGCGTGAGATGCGCACATTGCTGCCCTTGGCACAGCGGCAGTGTACTTCTACTTGGCTTTATCTTATAAATTGCACAGCGGGCCCCAGAGATCGACTTTTCGTTTGTATTCCTCTCATATCACATAAGTGATCTATAGAGTAACTGCTCCTGACTGCGAGGCCAAAACTGACGAAAGTGGTTGCTGCTGCTTTTCCTGACTTCTGGAGAAAGTAATAATGTTTGAAAGGCGGTTAATGAATTATTGCGGGGGAAAGAAATGGAAAAAATAGAGGTTCTGAGCGGGGGGAAGAAATATTGTAAATACACATTTAAAATACATCCATAAGGTCGGTACAGATGATGGACAAAAATAAATAAATAAAATAAATAAAAAACTACACGAACAAAAAAAAAATATTTTAAATAAAGGGACACTGGTATTGGGATTTGAGCTATTTTTTTTTAACCACTTAAGGACCCCAAGGATCTGCTCCCTTAACCACTTCAATACCGGGCACTTTCGGCCATTCCTGCACAGGACAATTTTCAGTCAGCTTTCAGCGCTGTCACAATTTGAATGACAATTGCGCGGTCATACAACACTGTACCCAAACTAAATTGTTATAATTTTCTTCAGACAAATAGAGCTTTCTTTTTGTGGTATTTGATCACCTCTGCGATTTTTATTTTTTGCGCTATAAACAAAAAAAGAGCAACAATTTTGAAAAAAAATATATATATATTTTTTACTTTCTGCTATAAAACATATCCAATAAAATGTTTTTTAAAAATGGTATTTCTTCATCAGTTTAGGCCAATATGTATTCTGCTACATACTTTTAGTAAACAAAAAAATCCCAATAAGCGCTTATTGATTGGTTTGCGCAAAAGTTATCGCGTCTACAAACTATGGGATATTTTTATGGCATTTTCTGATTTATCTTTATTTTTTTACTAGTAATGGCGGCGATCAGCGTTTTTTAGCGGGACTGCAATATTGCGGCGGAGAAACCGGACACCTAACTGACACTTTTTTGGGGACCGGTGACATTATTACAGTGATCAGTGCTAAAAATATGCACTATCACTGTACTAATGACACTGGCTGGGAAGGGGTTAACATCAGGGGCGATCAAAGGGTTAAATGTGTCCCTAGGGGGGCTAACTGTGTGGGGGGTTACTCTGACTATGTGAAGACAGAGATCAGTGATCCTGTTTAGTGCAAGAGCTCTATATTCTTCCCTGTCATGACAGCGATCTACATTGTTGGCAGATTGGATTGGCCTATTGGCTCCCCCTCTTGTCCGATCATCACGCGACAGCGCCTCCGGCGGTGCACGCGCGCCACCCAGTGGCTATTGCATGAAATGAGGTCCAGGTACATGATTTCGCGCAATAGAGCCGACCTGCTGCAGTACATGTACGTTAGGTGGTCGGCAAGTGGTTGAAGAAGACGTATGCTAGTCACGCCGAAGCTGCTCTGAGATGTCTACTTCAAACTTGCGCAGAGGTGTGAACCGGGCCTTATTGTATCAAGAACGCGTTTCAAATACAAAGATATAATAGAGGACAGTGCAGATAATTTACATAAGGATAAGGAAGTCATTTTCAGCCTATTTGGGTAGTCTCAGACCAGTATACAAACCAGAACAGTATAGTTTTGGTTAAAAAAGCTAATTTCATAAAGGCCTCCCACTAGTTAGCTCAGCCTTTCTTAACCAGGATTCCTCAGGGTTGGAACCTTAGGATTCCTCAGGGTTGGAACCCTACTCCAGGGTTCACTAGGGAATCCTTGACCAGTGATGAACCAATCTTGGCAATCCTGGCCACCAGTGCAAGGTGGTGATGTTCCTCTGACTCCAGTAGCAGGCTCCTTCTGACATTAGAAGAAACCCCACTTTTCAGTGTCTGAGGGTTTTTTGTTATCACTCAATTCATTGCAAGATTATTATTTAAAATATTTTGGCCTACACAGCAGGTGGGTGTTAACAAAAAAATATAGGTCCTTGGTGTAAAACATTCACGGTACACCACATCTTTTTTGATTTAACACTTTCTATAATTCTCTGATTATACTAAAACACTGTAAGATATATTGTCAAAAGTATTAGGACACCGGCCTTTCCACGCACATGAAATTTAATGGCATCCCAGTCTTAAGCCTCGTACACACGATCCGATTGTTGGCCAACAAAGCCTCAGACTTTTGTCCCAAGGGCGTGTGCCAGGAACTTGTCTTGCATACAAATGGCACACAATTGTCGGCCAACAAACATGAACGTAGTGATGTACTATGAGGAATTTCATCTCTTGAGCGCCACCCTTTTGGGCACCTTCTGCTAATGTTGTGTTTGGTGAGCATTGATTGCGAGCATGCGTGTTTGTACTTTCAACTTTTGTGTGATGCACTTGTGTACAGACGATAGGAAAATCTGACAACATACTGTTGTCTGCCAGAAATTTACTAGTCTAATGGTCAGATTTTAGGCCAACAGTCTGTCATCACACAATTACCTGCCAAAAATCAAAGTGTGTACGAGGCTTTAGTCCTTTGAGTTGGGAATATTGAGTTGGCCCACCTTTTGCAGCTATAACAGCTTCAACTCTTCTGGGAAGGCTGTCCACAAGGTTTAGGGGTGTGTCTATGGGAATGTTTGATCATTCTGCCAGAAGAGCATTTGTGAGGTCAGGTACTGATGTAGACAAGAAGGCAAGAAGGCCTGGCTCGCAGTCTCAACTCTAATTCATCCCAAAGGTGTTCTATCGGGTCAGTCAAGTTCCTCCACCCCAAACTCGCTCGTCCATGTCTTTATGGACCTTGCTTTGTGCACTGGTGCGCAGTCATGTTGGAACAGGAGGGGGCCATCCCCAAACTGTTCCCACAAAAATATGTAGAATAATATATACATCGGCCTAAACTGATGAATATGAATATATAATATAGCAAAAAGTAAAAAAAATTTTTTTTTCGAAATGGTCGCTCTTTTTTTGTTTATAGCGCAAAAAATAAAAACCGCAGAGGTCATCAAATACCACCAAATGAAAGTCCTGCTTGTAAGAAAAAAAGGACATCAATTTTGTTTGGGTACAACATTGCACGCCTGCGCAATTGTCAGTTAAAGCGACGCAGTGCCGTTTTGCAAAAAATGTCCGGGTCATTAAGGGGGCAAATTCTTCCAGTCCTTAAGTAGTTAATCACCTCTGGGTTTTCTAGTTTCTGTTATATAAATTAAAACAAAACATACATTTTGAGAAAAAACTTTTTTTTTTCTTTCTGCTATAAGACATATTTATTTTTTATTTTTAATAAAATATTTTAAAAAAAAATAATTTCTTCATAAATTCTGGCCAAAATGTATTCTGGCGGTCATGCAATGTTGTACCCAAATTAAATGTATATCATTTTTTTCACAGAAATAGAGCTACCTTTTGGTGGTATTTTTATTTTTTTTTATTATAAAAATTTAAAATAAACAACAATTTAGAAAAAAACAACAACAAAAAAAAACAATATTTTTTTACTTTCTGCTATAAGACATATTCCTATTTCTTTAATTTTTATTTATTTTTTAAATCAAATTTCTTTCTTTCCTTAATCCCTGCGAGGCATTTTATTCCCCCAGAAAGTAATTTTGATATTGTTACTTTCTCTTTTGCTCTTATTGCAAATTCAATAAAAATGTATTTGATAAAAAAAAAAAAAATGTCTTTATAAATTTAGGCCAAAATGTATTGTGCTACGTCTTTGGTAAAAAAAAAAAAAATCCCAATAGGTTTATATTAATTAGTTTGTGCGAAAGTTAAAGCGTCTACAAACTCTGGTATATATACTGGAATTTTTTTTTTTATGCTAGTAATAGCGGTGATCAACGACTTATGATGGGACTGTCATAGTGCGGCGGAAAATCTGACACTAACTGACACAAGGAGACTAACTATCTGCCGATGACATCACCAGTGCCATTATTACAGTGATCAGTGCTAATAGTATGCACGGTCATTGTACTAATGACACTGGCTGGCAAGGGGTTAACATTTGGTATGATTATAGGGGTTATATTTGTACCTTACCAGTGTTTATGTTTGTACTGTGTGCTGCTTTTACTGGGGATCTAGTTGTTTTCATAACCTGCTTTGCAACGAGATCCCCTGTCACTGAACACAGCACTTTGTTGTTTACACGCACAGAGCTTGGTTTGGGGAATATCAGAGCTGATCCTCGGGTGCTGGCAGTCATTCATTGGGAAGCACCCGGCACGTGTGGGCCCCCTACCCAGAGAAGCAGAATCACGTTTACAAAAAATGATAATTTAATTTACTAAATTAAATTCCCTTCTAAATCACATGTATTCTATTTGAAATTCAAATTTTGCAAGATGGTTGTATTCTTTCTATTCCATTCTATTCTATTGTTTTTTTCTATTCTATTGTTTTCTTTTCTATTTTATTCTTTTATTTTCTAGTCTTTTCTTTTTCATTATTTTCAATTATTTTCTATTCTATTCAAATTTAAATTTATTCTATTTGAAATTTGAATTTCGGAAGATTGTTATATTTTTATATTCTTTCTATTCCTTTCTATTCTATTGTTTTTTTTTCTATTTTATTCTTTTCTATTATTTAATTTTTTATTTTATTATTTTCTATTCTATTTTATTATTTTCTATTCTAATCAAAATCAAATTTATTCTGTTCGAAATTCGAATTCTGGAAGACGGTTATTTTTTTTCTATTTTATTCTATTCTGTTATATATTATTTTATTTAGTATTGAGGAGGGCCCTAGCCATTTCCCAGCAAATGGGCTGGCAGGGGGTAGGCCTCTCTTAAATACTCAGGGTCATGCCAGCCGGGGCAGTGGAGTTCAGGTGGAAGCTAGAGATGGAGTGCTGAAGAGGCTGTCGTTGGCCCTTGAGGGTAACCCCCTAGTCTGGGGGGGGGGGGGTGACCTCGAGCCTGGGGTTTGGGTGCTGGAGGGATCCTCTTACAACACATGGAGGAGTCACAGGAGCAAGAGTGAGGACAGCAGGAGCCAGTGAGCATGTCCAGGAGGTCTCCATGAGAAGTCAGCTGGGTGTGCAGTCTGGAAGGTCTGTGGAGAAGTAGTCAGGAGGGCTAGTGAAAAGGGCTGCTGCAGCCAGGCAGGCTGGCAGAGCCTGAAGTGGTGGTGCTGGGATCAGTGACCACCAGCTGGGTGGGTGGTGAAAGTGCAGTCTGGGAGGACTGTAGAGAAGTAGCCAGAAGGGCTAGTGAAAGGGACTGCTGCAGCCAGGCGGGCTGGCAGAGCCTAAAGAGGTGGTGCCGAGATCAGTGACCAAGAAAGGAACTGCAGTGAAAGTGCTAGTGGTGTCAACCCAACATTCTCAAGTATAGGGGCTCTCAGTCCCTGCCTGTAAAGGGCCATTCTTACAAACCTTTGCTTAGGGTGACACCACTTGAAGAGGTGGTGCTGGGATCAGTGACCACAGGAGGAGGAGCAGAGAATGTGCTAGTGGTGTCAACACCAACGTTCTCAAGGATAGGGGTCCACAGTCCCTGCCTGTAAAGGGCCACTCCTGCAAACCTTTCCTTAGGGTTACACCACCTGAAGAGGTGGTGCGGAGATCAGTGACCAAGTGCTAGTGGTATCAACCCAACATTCTCAAGTATAGGGGCTCTCAGTCCCTGCCTGTAAAGGGCCATTCCTACAAAGTTTTCCTTAGGGTGACATCACCTGAAGAGGTGGCGCTGAGATCAGTGACCACGGGAGGAAGTGCAGTGAAATTGCTAGTGGTGTCAACCCAACGTTCTCAAGGATAGGGGCCCGCATTCCCTGCCTGTAAAGGGCCATTCCTACAAACCTTTCCTTAGGGTTACAACACCTGAGGAGGTGGTGTGGAAATCAGTGTCCACGGGAGGAAGTGTAGTGAAAGTGCTAATGGTGTCAACCCAATGTTCTCAAGGATGGGGCCCACAGTCCCTGCCTGTAAAGGGCCATTCCTACAAACCTTTCCTTAGGGGGACACAACCTGAAGAGGTGGCGCTGAGATCATTGACCATGGGAAGAAGTGCAGTGAAAGTGCTAGTGGTTTCAACCCAACGTTCTCAAGCATAGGTTCCCCTCAGTCCCTGCCTGCAAAGCGCCATTCCTACAAACCTTTCCTTAGGGTGACACCACCTGAGGAGATGGTGCGGAGATCAGTGTCCATGGGAGGAAGTGTAGTGAAAGTGCTAGTGGTGCCAACCTAACGTTTTCAAGGATAGGGGCCTGCAGTCCCTGCCTGTAAAGGGCCATTCCTACAAACCTTTCCTTAGGGTGACACCACTGAGGATCTGCAAGCAAGTTTGTACAGGAGGCAGATATAGACTGTATATAGTTGAAGTGTCCCTGAAGAGTTCCTTTCTGATAAGTCAAGTGGGAATCCCATAAACATCCCATCCCCATCCAAGTTTATTAACCCATAAATAAAACATGATTTTAACATGACGGGGGGTTTCCTCTAATCATTTTTATTTTGGTCCATCTCCTTTTTTTTCCTCCCCTAGCTCTGTTAGATAAACACATTGCCGAAAATAACAAATATTCAGACGTAGTTGCAAGTAGGGAGCTTTGCAATTACCTTCTGTCTCAAATCCCCGCTGAGTTCTTATTATTCGGGGTGACAATAGCGAAAATCCCTTTTTTTTTTTTTTTTGGCCCCCCCCATCCGTTTGATGAAATGAACTTATATAGGCCATGTCACAGCTTTTTTCTTTGTGCCCCTGCTGTTTGTGCCATTTGTTATTGAAGCCGGGCTCGCGACGGAACGAGATCTCATTAAATGGCAGATAAACAGCGGAGGCCTCTTTGTGAAATATAATATGCATAGATAGACAATAGACACCTCAGTTCTAATTAAAGCGCCGAGCGACCCGTCTTCATCTGAGCGCCATTAAATTGAAAGGTATTTTGCTGAATGCCCACCAGGCTTCTCCTCATCATTTATTTAAACAACCCACACCTCGGAATTCAAAGGAGATTGACTGACTAATGAAGAACAAGAACAGAGAAATGACTACGCTTGGAAACAAAATTGATGTATTTAAATACAATAGTACGTAAGCTGTAGCAAATTAAATTTTGAAAAAGGGATCAATAAACACTAATGCCGCGTACACACGGTCGGACTTTCCGACGGCAAATGTGCGATCGGAGCGTGTTGTCGGAAATTCCGACCGTGTGTAGGCTCCATCGGACAGTTTCCATCACGCAAAATTTGAGATCAGGTTCTCAAATTTTCCGGAAAAAAAATCCGTTTGCCTAAATTTCCGATCGTGTGTAGACAATTCCGATGCACAAAGTGCCACGCATGCTCAGAATCAAGCAGAAGAGCAGCACTGGCTATTGAACTTCATTTTCGTCACCGTGTTCTTGCTGATCTGAATTTTGCGACAAGATTTGTGCGACCGTGTTTATGCAAGACAAGTTTGAGCCAACATCCTTCGGAAAAAAAACATGGGATTTTGTTGTCGGAATGTCCCATCGTGTGTACGCAGCTTTAGAGTTGAGTTTTAAAATAAATTTGCATAGCAGTTCTTCCATTGAAACAGCATGTAAATGTATTCTGTTTGAGTATGCCAAAATGTAATTTTCTCAGGGTATAATTTCTGCAATTCGAATGTGTGAATGTGTAAAATAACACGTTAAGGCCACTAGGTGGTGCTGAGGAGCATATTTATTTTCTATAATAATCTAGTGGCTATATTTCATTTTGAATGTGTGAGCGTGGAAAATATCACATTATAGCCATTAGATGGCACTGAGGAGCTTTCTTGTTTCTTATGATAGTCAGTGCCATCTAGTGGCTATATTGCATTTTGAATGTGTGTGTGTAGAATATAGCACATTATGGCCACTAGATGGCACTAATGAGCATTCTTTTTTCTTATGATAGTCAGCGTCATCTAGTGGCCACACTGCATTATGGCCACTGGACAGAGCTGACTATGATACGGTAGAAAAAAGTATGCTCCTCAGGGCCACCTAATGGCCACAATGTGCTATATTCTATCTAGTTCAGCGAACTTCAAGAATTGTACATTAGCTGTAGCAAATTCAATTTTGAAATAATATCAACGGACCCTTAGGGTTGTATTTGAATAAATTTGAATAGCAACTCACCAATTTAAATCACATGTACATTAATTCTGTGTGAATCAAACATTTTCAGGCTTTATTTTCTGCAATTCAAATGTGTGAGTGTGGAAAATTGCACATTATGGCCATTAGATGGCACTGAGGAGCACTCTTATTTCTTATGATAGTCAGCGCCATCTAGTGGCTATACTGCATTTTGAATGCGTGAGTGTGGAAAATTGCACATTATGGCCACTAGATGGCACTGAGGAGCATTCTTATTTCTTATGATAGTCATCGCCATCTTCTGGCTATACTGCATTTTGGCCACTGGACAGAGCTGACTATCAGAGGGAAAAAAGTGTGCTCCTCAGTGCCAACTAATGGCCATAATGTGCTATTCCCTGTCTAGTTTAGTGAACTTCAAGAATTGGACATTAGCTGTAGCAAATTATATTTTGAAATAAGATCAACGGACCCTTAGGGTTGTATTTAAGATAAATTTGCATAGCAGTTCGCCAACTGAACTCACATGTAAATTAAATCTGTGTGAGTGGGGCAAAATCAAACTTTTTCAGGCTATGTTTTCTGCAATTTGAATGTGTTAATGTGGAAAATAACCCATTATGGCCACTAGATGGTGCTGAGGAGCATATTTATTTTCTAGGATAGTCAGCACCATCTAGTGGCTATATTGCATTTTGAATGCGTGAGTGTGGAAAATAGCATATTATGGCCACTGGTTGTAAACAATGGATGTTTTTTTTTCATGCCATTCATTGAGTACAATTGTGTTGCTAGCTGTGATTGGTGGACCCCACGCGTTTTTTTTTTTTTTATTTGGCGCAGGGTTTCCCTTAAAATCCATACCAGACTCCAAGGGCCTGGTAGGGATTGGGGGGAGGACCCCTAAGCCTTTTTTTTAAGGGAAGAGAGAGCAGCGCCATCTAAGTGTAGCAGAGAGGTACTTTAATGGCGGATACTTACTGCCATTAAAGTACCTCTCTGCTGCACTTAGATGGCGCTGCTCTCCCTCTTTTCTCTTCCCTTTGCAGAGTGCCATCTAGAGTGCCGCTGCGGCACTGCCACTGTTTGAGCTCACTGGACTTTTTACCCCAATTGACAGTTTCTATGCTCCTTTAGTCCTTTACCATCTTGAACTGTTTCCTTTAAGTGTGCTGGATTTCCCCTGATTGGCAAATTTGTTTTTTGGGGGGTCCCCATGTTAAAGGGGGCATCCAGATTCCGATAAGCCCCCCGCCCGCAGACCCCCACAATCACCGGGAAAGGGTTGTGGGGATGAGGCCCTTCTCCCCATTAACATGGGGATAAGGTGCTTTGGGGGGGCTACTCCAAAGCACCCTCTCTCGCCCCCCCTTTTCCTTCGGCCTGCCAGGTTGCGTGCTTGGATAAGGGTCTGGTATGGATTTTGGGGGACCCCTAAGCCATTTTTTTTATTTTGGCGCAGGGTTCTCCTTAAAATCCATACCAGACTCCAAGGGCCTGGTATGGATTGGGGGGAGGACCCCTAAGCCTTTTTTTTTTTTTTAAGGGAAGCGAGAGCAGCGCCATCTAAGTGTAATAGAGAGATACTTAGTGCCATTAAAGTACCTCTCTGCTACACTTAGATGGCGCTGCTCTCTCTCTTTTCCCTTGTCTTTGCAGAGTGCCATCTAGAGTGCCACTGCGGCACTGCCACTGTTTGAGCTCACTGGACTTCTTACCCCAATTGACAGTTTCTATGCTCCTTTAGTACCATCTTGGACTGTTTGCTTTTAGTGCGCTGGATTTCCCCTGTTCGGCAAATTCTGCAATTTTTTTTTCCATTCACCAAGCGCACAGAAAATTTGGATGTTCGGCGAACACCCCGAACGGGCGATGTTCGGGTTCACTTGCCCATTCCTATGTGTGATCACATCGCCGGATATTTTTTTTTTATAAATACACCCCTTGAGTTTTTGGAACAAAAGGTTCCCCCAAACCCAACGGATCGCACCGATCGCCCGCGGGATGACTTTTTTTTTAAATGTAAATTGCTTCTCTCTAATCATGATTTATTACGTACTAATCACCCATCCATCAATCGGCAGTATAATGTTTCTGCGTACACCTGCCATAGAAACCCGAGCCAATTTCCTCTCCTGATTATGATGTATCTTTCCAAAGTCTTTATTTCCACTAAACAAAATGTCTTTAAAATTCACACACAAAATAAATTCATGTAAATCCGAAACTGCTGGAAAAATAATTTCTTAGGGAACAGCTTATGTAGTCGCTTTTTTTAAGCAGCAAAAACTATCAGCTTGTAAAACAGCAGATGGTCCCGTATCTGCATACATCTCAGTGGCATCAGCACAATCCTCTTCTAGGATTTAATGCAGTGAAGGACAAAAGAAAAAAAAAAAAACTTTTCTAGTGTTAAATCACTTGATGTTTGTGCTGAATTTTTTACCTAAAAAAAAAAAATGCTACATAAAACAGCAAAATCCTTCCTAAAAACCAATGAGCTCAGCATATACATTCCATTTTAACCACTTATCTATTTTATTATTATATGATCGGTTTTTTTTTGTATAAAATTTGCATTTTTGCTGGAAATTTCCTCAAACAGTTTTATATTTTTTTTGGAAAGCAGAGGCCCAGTAGAATTAACCACTTCAGCCCCCGGAAGAGTTTCCCCCTTAATGACCAGGCCATTTTTTTTTGCGATACGGCACGGCGTCGCTTTAACTGACAATTGCGCGATCGTGCGATGCTGTACCCAAACAAAATTGACTTCCAGAGCTTTCATTTGGTGGTATTTGATCACCCCTTGCGGTTTTATCTTTTTGCGCTATAAACAAAAAAAGACCGACAATTTTGAAAAAAAAAACTATATTTTTTTTACTTTTTATAAAAATCCGGAAATTTGGAAATTCGTAAATTTGAAATTGAGAAATTTGAAAATCCGAAAATGAGAAAATCCGAAAATGAGAAAGAAAATCCAAAAATTCAAAAGGACAAAAATCCCCAAATTTTTAAATAATAACTAACTAACTAACTAACTAATAGTAACTAACTATTAAATTATACAGTAGGTACTGGAATTTCCTTTCAAATTTGGCTGTTAGTGACCGTATTTTATCCGAAGTTACAAATTATCCGAAATAATGAATGCTGCATTTAAGCAAATGGAATGGAATGAATTACCGTATATACTCAAGTATAAGCCAACCCGAATATAAGCCGAATATAACCCAAAAGGTCCCGAAATTACATTGCTGCAGATGGACACAGTTGACCGACTTTGGGGCCCTGTATCTCGGGGGCCACTTGGTGCTAGGAACCCCAAATTTGGTGCGCAAACCCAGAGCACTACAACATATCCAAAGCTGGGGTTCCTAGCACCAAGTGGCCCAGAGATACAGGGCCCCAAATTGGTTCAGAGAATGTCAAGCACTTTTCTGCAGCAGAGAATTACATTTTCCGAATCGATTTTGGGGCCCCATATCTCAGGGTAACTTGGTGTTAGGAACCCCAGCTTTGGATATGTTGTAGTGCTCTGGGTTTGCGCACCAAATTTGGGGTTCCTAGCACCAAGTGGCCCCCGAGATACGGGGCCCCAAAGTTGGTTCGGAAAATGTCATTCTCTGCTGCAGAAAAGTGCTTGAATCGAGTATAAGCTGAGGGGGGCATTTTCAGCACAAAAAAATGTGCTGAAAAACTCGGCTTATACTCGAGTATATACGGTAAGCACTTCAGCCCTGGAAGGATTTACCCCCTTCCTGACAAGGCCATTTTTTGCGTTACCATTTAACTGACAAGTGGGCAGTCGTGCAACGCTGTACCCAAACAAAATTGATGTCCTTTTTTCCCCCACAAATAGAGCTTTCTTTTGGTGGTATTTGATCACCTCTGCGTTTTTTATTTTTTGCGCGCTAAACAAAAAAAGAGTGACAATTTTGAAAAAAAAACTATATTTTTTACTTTTTGCTGAAAAAAATATCCCATTTTTTTTTTTTGAAAACAAATTTCTTCCTCAGTTTAGGCCGATATGTATTCTTCTACATATTTTTGGTTAAAAAAAAATCACAATAAGTGTAGGGGATAGATTTATAGCATTTTTATTATTATTATTTTTTTTTTTTATTATTCAACTTTTATTGAGAGAGATAAAGAGAGAGTGCATAATACGCCGGTCGCAGATACAACTGCATACATTTTCAAAACAGCTTAACAAGTCTTGTAGTGATATCTGGTAATACATTAATGTGGTGGTGAACATAAGAGGACAATCCTTTTAATTACTGATAAGCTATCTTAACTACGAGTAATAAGACTATGTTTTCTTAACTAGAGTAATAAGACTATGTTTTCTTAACTAGCGTAATAAGACTATGGTTTTGCCTCTATCATCGACTAAACAATATAAAGAAAAGAACACAGCTAACCTTATTCTAGTTAGGTTTTATTTATTGTTTTTACTAGTAATGTCAGCGATTAGCAATTTTTAGTGGGACTGTGACATTGCGACGGACAGATCGGACACTTTTTTGGGACCATTGACATCTATACAGTGATCAGTGCTATAAAAAGGCATTGATTACTGTATAAATGACACTGGCAAGGAAGGGGTTAATACTAGGGTGTGATCAAGGGGTTAAATGTGTGTCCTAGGGAGTGTTTCTAACTGTGGGGGCATGTGACTGCCTGGGGGAGGAGACCGATCGCTGTTCCTAAGCAGTAGGAACAACAGATCTGTCTCCTCACCCCAGACAGAACGGAGATCTGTCTGTTTGCATTGACAGACCTTCGTTCTGTCTCTCTCAGGAGCGATCGTGGGTGCCTGACCAGGGGGGGGGGTTTGGCTCCTCCATCGCTCCGACTGCACGTGCCCCCTAGTCCTCTTAAGCCCCATACACACGGTTGGACAATCCGCGGACCAGGTCGGTCGGATTTTGTCCGTCGTACTTTGTCCGATGTTGGTGTTGCGTACACACGGTCGGACTACGTTGTCGGAATATCCGGTCCGGAAGAACGTCGTGACGTAAGTCGTCGTCCACGAGATTACAAAAGGGAAGTTCAGCACCACGTCAGGCACCCGTTGGGCTCCTTCTGCTGATCCCGTGTTTATCGAGAGTTAGTGGAAGTTTGGTGACTTAAGATTCGCGCTTCTCAGTTTTCTGACTCAGATCGTTACTGCTCTTCAGTTTGTGCTTGTCGTGCGTATCTGTTTATTAGTGCGTGTAGTCAGTTCGCATTTGTTGGTCATTGCGGCCTATATCTTGATATAGGACGCTTTGATTTGCACTGCTTATTGTCTGCTCGTTGCTGGTATTCATTTCGTTCTTTCAGGCCTTGCTGTTTATCGGTGCTTTCTGTTTGTCCGTTCTGACCAGCCGACCTTTTGTGACCTTCTGAGCGATGTTTCCCGTGCGTACTCGTCGCCGAGTTCGTGCTGTACGCGGAATTGGTGTCGGGCTTTTAGCTTTGAGCCAAGACCCGTCCATGAACAGAGTGACGAGGAGTATGTGGACCAAGAATTGGTTGCTTCAGCGTGACCAATTCTCGCACATGCCTTTGCTTCGTGAGATCCAGGAGAATAATCCTGATGATTTCAGGAACTTTCTCAGGATGACGGACCCCGATTTTCACCGTCTTTTGGCTTTGCTGACCCCCTTTATCAGCCGGCAGGATACCTGCATGAGACAAGCCATTACTCCGGAGCAGAGGCTTGTTGCCACGTTGAGGTACTTGGCGACAGGGAGAAGTCTTCAGGATTTGAAGTTCTCTTCAGGTATCTCTCCCCAGGCCCTAGGAATCATTATTCCAGAGACCTGTTCTGCCATCATTCAGGTCCTGCAGGAGGACTATATTAAGGTAACATTTCTACTTGACTATTCCCTTCTATGTATGCTCTGTTTGCTAATGTCTTCTATTTTTGACCTCCTTCCCTAATTACCATGATTGCAATATGTTCTAATATGCTGTGCCCCTTTTCTCCTTCATGCATTTTTCCCTTCACTTACCTCACCAGCATGCTCTTCTGCCCCAATAGACACCTATGGCCTAGTCACTTAATCAATGTCTTTTGTCTGCTGCATAGTATTGTTTGCCCCCAAACACCCCCTAAAATATGCACAAATGTTTGCTGTGTGGTTTACTTCATGTAGAGCCCCTTTAGAATTTTTTTTTTTTTGGTTTGGGGGGGGGGGGGGGGGGGCAAACTCATTAGGAACCCCCTCCCCCAACTGCTCTGTCAGATGGTACCAATCCTTTATCTGCTGGCTTTCCCAAGGTCCATACACACTATATACCTACCTCTTTATAGTGGGCATCTTTAGGGATGAATTCAGCAAAGCATGTAGTGCAAGGGGCTGCCTCCATACATTCCATTTCCGAATTTTTTGTCTTCTTTCCCTCCTATTAGCTTTCTTGGTAATTTCAGAATGTCACAATGTGCCTGCCTTTTTTTGGGGTGGGGGGGGGGTTGAAATGTTATTTTATCTTTCCTGGGGGCTGCCAATAGTGTTAAGTACAGAGGGTCTGGCCAAACTAGCACACATTATTGAGCCATTTGCCAATCAATGAAGTGCAGAGGGTTACCTGTCCCCCCCCCCCCCAAAACCCTAGTTATTGCCAATGGGCCATCAGAAGTGGGGGGATTGATGGGGGGTGAGTCATCTGTGAAGGGGAGCCTCTACTTTTCTGTGCAAATACTTTCCAGCCTCAAATTTTATACAATGCTCTTGTTCCAAGATGTTGATTGTCTAATCTGCTTGCAATGTTTAAGTGCAAAGTGACTAATTTTTTTTTCTTGTTTCACTCCACAGTTCCCTTCCACGCCACAGGAATGGCAGACTGTGGCCTCCCACTTTGCCAGCCGTTGGGACTTTCTTAACTGCGGAGGGGCAATTGATGGGAAACACGTCCGCATCGTCCCACCGCCCAACTCGGGGTCCTACTATTATAATTATAAAGGGTTTAATAGTGTAGTGATGTTGGCGGTGGTGTCGGCAACATACGAGTTTATGTATGTGGACGTGGGGATGAACGGCCGGATCTCGGATGGTGGTGCCATTACGCACACGGAGTTCTACTGGCGTCTCCAAAGTGGCAGTCTGTGCTTGCCATCTCCAGAGGAGAATGCCGAAGGACTCCCCTTCGTCTTTGTCGCAGATGAAGCGTTTGCGTTGACTCCCCATGTGATGAGGCCGTTCCCGATGAGGACCCTCACCCCGGACCAGAGGGCCTTCAACTACAGGCTGTCCAGAGCCAGAAGAGTGGTGGAGAACACTTTTGGCATCCTGGCCAGCCGCTTCCGCCTGTTCCTGACGGCATTTAACTTGGCGGAATACAAACTGAACCACATAGTTCTTGCCTGTTGCATATTGCACAACTTCCTCAAAAGACATAACAGGAACTATGTGGTGCCCGTTGGCCCAGATGTGGAGGGCCCTCCAAATGCGGACCTCACAGCCCTTCAAGTGGCACGTCCAGGCTTGCCCCCTCTAAATGCCCGCGTGGTCCGCGAGCAATATATGGAGTACTTTGTGGGTAGGGGGGCCATTGCTCTGCCTGACGATGTGTGAGAGGCATTTTTTAATAAATCTGATATTTTAACCAACCTCTGATTTCTTGTCATTTCAGTCTTCTTTTTAGCTTATTTAACTTTGACATTTTTTCCCTTTGCCTTCGACAGTGGGAATGCACTTTCTGGGCTAAAGGAGGTAACAGTCTCTTCTTCCCAAAAAGATTATTCTCATGTTGTGTGTTTGCTACCTAATCTTTGGTCTAGAGAAGGTTTGTCCTGCATAACTGACAGCCAAAATACTCCTTTTCATCACCAGGTCTGACATGTGTGTATTCTGAAAAATGCTGTGCTCCGTGTTTTCGTACAAAGCACTGTGGGTGTCATTTACATAAGTCAAATCCGCTATGCTCTACAAGTGCATTGAAAAAGTTCCCTGGGAAAGGAAATTGCAGTGCAAAGTGGATTTGCCTTTAGTAAATAACACCCATTGCCCCCCATATCCTTTACATTTTACATACATAATGCATTGTGTTTTTTAAATAAGGAAGCCACACATTTAGAAAAATAAAAAAGTTTACTTGGAAAACATTCACAAGTGCGTTTACAATCTTCACGCCAAAACTGACAACATCTTGGTTATTTACAACATTGTTTACAAACATTCCGCAATTGGTAAAACCAGGCATGGAGCTAACCAGAACCTATGAACTAGGAAAGTTCAACTTTGTAAAGTGAAGACAAGATCAGACATGACTATATGTTCAAAGTGTGTTTGATCTTGCCTTCATCACATGGGGGGGTCACCCCCGAAAAGTGGAAATTTCGAACATGCACACAATTTGGGACTGAAAATTGTCATTAGATGGTAAAACACATGCCTAGAAGCTTCAAAAGTGCCATTTTCCATCATGGGGATGAATGGACGTTTTTTGGGGGTGCAACCCCTTCACCACAACCACTTTCGTAGTTCGTAAAGTGTTTGCACCCCCAAAAAAACGTTGGCATTCATCCACCATGATGGGAGCTAGTACATGTGGACACAATGTGTGCATGTTCCAAATTTCACACAGTTTTTAAGTTGCAAATGTGTTCAGAAGCTGGCACAAATGTGTGTTAATTACTTGGTGCGTTTTCATATTTTTCCTAAAACATCAATGATGTTCTTCAATTTTTGTTGAACATCATTGATGTTTTGCTTTATGTAATCTAGATCTCTATTGCAGACCATTATCTCTCCGATGAGTACGTGGGCACTCTCTGTGGTAAAGTGCGATTTTTCTTCCACAACATCCACGTCACCTAAAAACCACAAACAAACAAAAATGGGGTGTTGGAAATGAGGCAGCCATACATGGATTAGCTTACCAGTAGCTGTGTTCTCCCACACTCACCTGTTGTGGTGACAATTTCTCCAAGTTCGATGATCTCTCCTTCCTCCTCCTCCTCCTCTGCTTCTGCTCTTTCCCCTTTTTTGGGAGGTGTTGGTTTGGGGGTTTCCTCAGACGGCCCAAGTTTTCGCTCCCCTATGAGAATGTACAAAAGGAAGATTTAGCAACACAATCTATTGAGGGCAGAAATAGGAAATGACAAACATTGCTTGAAAGTGACGGACACTATTTTAGTTTGGCCAGTTACAAATGCCAACTACATGAATGTAGTCACTTTGTAAAGGTGCTAAACTGACTAGCTTTTTGGTAGAAGTTTGTGTGATGGAGACACCCCTCTAGTATCCACTGGAGCACATGTGTGGAAAAGCCTAATAAAAAGGGGGTTTGGGTGTCCCAGCACTAGTGCTCTAGAGTCCAGATGGGTAAACAGCTATTGGGTGACCTCTCCTTTACATTGAATAAATTGGCTTTACATTCTTGATGACATTTCTAGTGAGAACAAACTTCCTTTCCCCCAAAAAAACACCAAACATCGTATTATAAGTGGCCGAACGATCGAGGTTGCGTACGATCGAATGGACACACACACACGACCATGACAGTGGCAGAAAGATCGAGGCTGAGTACGATCGAATGCACAGACGAACCTGAAAGTGGCCATTTTGGAATGTACAACTTTGTAAAAATCAAACCACAATGGAGCAGTATGCAAGCAAGAAATCAAACACAAAACACAACTACTTACTTTTTTGAAGAATTCGCTTGATCTTTCTGTACTGATCGGCCTCCCTCAGTTTCAGGTCTGACCAGCGTTTCCTCAGTTGCTCCTTGGATCGTTGTACCCCAAACTGATTGTACAGCCTCCTCACAACTTTAGACATGATCTTGGCCTTGCGGACATTGGGGTTGAGGTAAGGCCCATACTTCCCATCATAGTCGCTCCTCTTTAATATGTCCACCATCTCCAACATTTCTCCAAATGACATATTGGAGGCCTTGAATTTCAGGCTCCGGGATCGGGACGTTTCTGCCTCCGGACTTTCCTCGTCCTCCTCCTCGTTGGTGGGATATTTGGGGCGCACCTGCTGTGTCCACGCCATGTGCTCTCCCCACTGCGCCGTAAAGAGAAGGGGTGGGGAATAGACGAGAAAGATCGTCAGGGGCGGGCGGAGTTTGACGCATGCGCACTGTATATAAAACGTCACACGCCTGTGTCGTAGCCACGATCTGGGAGACGAGGGGAGAGAAAACTCACACGAGACGATCGCTACAAACGAAGGTACAATTTGACGTTGGTACATAACTAGCCTAGACTGTTTTGAACTTGAGGCTTCTTTATGGAGAAGATTAGGAGAGTTTAGCCTGACATAATTGAGAGGGTTTTGTGTGGTGTTGTGTCTTGCAGAGATTATGCAGGGATTCAACGACATGAGTTTTCTCCCCCTCTTCATTGCCAAATTCAGGGAATTTCCCGTTTTATGGCAGGGTAAACACCCACATTACACCAACAAACCAAAGAGGCACGCAGCCCTGGAGGAACTTGTGGAATTTGTCAAGCCAAGGTTCCCCACGGCAACTGTTGATGATCTAAAAAAGAAAATTGGCAGCCTGAGGAGTGCGTATATCAGGGAGCGGAAGAAGGTCGTGAAGTCTGAGGAAACTGCAACTTCAGCAGATGAGGTCTATGTGCCCAAGCTCTGGTACTATCAGAGTCTCCATTTTCTGAAAGACCAGACTAATGTCACGGAGCCAACCTCGACTCCTCCTTCCACGCTTCCTTGCGCGCAGCCCACCCCTGTTGAGGCTTCCGAGGAGCAACCTGGGCCTTCCAGTATGGAAGAGGTGGAGGAGCCCAGCTTGTTCCAGGTATAGTAGTTTTGTTACCATTTCTGGGAATAATGAATGATGTTCACTTAATTCAGGATCCCCAATTGCTTAGTTCCTAACGTGTTTGACATATCAACTGACAGTAGTGTTGGAGACATTTGGGGCCAGAATCTAAACTGCAGGGCTGAGAATTGTATGGTTTTCTATTTGTAAACATTTTGCAACAGTCACTAGATAAAAATTGTGTGTGTTTGATGAACAAATAACTGAAACTATGTCCCTTTTTCATACACAGGAAGACCTCAGCCAGGAGGTGGCTGTGGAAGGTGGCAGTCAGGAGGAGGCAGGGGTTAGTGGCAGCCACCAGCTGGGTAGTGGCAGCCAAGAGGGGGCTAGGCCGCGGAGCCTGACTGACACCCAAACCCCTCCCCTCCGCCTTCCGTACAAAAGGGCGAGAAGGGGGGGTTATGCGGCACAGTCAGCGCTCCGCATGATCAGAGAGGCTTCAGACTCCCTACATGCCACACCCGCCGACGAGGAGACCTTTGGCTCGGTGGTTGTCACAAAAATGATGGGTATGGAGGTGAGGCAACGCAACATGTGTGAGGGGCTCATCCTCCATGTCCTAAATAAGGGTAGGGCTGGGGAGATGACCCCAGTCACACATGTTTGCCATAGCTACCATGCTCCGCCTCCTCCTCCTCCTCCTTCTGCCACCCCACCAGCACGACAGCCACAGCGTGCAAGGAAGCGTGGAAGGAAGACCTGAGAGTGACGACCTGCAATCAGTCTGGTCTGAGAGAAGATGGAGCCTCTTGTAGTACCAGAGCCTGGGGACCTAGATGGCATCTGCTGCAGTTCCGGATACTTTGGACTTCACGACCAGATTGCACTCCCCTTAATATACGTACTCCTCAGGCCCCCAATTTTCTACGCTTGAACAATGATGGTTGCCGTGGGGGGCCAAGACTTTGCAAATTCCCCAAGTTTCACCATGGCTGCGTTCCTCTTTGGTTTGTTGGTGTGACCTAAATAAAGTTTTTTTTGATTTGAAATAATCATTGACTATTGTGTTTTACTTTTCTACAATGACAGTTTTTCTTTGACTAGGCAGGTACATTTCACTAATCCTAAAGTAGAATTAACAAGGGGCACCAACAACAAACAACCTCCTAGTAAATTTAAGCAAGAAATACAAATGTTAATAATGTGTTTTTGGTAATTTGAGACACACAACCCCCCTCAAAAAAAAAAAAAAAACATTCCAATATGTATTCCCACCAAAAAAAAAAAAAAAAGACAAATCATGGTAAAAAAATAACAAAGATTCTTTTACGTTCACAGTCAAAATAAACATGTAGTGTATAAATGCTGCAAAGTAATAAAGAAGTAAGTTTGTGAGAAGTGCGGGTGAATAGGAGCAGCTAAAACATGTCATTCTTGTTGCATTGTAAAGAAAAAGAGAATGCGCTGCATTAAAGACATTTTAACATTGCAGCGTGACGAATGTGCTGTGTCGATTAGGAAAGGTAGTTTTACCTGACCGAGCGCTTCCGTCACAGAATTTCTTCTGAGCATGCGTAGCACTTTGTCCGTCGGACAAGCGTACACACGCTCGGATTTGGTGTGATCGGACCGTGTTGACGGCAAATCTTTCCAGCAGGAGATAAGACTTTGTCCGTCGGACAAACCGACGAACACTGTCCGATGGTGCATACACACGGTCTGATTTTTCAACAACCTTGTCCGATCGGACAAAATCCATGAAAAAGTCCGACCGTGTGTATGGGGCTTTAGAGTGGCCGAGGTACAGCTACAATGGCTCGCCAAGGGGAGCCAACCTACTGCAGCATAACTGTAGCGGCTGGTCCTCAAGTGGTTAAATGGCAATATTCTAATTTTCCTTATACAGTAAAACCTTGGATTGCGAGCATAATTCGTTCTGGGAACATGCTTGTAATCCAAAGCACTTGTATATCAAAGCGAATTTTCCCAGAAGAAATAATGGAAACTCAGATGATTCGTTCCACAACCATTTATTCATAAGTCCTTCAGTTTATAGTCCATATAAAAAGATTATAGTAATGTGATAGGTTGTGTAACCATAAAATGTCTATCCACAAATGGAAGCCTCCACAAGGGGATTTGAAGCGAGAGCTACAGAGTATAAAAGAGAAGAGAGGCGCCTCTAAGTGTAGCAATGTGGGTACATTTAATGAAGGTACAACATTTAGAAACTCACATGGTTGATGATTAAAAGAGGCACATCTAAGTATGCAGGCATCCGAGGTAAAGCTGTCCACATAGATCATCCCCCACACCGCCGACTCTCACCGATGTCAGTCTGCAATCGTGACCGGGAAGACTACCAGTAGAGAGATCTCAAAGCGAGGCTTGAAGCACTCGTGGAGCGCAGAGTGGAAGAGATGATGTCGATGGCGGTGAGGAGGGCGGTCTATGTGGACAACTTTCCCCCTGGATGCCTGCATACATAGATGGACCTCTTTTAATCATCAACCATGTGAATTGCTAAATGTTGTACCTTCATTAAATGTAACCATAATGCTACACTTAGAGGCGCCTCTCTTCTCTTTTATACTCAGGTGTGACATGACGCTACTTGTATATCAAGACATCGCTTGTATATCAAGTCAAAATGTATTTAAAAATGTTGCTTGTCTAGCAAAAAGCTCTCAAACCAAGTTACTCTTAAACCAAGGTTTTACTGTATTCCAAAAATGTTTTGCAACTTATCATATGCACAAATGTATTAAAATGTATTTTAATGAAAACAAACACAATATAATTCCCAATTGATTTGGGGGGAAAAAATGGAGTATGTCAAGTAAATAGAGACCAAACATGTCAATCCTTAAGATTGTGTGCGCCTGGGAAAAACAATGGAACCCAAAATTCTCATTCTTTACAGGTCATCTGTCATGTACAAGTTTGGAGGCTAAGGTGCTGAGAGGGCTCCCCTGGAGATGGTACAGGGAGTGCGGTGCCCAAAGAAGCACGGTTTACCAGATGCTGCTGTAGTCAGGAGAGCTGATCACCAGGAGTCGGCTGTAGTAGACTGGAAGCACTTGAAGAGCAGGTGTGCTGAGGTGCTTGGTAGAAAGGAAACCGGGAGCCAGGCCAAAGGTCATATATGGTGGATCAGGTAGCGGGAACTGGAACAAGCTGGGGTCATACACGGGAGACAGCAGGAGCAGAGTCAAAAGTACAAGCCAGAGGTCAAACCAGGATATCAGGAAGCAGGGTCAAGGCAAGCCGAGTCAGAAACAGGAAGTCCAAGTATCAGGGATACAGAGGCACAGGGAACACATAATCCAGCAACATCACGCTCTCAGCAGCAGGTTTAAATAGGCCAGTTGGTGCCAGCATCTGTCACTAATGCGCACGCACATACGCCTGTTTGCGCCGTCGTGCATCTACGCACCCTGGATCGAGATGCGTGCACCTGTGCGTACAGAGGTTCTCCATAGGTGTCCATGCTAGATATGGACAGCATTGCCAGCAGTGGCGGCCTCCCCTATCCATGCTTCCGGCCCCCTGATCTACATATCCGTGGCTTTCTAATGGATTCTAATGCAGATGGGTTGTTTTTTTTTCTTTTAAGCACATGAATAGAGCCAGAGGCTCTAATAGGCTTCAAAAAAGGGTGGTGCTCCGAGGCCACCCAGTTGTGTGACCATAACGAATGAATTTTCATTGCTATCACACTAAAGTTCCTCCCCGCCAATCAGGAGGCAGGTCTGTGTGACCTGTTTCCTGATTGGCCAAAGCGTCAGGCGATCCTATAGGATGCCTAGTGCTTTGGCGGAAGAGGAGACACATGGTGGAGGAAGCAGGAGGAGCTGACACTGGAGCACCCGCGGCCGCTGCCTGCACTCCAGGAGAGAACACCACAGCCCTGCCACACGAGCGGGTAAGTGCCGGACCACCCGTGGGGGTGTTGTTTGTTTGCCGCCCCCCCCAAAAGAAGAACCCACCAGCCACCACTGATTGCCAGTCCTTCTGCTGCCATTTCCCTGACATTATCAGTTTTGCTTTAAAGTGGTTGTAAAACCTACCATATACTCAGAGACGTTCAAACACACAAATAGGAATGACAGCAACAAGACCATCTGAAGTATTTATTTGTCATGAACCATGAATCAGAGACATAAAATGCAGTAAAACTCACACCTTTTAATATAGTGGTAAAAAGGGTACAAGTAGTAAACGTAATCAAAACATAGCCAGGGTTCGGTAATCAAAGCGGGTAGTCAGTGCAAGCCAGGAAATCAGGAAGCCAGAGATCAGCGTAATCAGAGGCAGCAAACAGGATCAGCAACCAGAAGGGATGTCAGCCAGGCAAGTCTTTAACAGGAACACAGCAGAGAGTCTTCAGATATGTTGACCAAGGCAAAGTCATGGGAGAACTGAACAAGGCAGTTTAAATAGCCAGAAGGGGCTGGCTGACGAGCAGGAAATGATCACCAGGTGAGGCACTGTGGAACGATGAGTGCTGGCAATTAACCGACAGCCGAGCACTGAGAAGGGAGGGCTGAGCCCAGCCCTGACATTATTATAATGTGACCATGTTAAAAGTAACGACATATGTGTTTCGGCAACAAGCCTCGTTAACAGCACGATTAAAATGAGAAACACAACACATATAAATACAAAAATGTGTAAAAAGATAATGAAGTCTACTCCCACTCATTAGATGATGTCATCAATTTAAGAAACGAGAGACACCGCTGCAGTTGTGCGGTCTCTAGGGAGTGATACCTTACAAAACATATCATGATGGTGTTGAAGTCAATGGATAAGCAATATGGATCTAAGCAAAGACAAAATAAAGTAAACATATAGGACATATCACAAATCAGAATACCACACAGACATGCAATCAACAGAGGAAAAGGTCAACATCATACCGAAAATTCATGCCGGACTGTATTCTGGTCTGGAGGTTAAAAATCCACCAGACCTTTCTTTCTAGAAGTCTGTGGTGTATGTCTCCTCCGCGAGGTCGATTTTTAACCTTTTCTAGACCATACAAAAAAAGGATGACATATTACCAGAATGTAAATGTTTAAAATGAATGTTTGGACACACTGGATAGTCCTTTATCACTAAGATAGGATGCCCAATGGTAATATTCACTTATTCGTGTCCTAAGGGGTCAGATAGTGCACCCCACATTATGTAACTTACAGGAATTGCATTCCACAGAGCAGTGGAGGCCGGTGGGAATTTTTTTTGGGGCGGGGGGCGTCAAACAGAACCAACCCCCCGGTCAGTCGGGTCTGGTGCACTTGCCCTATCTATCTTCTCCCGGGCTTCACTGGTGAGTGTACAGCTTATATAAGGTTTTTTTTTGCTGTCCCCTCAAAATAACTCAACACACAGCCAATAATGTCTAAACCACTGGCAACAAATGTGAGTACACCCCTAAGTAAAAATGTCCAAATTGGGCCCAAAGTGTCAATGTTTTGTGTGGCCGCCATTATTTTCCAGCTCTTCCTTAACCCTCTTGGGCATGGAGTTCACCAGAGCTTCACAGGTTGCCACTGGAGTCCTCTTCCACTCCACCATGATGACATCACGGAGCTGGTGGATGTTAGAGACCTTGCGCTCCTCCGCCTTCCATTTGAGGATGCCCCACAGATACTCAATAGGGTTTAGGTTTGGAGACATGCTTGGCCAGTCCATCACCTTTACCCTTAGCTTCTTTAGCAAGGCAGTGGTCGTCTTGGAGGTGTGTTTGGCGTCGTTATGTTGGAATACTGCCCTGCGGCCCAGTCTCCTAAGGGAGGAAATCATGCTCTGCTTCAGTATGTCACAGTACATGTTGGCATTCATGATTGATTTTTACACACAGATAGCATTTTGCATTTTGATCCCCACGTTTCAGCTAAAAAAACAGAAGACATTACTCTCCTGTTTCACAAAAGAGCCAGACATCAATGACTATAAAAAATAATGCATCAACTTTGTGCTTAATGAAACGGAACATTTGAGGCAGACAATCTGCTCCTCTAGACGGTGCATCTGTTTCGACTTTGTTCTCCTGAGTCAGTCAGCAATGTGCCTAGAAAATGTTCAGCGCCACACATCATATTCCAACAAGGGCGACAGTACTCCAGGGTGGCATTTCAAAAAAAAAAAAGGACGATGCCCAACAGCTTTTTAAAATATTTTTTTAAAGGCAATCATCTTAAAGTGAAACTATGGCCAAGATAAAAAAAGTTCTATATGTGACGTAGTTTCTCAGTAGCATTAATACAGACGTTTTTGGTTTTATTAGTCACCCCCCCCCCCTCAACATAGTTTTATTATCTGTTGCTTCTGCCACAGGTGACAACTATATTTATTCTGCAGTATAATCGCACAGCAGTGTTGCCACCCATTGGGATGCCCATGATGTCATTGACCTATGGTCAATGATGCCTCCTGGGAGACCCTTGTATATATGAGCTGTCATCCACTAGACTTGTCAGTCGGCCTGGCTTAAGTGACGGGACCAGATGTGCATCGGTGGTTGACATTTTTGTTTTCTTTTGGTGGGCTTTGTTTGGGCATTGTGATTGACATGGATATCCATCACTGGACAATGTGATGGACTGTGAATGTACATTATGTGACATTTTTTTTTTTTTATTAAAGGATTTGTCAAAAGTTTGTGGGTCTGTGTTTTTTTTTTTTTTTTTTTTAACCACTTCAGCCCCGGAAGGATTTGCCCCCTTTCCTGACCAGGTAATTTTTTGCGATACGGCACTGCGTCGCTTTAGCTGATATTGCACCCAAACAAAATTTAGGTCCTTTTTTCCCCCACAAATACAACTTTCTTTTGGTGGTATCTGATCACCTCTGCAGTTTTTATTTTTTGCGCTATAAACAAAAAAAGACTGAAAATATTGCAAAAAAAATAACAATATTTTGTAGTTTTTGCTATAATAAATATCTTAAATTTAAAAAAATATTTTTTTTTGTCAGTTTAGGCCGATATGTATTCTTCTACATATTTTTGGTAAAAAAAATCGCAATAAGCGTATATTGATTGGTTTGCTATACACAGACATGTTTCTATTGGCTGAGAAGGTACTGGAGAGGTGGGGCAGCTATAATCTCTGGATTTTTAGACCAAAAGGATGTCGGTAAGGGACATTTCAGAGACAGATGTAAAAAAAACACAGATTTTTACCTACTTTCCCTGGTTTTACTGAGGCTGGCAACCCTGATGGGGCCCCCTAGTGCCCGAGTGGCCGAATGGTCAGTCTGCCCCTGAAGTTGGCTTTAACACTTTTAAGTTCAAATATCTCACAAATATATGACTTTCTGGTTTGCTCTTATAACACACCCTCCTTTATGCAAATTAATTATTCATTAAGGAAAAAAAAACAAAAACAAAAAAAACAGCTTTCCTTCACCAGAACATTGGTATGCAAGTAAATAAATCTAATTGGATATTAGTCGGGAAAACAGCTATTCATTTTCATTGCTTCCAGCCGAACTGATAATGAAGAAGCCGTTTGGATCTTGTCCCCAACCCTGCGGCATTCTGGCTTTTGATAATCAATGCTTTCTAAATTGTGATGAAGATAAAAAAGCTTTTAATTAAGTCATTTTTCAAACTTTTGTTTGTTTCTTTTTTTTTGGTGTAAAGCTTTATCTTGGCTAGAGCCGACTCTTAATTGTTTGTCTTGTGCAGAATGCTGACTTGCGCTCGTCTTTTCTCATTCAATACATTTGCAATGAATTAAGAATGATTTACTAAGCATTGCAGGATTTGCTAAGAAAAACGGAACCTGAAGCATGCCGATGAAAGTACCTGAAAGGCAAAAAGTCTACACAAATTGAAACCTAATACACTATATTGTCCAAAGTATTGGGATGCCTGCCTTTACAAGCACATGAACTTTAATTGCATCCCAGTCTTATGCCCCGTACACACGGTCGGAATTTCCGATGGAAAATGTCCTATCGGACCATGTTGTCGGAAAATCCGACCGTGTGTGGGCTCCATCGGACTTTTTCCGTCTGAAAAAATTTGAGATCCTGCTCTCAAATTTTCTGACAACAAAGTCCGATCGAACTTTTTCCGATCGTGTGTAGCGAATTCCGACGGACAAAGTGCCACGCATGCTCAGATCACATTACAATACCAAAGCTATTGGCTACTAGCCTCTACGTAGTTCCGTCGTACGCAACAAACGTCACCACGTTCAGAATGATCGGATTTTCCGACAACGTTGTCCGACCGTGTGTATGCAACACCAGTGTCGGACAAAATACGTCTGAAAAAATCAGACGGATTTTGTGGTCGGAATTTCCGACCGTGTGTAAGGGGCATTAGTCCGTAGGATTCAATATTGAGTTGGCCCACCCTTTGCAGCTATAACAGCTTCAACTCTTCTGGGAAGGCTGTCCACAAGGTTTAGGAGTGTGTTTATGGGAATGTTTGACCATTCTTCCAGAAGCGAATTTGTGAGGTCAGGCACTGATGTTGAATGAGAAGGCCTGGCTTGTAGTCTCTGCTCTAATTCATCCCAAAGGTGTTCTATCGGGTTGAGGTCAGGACTCTGTGCAGTCCAGTCAAGTTCCTCTACCCCAAACTCGCTCATCCATGTCTTTATAGACCTTGCTTTGTGCACTGGTCCAAAATGTTTGGTGATGGGGGGGGGGTTATGGTGTGGGGTGTTTTTCAGGGGTTGGGCTTGACCCCTTAGTTCCAGTGAAGGGAACACTTAAGGTGTCAGCATACCAATACATTTTGGATAATTTCATGCTCCCAACTTTGTGGGAACAGTTTGGGGATGGCACCTTCCTGTTCCAACATGACTGCTCATCAGTGCACAAAGCAAGGTCCATAAAGACATGGATGAGCGAGTTTGGGGTGGAGGAACTTGACTGGCCAAAATCCCAAAAAGCGGGGGGGGGGGGGGCAGGAAATCCTCCTCTGACTTCATTCTGGAGGTCATCTGACCGCTGTGCTGTCTGCTCAGCGCCCCTCATGCTGTAGCCCTTAGTTCGGGGAGACAAGCATCCGGAGGTCATGTGACCGAACAGAAACGATCTGAAATAAGGTACTTAGAGGCATAATTTTATACAAAAAAGACCAATAGCTTGGTAGAACAGAGGGGCTGGCAGTAATATTTCTTTTGCCTTTATTGCCAGCCACCAATAGCGGCAGGAGGGGAGTGGAGCAGCGGGGAAGAGATTGCTCACAGGAGATGATAGGCAGAGAGGGAGGGGGAAGAGAGGAGAGTAGTGGGAAGATGGAGGCATGTAAACTGACCACAGTATTGGGGATCAGCAGTCATGATTACCATAGTCAGTTTACACAGAGGGACACAGGAACAGGCAGGATACGCTAGGGACAGATTAGACAGCACAAGAACTATGCTGTTTAACCTGCTATAAGGGAAAAGGATCTATTTTTTTGTAGGATTGCAACCGCTTTAAGTACAAATTACTTAACACCAAAGGACACTGATCGAAGGAGGATAGGGGATGGAAGCAAAGGACAGTGCTTGGAGGAGGGTATGGGAAGGAAGCAAAGGACAGTGCTCGGAGGAGTATAGGGGATGGACCAAAAGGACAGTTCTCGGAGGAGGGTAGGGGATGGAACCAAAGGACAGTACTCTGAGGAGGGTAGGGGATGGAACCAAAGGACAGTGCTCGGAGGAGGGTAGGGGATGGAACCAAAGGACACTGATCGGAGGAGGATAGGGGATGGAAGCAAAGGACAGTGCTCGGAGGAGGGTATGGGAAGGAACCAAAGGACAGTGCTCCAAGGAGGGTAGGGGATGGAACCAAATGACAGTGCTCGGAGGAGGGTAGGGGATGGAACCAAAGGACAGTGCTTAGAGGAGTGTAGGGGATGGAACCAAAGGACAGTACTCGGAGGAGGGTAGGGGATGGAACCAAAGGACAGTGCTCGGAGGAGGGTAGGGGATGGAACCAAAGGACACTGATCGGAGGAGGATAGGGGATGGAAGCAAAGGACAGTGCTTGGAGGAGGGTATGGGAAGGAAGCAAAGGACAGTGCTCGGAGGAGGAGAGGGGATGGACCAAAAGGACAGTTCTCGGAGGAGGGTAGGGGATGGAACCAAAGGACAGTACTCGGAGGAGGGTAGGGGATGGAACCAAAGGACAGTGCTCGGAGGAGGGTAGGGGATGGAACCAAAGGACACTGATCGGAGGAGGATAGGGGATGGAAGTAAAGGACAGTGCTCGGAGGAGGGTATGGGAAGGAACCAAAGGAAAGTGCTCCAAGGAGGGTAGGGGATGGAACCAAATGACAGTGCTCGGAGGAGGGTAGGGGATGGAACCAAAGGACAGTGCTCAGAGGAGGGTAGGGGATGGAACCAAAGGACAGTGCTTGGAGGAGGGTAGTGGATGGAATCAAAGGACAGTGCTCGGAGGAGGGTAGGGGATGTAACCAAAGGACAGTGCTCGGAGGAGGGTAGGAGATGGAACCAAAGGACAGTTCCCATAGGAGGGTAGGGGATGGAACCAAAGGACAGTGCTCAGAGGAGGGTAGGGGCTGGAACCAAAGGACAGTGCTCGGAGAAGGGTAGGGGATAGAACCAAAGGACAGAGACGTACACCAAAACCTGGCAATTATGGAGTATATTTATATACTCTGACGAAGGCCAAACCCTCTTAGGTTCAGACGACACCGAGTGAACCACAAAATAGGATGCTATCTTAGAGGTCTACCCGTGGTGACGGATGGACACTGGTCCCCAACTTAACACAAGATCTGGAAGCGCTCCGTGGCCACGGGACGCGCTCCCTCTCTCCTCCCCCTCCCACTAATGCACCCCCTCCCCCCCTATCCCATACTCTCTGCCTACTCCCCTTTCTTCTTAATCTCTCTTTTATGCTCTCCTTGGATCTCGGTTGGCTTCGCCTGCCTGCTCTCCAGCTCCCCAGAAATGGGGGGCTGGGGTGGGGGGGGGGCGACAACAACTACCTGAATAAAAAATTAAAATAACTGGGGACCGGACCCACGGGACCAAGAGACTCCTTAGACTTTACAATAAGGTATACTATATGCAACACGTAATGGGGGAGGTAATTATTTACCAACCCCCCTGCACGCAGAGATCAACAAGAACACCCCAAACATGATTCACCCTATACATACATATTCCTGTCACTAGGCAGAAGAGGATTATTCAATTTTTAGTACACTACAATTGTTTTGAACCTGTTTTGCACGGTTACTGCCTACTGTTTGGCTCTTTTCTAAAATGTGGAATGTATTGTTGAACCACTACCTGTATTGTTTGTTAATATGTAACATGGCGGTCCATGTGGGCCTTGTTCCTTGAAATAAATAAAAAAAAATAAAAAAAAGAACCAAAGGACAGTGCTCGGAGGAGGGTAGGGGATGGAACCAAAGGACAGTGCTCAGAGGAGGGTAGGGGCTGGAACCAAAGGACAGTGCTCGGAGGAGGGTAGGGGCTGGAACCAAAGGACAGTGCTCAGAGGAGGGTAGTGGATGGAACCAAAGGACAGTTCCTGGAGGAGGGTAGGCGATGGAGACAAGGGGTGAATCATATTGGGGAGGGGATACCTGCAACTATTCTCTGAGAAACAAAAAAGTCCTGAGCAGAGGTATCCAGTAATGTCACAAAGATCAGGACAGGCATAAAAATATCATGTAAAGTGTAAGAAAAAAAATGGCTGGGACTTTTCATGTACCTTGTGGGGTCTAATAAATGCCAAAACAAGTAAATATTTAAAAATGAACACATTTTTAATTTAATACATACATATATTTATCTTAAAAAGGACAATACTTATTGGATAAAATTTACAGTTACAATTCAGTTGTCCAAGATATGGTTAACCTGGCCTAAGAATACGAAAGAGTGGCCTACGTGTTTTGTGGGCTGACCCGCTTCCCCGGTGCCTTGGATTATAGCATGAATTATGTAAATACTGTAATAATATGCAAATTATGCAAAATAGCGCACAAAATCATGTTAATACTGAAAAATTCATTAAACATTCATTGAGCATTCTAACAATATTGTCAAATAGAATAATAATTAGTAGTAATTAGCTTATAACATTATACAATGTCACATAAATAGCTGTAAATGTTCTCACAAACACATTTCATTGTATTGCATTGTTGTAGTTTGCAAAAAAATCCAACCCAGATTTCATTATTTACAGTGCGAAAATATAATGTCATTGCAATCTGGCTTAGATCTATATACTGTAGATGCTTAATATTTGCACAGTGAATGTCTCCAAAACCCACTTCAAATAAGCTATAGGAACATATAACAGGGAATGGGATTGTGATTGACAGCTCCACATGGGTCTATTTCACAGGATTTCACAGCTGGTGCATGGGTATCCGCAGAACTGGGGGGGGGGGGGGGGCATAATTTTAAGGTCACCCATTCTCTTCCCCCTTTGACAATATCATGAAGGGGAGGGGCTTAGTCATTATTACATAAAGTGCAGGCCAGGGTCCCCCATATAGATCCCCCTTTAGAGCAGGCCAGGGCAGGTCTCCCATAGAATAGATCCCCCTTTATTTAGTCTTCTTATTCTTACCTTTTTTTTACCACTCCACATTACACAGTGGGCACACCACACCACATGACATGGTGGACACTGTAAAGCACAGCACATGATATGGTGGGCATAGCACATGATATGGTGGGCATAGCACATGATATGGTGGGCACAGCACATTACACAGAGGGCACACTACTCCGCATTACATGGTGGACACTGTACAGCACAGCAGATGACATTGTGGGCAAAGCACAATACACAGAGGGCACACTACTCCACATTACATGGTGGTCACTTTATAGCACAGCAGATGCCATTGTGGGCACAACACATTACACACTGGGCATACTACTCTGCACAACACATGATACGGTGGGCATAGCACATTAGACGGAGGGCACACCACACCGCATTACATGGTGTGCACTGTAGAGCACAGCAGCAGATGACATGATGGGCACAATACACAGAGGGAACACTACTCCACATTACATGGTGGTCACTTTACATCACAGCAGATGACATTGTGGGCACAACACATTACACACTGGGCATACTACTCCACATTACAAGGTAGGCACTGTAAAGCACAGCGATGACATGGTTGGCACAGCACATGATATGGTGGACATAGCACATTACACGGAGGGCAAACCATGCCGCATTACATGGTGGGCACTGTACAACACAGCAGCAGCACAGCAAATTACACAGAGGGTACACTACTCAACATTACATGGTGGGCACTGCACAGCACAGCAGAAGATGAAATGGCAGGCACAGCACTTTACACGGAGGGCACACCACTCCGCATTACATGGTGGGCACTGTACAGCACAGCAGCAGCTGACATGATGGGCAAAGCACAATACACAGAGGGCACACTACTCCACATTACATGGTGGTCACTTTACAGCACAGCAGATGCCATTGTGGGCACAACACATTACACACTGGGCATACTACTCTGCACAACACATGATACGTTGGGCATAGCACATTAGACGGAGGGCACACCACACTGCATTACATGGTGTGCACTGTAGAGCACAGCAGCAGATGACATGATGGGCACAGCACAATACACAGAGGGCACACTACTCCACATTACATGGTGGTCACTTTACATCTCAGCAGATGACATTGTGGGCACAACACATTACACACTGGGCATACTACTCCACATTACAAGGTGGGCACTGTAAAGCACAGCGATGACATGGTTGGCACAGCACATGATATGGTGGACATAGCACATTACACGGAGGGCAAACCATGCCGCATTACATGGTGGGCACTGTACAACACAGCAGCAGCACAGCAAATTACACAGAGGGTACACTACTCCACATTACATGGTGGGCACTGTACAGCACAGCAGCAGATGACATGGCAGGCACAGCACAATACACTGAGGGCACACTATTCCACATTACATGGTGGTCACTTTACACCCCCAACAGATGACATAGGGGGCACAGCACATGACATGGTGGGCACTGTACATTACAGCACATTGCACAGTGGGCACACCACGTGTGGGCACAGTACATCACATGGTGGGCAAAGTTACAGTACATCACATGGTGGACACTGTACTGCACATGGTGGGCACATTACATGACATGGTGGGCACAATACATCACATGGTGGTCACTGCACTGTAGATGACATGAGGGAAAGCAGCAGTCTGCCCCCCCAGTACAATAATTTCACCCCTAAAGGTCAGTTTCTGCACAACCCCTCCTGCAGGATGACATCAGTTCCCCTCCCCCACACCATTGCCTGAAGCTACCAGAGACTGAGAGGATCTGTGTGTGCAGACCTCATGATAGGAGCCGGGCATCACTGAAAGCTTTGGTGCCCCTTCTCTGCCTCAGCTTGCAGCTCCTGGGTGCAGTGCACCCTGTGCACCCACTTCTGGGGGGGGCACTTGACCCCCCTTTCGGATGCCCATGAGCTTGTGCTACTTGTCGGTGGGATGCAGTGTGGTGCAAAAAAGCTTGTATTGAAGAGACGCAACAACAGTTTACAACAAGCCCGGTTTGAAAGTCACCCAGTTCGGGCACCCTCAGAGTTATGTAGCGTTACAGGCGTAGATTCCAGACAGAATAACAGGGTTTGTTGAGAACAAATGGAATGCGGCCTGACCGTCTGGTTTTAGAGGAGGTCAGGCAGAGATGATGCCCTGCGCTTACCCTCCTCATCAGGAAATTTTAGGAGCCACTGGTACCCGCTACTGAGGGAGCATATAAGGAGGCTCATCTCTGCACATCTCTGTATCAAGATGGGGCTCAGGTAAGTATAAAAAGGGGCTGGGGGGAGCTGCACCCAGAAGGTTTTCTTTTAAACCTTAATGCATAGAATGCATTAAAGTGATATTAAAGGCTTTCTTCAAAAACAGTAGTGTAGTGGTTTTGCACAGAGAAGCCCGGATCCTCCTCTTCTGAGGTTCCTCGCCCATGCACTTAGCAAAAAAAAAACAATCTGAAAAATTCAGAAAAAAAACATCAATTGCAGCCTCACTGTACCATCAATCGCAGCCATTGTTCCATCAAATGCAGCCACTGTGCCTATCAATTGCCACCACTGTACCATCAAATGCACCCACTGTGTCATCAAACGCAGCCACCGTGCCATCAAACGCAGCCACTGTGCCCATCAATTGCCGCCACTGTACCATCATACACAGCCACTGTGCCATTAAATGCAGCCTCTGTGCCCATCAATTGCCGCCACTGTACTATCAAACGCAACCACTGTGCCATCAAACGCAGCCACTGTGTCATCAAACATAGCCACTGTGTCATAAAATTCTGCCATTGTACCATCAAACACAGCCACTGTACCATCAAACGTAGCCACTGTGCCCATCAAACGCAGTCACTGTGCCATATCAAATGCTCCCACTGTGCCATCAAATGCTGCCACTGTGCCATCAAATGCTGCCACTGTACCATCAAACGCAGCCACTGTGCCATCAAACGCAGCCACTGTGCCCATCAAATGCAGCCACTGTGCCCATCAAACGCAGTCACTGTGCCATATCAACTGCTCCCACTGTGCCATCAAATGCTGCCACTGTGCCATCAAATGCTGCCACTGTGCCCCATAAAATACAGCTACTGTGCCCATCTTATGTAGCCACTGTGACATCATATGCAGCCTCACTGTGCCCCATCAAATGCAGCATCTCTGTGCCCCATTAAATGCAGCATCACTGTGCCCCATTAAATGCAGCCTCACTGTTCCCCATAAAATGCTGCCACTATGCCCCATCAAATACAGCTACTGTGCCCATCTTATGCAGCCACTGTGACATCATATGCAGCCTCACTGTGCCCATCAAATGCAGCCTCACTGTGCCCCATCAAACGCAGCCACTGTGCCATATCAAATGCTGCCAGTGTGCCCCCCGCCCGCCTGTATTTACCCTGTCTTGGTGGCGGTGGGACAGCTCCTCAATGTCTTCTCCTGTCCTCTCTTCCCATCCTCTGCTATGATTGGATGCCTGATAGGCGTCCAATCACAGCGCCTGTTGTTTCAGCATCTGTTACCCATCAGGTGATGGGTAACAGATCCGAGCACCTGATTGGTGGAGAGGCGGTTTAGTGTTAGGAAAGCGAATATTCATTTGCTTTTCTAACACAGCTTGAGTGACCTGCGAGCGCCCAGCATGGCGCTCGCAGGTCACCTTTTTGGATGCCTATTAGAGCCTATGCAAAGCATGAATCTATCTATTGGTGATAGAGGGGTGGCTGGAGAGAAGGGTCGGCGCCCGTGCGCCCTTATGGACGCCCCGTCACTGCCCCTCTCTCCTCAATGGCTCCCGCTGCTGTCTCAGCCAATGAGGAGGGAGAGTCCCCAGAAGAGCCAAGACTCTCATGCACATTGCTGGATCGAGAGGGAGCTCAGATGCATATTGTGACAGCTGGGGGGAGAAGTGGGGGGGCTGCTGCACAGAGAAGGTGTTTTATCTTCAAGCATAGAATGCAACAACCTTGAGCCTTTAGAACCACTTTCATTTCTTCACTCCCAAGCACTCTTTCTTGCTTTTCTGTCCATTTGCATACCTTAGGGATCCATGAGAGCAAAGCAACAAGCATATTCTATAAGAAGGACTGCCATGGCGCTCTCCCATGTATATTCGATTCCTTTCAACAATAGCATCAATAAGTACATTGACCACAAAATTCTGGGAAAGGTTCCCTTTAATACGCTGGCATTGATGTGTATTGTATTTCATATCTTGGCAGATGAACAATAAAGACATAACAGTGAAGTTATTTATCCGCAGTGCCTAATATATTCTATAGGAGTACATTTACAGCGGTAAAGTACAATGGAATTCAGAATTGTTCTCTTTGATTAACACCGAGCAGAAAAAAATAAAAATAAATGTTTGGTTGAAACTTCTGCGGAGGGGACCTTGAATTTGATTTCTATGAATACGTCCTTGGAAAAAAAAAAAAACACATCTGTATAGCACTTAATAAAGCAACACATTAAACAACATCTACTGTTATTTGCTTTGATTTTTTTTTTTAGACTATAGCCATAACAAACACATGTCCTTCGTAAAGCAGTCCTGCCATTAAAATTCATATTTCACGAAAATCAATAGAATAATGTCAGCGTTACCCAACCAGATTGTTATCTGCGAAAATGGCTACCCATTCCTTTAGCCTGGATTACAATCATTGCTGCAAAGAATCTATCGTTTTCCAGCAACATTGAAGACCAGGCATTTTCTGGCATGTGAAAATCTGTAAATTTTTTTCTTTTGCTCGAAAATTTGTTGGAACCCTCCAAACATTATATATTTAGCAATGGCCCTAGAGAATAAATGGGTGGGATTTGCAATTTTTTTTATGTCACATAGTATTAGTGCAGCTGTTTTTCAAACGCAGTTTTTGGGGAAAAAAATTTAAAATATAAATATAAAAATATAAAATAAATATAAAAAATTCCCCTATTTTAAATTTTAATCCAAAAAAAAAAAAAAAAAGAAATACATAAGCGTCAATTTTTTTGTAAAATATAAAAGATGATGTTTTACTCAGTAAATAGATGTCAAAAATGCCACGCTCTAAAAAATTTTGCTAGCCCGCACAACGGCGGCAATTGATGTTTATTTTACTATCCATAGGCGACACTTTAAAGGCCTTGACAGGTCACCACTTTAGATGTACAGAGGAGGTCTGGTGGTAGAAACACTGCCCATGATCTGATGTTTGCGGTGACACCTCACAAGAGTGGGGCGATCGCAATTTGCGTGCGTTCAGGACCAATGCACGCATTCGCCTTTGCCCGCTAGAACAGGGGAATGGGGGCACTTTCATTTTTTCTTAAATAATATATATATATATATATATATATATATATATATATATATATATATATATATATATATATATATAGATAGATATATATATATATATATATAGATATATATATATATATATATACTCAAGAAAAAGGTAATTTTTAATCAACGTTAATTACAATATGGCTTGTGAATCAATGGCATATGTTGTATTATCTTTTTATCTTTTTTTTTATATGAAAGTGGAATTACCTGCCAAAGCAGGAAGGCTGAGTGATTTCACTGAAATGTTAATTTCCCTCCAGTGATTCATTTATAAATCTGTATTTTAAATACGAAGAAGACAAGGGGTGACTAGGTCAGGTAACGCAGGTGCTGAATCTGCGTGTAGTAGACCTAAGACCCACAAGAAAATAGGGAAAGGGGAAATTGGACTATATCGGTACTATTGAGTAATATAAAACAGGGACTGGAGTATGAATTTTATAGAAAAAGCAATAAATTTTAATAGACAAAACACATTACATGATCGACACTAAAATAGTATTGGATCGCATAAAAACAAGCAAGCACATTAATCCCTCCTATACATTTATCAAACTTGACTAAAGAATGCAGGCCTGGGCCCGTAAGCTTGACGTCTGTTTGAGCGTAGGGAGGAGATGTCTCGACCGGTTTCGCAGCATAGGCTGCTTCTTCAGGAGATAGCTCTAAAATAGATATCATTGTTCAACATGTGATATATAAACAGCATTGGTACATGGAGATTACAATATGAAGAAGGAGGATGCGTCCACTCACCAGTGCGTATGGAGAGAAGTATCCAACGAGCCCAGAAATGCCTTACCCATGGATTGAAAAACTCAACGCTACCCATCCCCCCGGCTTGAATGAGACGATATCCTATAAGCCCTTTTTGTAGAGTCGGACCATACCAAACCTGACCCTACAACTCTGGCTCTGCTGGCACTTGTTATGCCGTCTAGCACCCTTGTCATTCCCAACGCCTCTTTTGACACAGTGATTTCTGTTGGCCCCTTATGTTACAAGAAGGATCCTCAAGGACCTTTATTTTTAAATGTCCATAAATACTGTATAACATGATTATGCTGTGTATTGCCTGTATGTGCACTTATTAACTTCATGCTATCTTTGCATTATTCTTTTGCTGTACAGGATGTGCCACCTCACATATGTAGTGCTTTGGAGACCTGCCATCAGAGTCCGGTTCCCTTTCAATAGGGCCTTCCCGGCAGATATGTGCCCATCTTGGAGGGAATTTTATGCCCTCTTACCTTTGGCCCCTATATATATTTTTTATGTGTTCGGGCTGTTTTGGAGCACATCCATCCACACTGACACCCCACCGACACGTGCTATGTGAACCCATACATGGGTTGCCCCCATTGATGGGCATCACCTTTGTGATGCTTCTCTGCCTGCCAGCGCATGTCTCATGGCCTTATTACATCGATACGCCTTGTTTACAATCTCCCGGAACACTGACGCATGCGCAATGGGTCCTTCCATCTGCGCATGCGCAACACCGGCGCTTCACACACAGCGTCATCAGGCCGGGCCACACCGCCTCTAACCAACATGGCGGTGTGCGCTCTGCAAGGCACGCTTGTCGGTGGTCCCGTCGGATCCGGAGGATCTGTAGATGGGCTGATCAGTGACGCCGGTGCGCGCCACATTGTTGGCGGGCGCATGACGTCACTGATTGGGGCGCCTATATGACGGTGTCTGTTCACCGTCAATAGGCACATGGAACTTCTAGGACGCGGAACATCGTGTGGGATCACAGTCTCGTGGGTATGTACCTTTCTAAATCTACCACAATTGATTACTTAACCTCTACTTTTAATGAGTGGGATTATCTTATTATTCCCCTGGTCTAGACTGTAAATGCTGGACTTTGCAACTCCTCAACGGCTCTCTATTCCAATTTACCCCATGCATTTAACAACTACCATAACCAGCTGAGATCCCCACGTTCCGCTGTCCTAGCCTGACATTGACATATACTTTTTGTAAGTGACTTTTCAATCCCATCACTAGCCCTTGGCAAGAATTGCACAGCCTTCCTTCCCGCACACCCCTTACCCCACCCCTCCCTCCTTGCCCCCCCCCCGCCCCCCCCCCCCCCCCCCCCTTTTCTCCCCCTTTCCCTTTTCCCCCCCCCCCCTTTCTCTCCCCCTCCCCTGGTTCCTTCTTCTTGCCCACCCCACTCCCATTCCCCCCCCCCCCACTACCTTCCCCCTCCCTGCCCGCCAATACTCTTACCCTCATTTTTCCTCCCCCCCCCCTTTCCCATTCTTCCCCACCCCCCACACTTCTCCTTCTCCACACGGACCCTTTCCCCTTCCCTTTCCCCCCCCCCTCTTTCCCCCCCCCCCCCTCCCCCCCCCTCCCTCCCTTCCCCCTCCCCTTTCTTCCTCCCCATCCAAACCTCCCTTCCCCCGTTTTCCCCCCCCTCCCCCGTTTTTCCCTCCCCCCCTTATTCCACACTCCCCCCCCCCTCTCATTCACACCCCAACTCCTCCCACCCACAACCTAACCCACCCCTACCTTCCCCCCCCCCCTTTCCTGCCCCCCCTATGGTGCCCCTGGCCCCACACTTTCTTTTCCTTTCCTTCACGGGTGGTGATGCTTAACGTGCCAACCATTATACTTATATCATACCTCCTCTTTTATTGTCACTGTCTAGTCCATGTACTCAGGCCCCCATATCTGCCGGGTAAGGCATTTCTGGGCTCGTTGGATACTTCTCTCCATACGCACTGGTGAGTGGACGCATCCTCCTTCTTCATATTGTAATCTCCATGTACCAATGCTGTTTATATATCACATGTTGAACAATGATATCTATTTTAGAGCTATCTCCTGAAGAAGCAGCCTATGCTGCGAAACCGGTCGAGACATCTCCTCCCTACGCTCAAACAGACGTCAAGCTTACGGGCCCAGGCCTGCATTCTTTAGTCAAGTTTGATAAATGTACAGGAGGGATTAATGTGCTTGCTTGTTTTTATGCGATCCAATACTATTTTAGTGTCGATCGTGTAATGTGTTTTGTCTATTAAAATTTATTGCTTTTTCTATAAAATTCATACTCCAGTCCCTGTTTTATATTACTCAATAGTACCGATATAGTCCAATTTCCCCTTTCCCTATTTTCTTGTGGGTCTTAGGTCTACTACACGCAGATTCAGCACCTGCGTTACCTGACCTAGTCACCCCTTGTCTTCTTCAAATATGATGGATGATGGTACTTATCTAAATTAACTATATCCTTATTAATTTAGACTATACTCACACCACCGACATGTATTTTAAATACAATAAAAAATATGGAATTACTAACTTGTAAAAACATTTTTAAACCACTTGCCGACCAGCCGCCGCGGCAGAATGGCACGGCTGGGCAAAACTAGGTTATGTTACGTCGCTTCGCCCTGTGGCCACTAGGGGCGCACGCTGTTCACCCCCAGTGCCGTTGTGAGTGCCTGGCGGTCACGATCACCGCTGGGCTCCCGCGATCGCTGATGAAACACTGTGAACCGGGATCTGTGTAAACACACAGTTTCCGGTTCTCTGAGGGGTTTGCATACAAAGTATGAACAGCGATCTGTCATCTCCCCTACACAGTCCCCCCCTTCAGTTAGAACACAGAGAGGGAACACATTTAACCCCTTGATCGCCCCCTAGTGTTAACTCCTTCCCTGCCAGGGACATTTATACAGTAATCAATGCATTCTTATAGAACTGTTCTCTGTATGAATGCCAATGGTCCCAAAAATGTGTCAAAAGTGTCCGATGTGTCCACCATAATGTCGCAGTCCTGACAAAAATTGCTGATCGCCGCCATTACTGGTAAAAAAAAAAATTATAATAAAAATGCCATAAAGCTATCCCCTAACTTTTGCGCAAACCAATCAATATACGCTTATTGTGATTTTTTTTACCAAAAATATGTAGAAGAATAAACTAAACTGAGAAAAAAAATTGCTTTTTTATATTTTTTTAAGGGATATTTATTATAGCAAAATTAACTCTCTTTTTTAGTTTATAGCGCAAAAAATAAAAAACGCAGAGGTGATCAAATACCACCAAAAGAAAGCTCTATTTGTGGGGGGAAATGGCAAAAAGTGCTCTGGTCAGGAAGGGGGTAAAATCTGCCGGGGCTGAAGTGGTTAAAAATGACTTACATTGCAGTAAAAACTCAAATGTTACTGAACATGGACCACACGTTCCCTTTAATGGTGCTGAACTAACTATATGTCACGCATCCACAGTCATGTTCATTAACAGTCCATTAGTGCACTAATGCCAATTATTTATTTATTAGCATAAAAAACAGAGAAGGAGGGACAGAATCCAATGGTAAAAGTCTATTTAATCAAGCGTAATTAATTAAATATTCAGCCCAATGGCACACACAACACTAAATATACCTTTAAGTAATGCACCAATGTACCACAATGTAGACGTAAATATCTCCTGATTGCACATAATAAATTTTTTTGCAGGAAGAATACAGGTGTGCAATTGCTGATCACCTTTAGGAACTGCAAGCTGCATGGCATGAACATCGGCTGGCTTTGATACTATCTGAGTCGCCTGGCACACTTAACCTGGTACGAGGATATGGAAATGATTAAAGCCAACCAGTGTTTTCAGTCAGAGATGGTGCCGTTGTACTCTTATTCCGCGTACACACGATCGGACTATCCGGCGGAGTAAAGTCCGTTCATTTTGAACGTGACTCCAGGTAGACGGGACTAGCGAACAAAGTCAATTTCGCCGCCTCGATCGGTGAGATTGACAACTTGCTAGCCCCGTCACCTGATATGGATTTAAAGGGGAACACCTACGCCGAAAAAATCGCATGGGGGTCCCCCCCAAAGTCCATATCAGACCCTTATCTGAGAACGCAGCCCGGCCGGTCAGGAAAGGGGGTAGGGACGAGCGAGCGCCCCCCCCCCCTCTTGAGCCATACCAGGCTGCGTGCCCTCAACATGGGGGGGAGCTTTGGGGAAGGGGGGCCCTGCGGCCCCCCTACCCCAAAGCACCTTGTCCCCATGTTGATGACGACAAGGGCCTCTTCCCGACAACCCTGGCCGTTGGTTGTCGGGGTCTGCGGGCGGGGGGCTTATCGGAATCCGGGAGCCCCCTTTAATAAGGGGGCCCCCAGATCCCGGCCCCCCACCCTATGTGAACATGGTACCCCTACCAATTCACCTGAGGCAAAAAGTGTTAATAAAAAACACACAACACAGGTTTTTAAAGTACTTTTTTAGACAGCTCCGGGGGTCTTCTTCCGACTTGGGGGGTCTTCTCGCTGGGCTCCTCCGCTATTTTCTGCTCTTTTACCGCTCTTTTACTAGCGGAGGAGCCCGGCTTTCTCCTTCATCGCCGCCGCCATCCGGGGGGGGGGTCTTCTTCCGACTTGGGGGGGTCTTGTCCCACTCTTTGTTTCTTCTGCCGGGCCTCCGCTATCTTCTTGCAGCTCTTGTAATAGCGATGGCCCAGTCTTCTGGTTCGTCGCCGTCGCTTCTGCTTCTTCTGCTTCTGCTTCTTCTGCTTCTTCTTCTTCCTTCTTCTTCCGATGTTGACACAACGCTCTCTCCGCTTGTAATGGCTGGGACGCTTTGCACAGCGACTTATATAGGGGCAAGGGGCGGGGTCACCGGGTGATGTCACATGGTAACCCCCCCCCCCCGTATGATGTCACAGTCCCAGGGAATGCTGGGGATGTGACATCATAAGGGGTGGGGTCACCATGTGACATCACCCGGTGACCCCGCCTCTTGTCCCTATATAAGTCGCTGTGCAGCGCGTCCCGGCCATTACAAGCGGAGAGAGCGTTGTGTCAACATCAGAAGAAGAAGAAGAAGAAGAAGCAGAAGAAGAAGAAGAAGAAGATAGCGGAGGAGCCTGGCGAGGAGAGCCGCGAAGTCGGAAAAAGCCCCCCGGAGCTGTCTAATAAAGTACTTTAAAAACCTGTGTTGTGTGTTTTTTATTAACACTTTTCCCCTCAGGTGAATGGGTAGGGGTACCATGTACCCATGTATTAAAAGGGGCTCCCGGATTCCGATAAGCCCCCCGCCCGCCGGCCCGGACAACCAACGGCCAGGGTTGTCGGGAAGAGGCATTTGTCCGAATCAACATGGGGACAAGGTGCTTTGGGGTGGGGGGGCCGCAGGGCCCTCCTTCCCCAAAGCACCCCCCCATGTTGAGGGCACGCGGCCTGGTACGGCTCAGGAGGGGGGGCGCTCGCTCGCCCCCACCCCCTTTCCTGACCGGTCGGGCTGCATGCTCACTTTGAGGGGTGTACTCACTTTTGTGAGATACTGTATATAATGTTTGGGGGTTCTAAGCAATTTTCTATCAAAAAAAAATACAGATTTTTACATATATGAGACAAGTGTCAGAATTAGCCTGGTAAGCAAGTGGTTAAATCTCAGTGCCACTTGCTGTTCCCTTTTAATTAAGGAATTAAACTCCAAGTTTGCACAAGACTTCCATTGCCTTTGAGCTGTTTGGATTGGTGAAAAAAAAAAAAAAGAGGAAATGAGAGCTTGTATTATAGAACATACAGGATGAGATTAAAATAAGGCCTATCATCTCTTTTAGGTCCTGAGGCTACATAAGAGAGAGAGAGAGAGAATTCCTCCTAGACGATTGTTATTATAATCAATTGTGATAAGCAAGATACGTTGTGGTTAATTAGGGGTTTAGCAGATTGGTAATGCAGCTGGAGAAATATTTAGACTTAAAGAGCCTTGCCAGGTAAGAAGTAATATAATTCATGGAATTTCCGTTACAAAAATGTCTTGGGAAGTTAACCAAAATAACATCATTGACCTAGACTCACCGGCCACTTTATTAGGTACACCAACTCAATTGCTTGGTAACACAAATGGCCAATCACATGGCAGCAACTTAATGCATTTAGGCATCTAGACGTGGTGAAGACAACAAAGAGGGTTGAACCGAGCATCAGAATGGGGAAGAAAAGGGATTTAAGTGACTTTGAACGTGGCATGGTTGTTGGCGCCAGACGGTTGGTCTGAGTATTTCTGGGATTTTCACGCACAACCATCTCTCGGGTTTACAGAAAATGATGGGAAAAAGAGAAGATATCCAGTGAGCGGCAGTTGTGTGGAGGAAAATGCCTTGTTGACGTCAGAGGTTAGAGGAGAATGGGCAGACTGGTTCCAGTTCTAGAAAGGCAACAGTAACTCAAATAGCCACTCGCTACATCCAAGGTATGCAGAATACTATCTATGAACACACAACACATCCAACCTTGAAGCAGATGGTCTACAGCAGCAGAAGACCACACCGGGTGCCACTACCATCAAAAAACAGGAAACTGAGGCTACAATTGGAACAGGATCACCACATTTGGACAATATAAGATTGGAAAAACATTGCCTGGTCTGATGAGTCTGGATTTCAGCTGCGACATTCAGATGTTAGGGTCAGAATTTGGTGTAAACAACATGAAAGCATGGATCCACCCTGGATTGTATCAACGGTTCAGGCTGGTGGTGGTGGTATAATGATGTGGGGGATATTTTCTTGGCACACTTTGGGCCCCTTAGTATAACTTGAGCATCTTTAACCACTTCAATACAGGGCACTTAAACACCTTCCTGCCCAGACCAATTTTGAGCTTTCAGCGCTGTCGCACTTTGAATGACAATTGCGCGGTCATGCTACACTGTACCCAAATGAAATTTTTATCATTTTTTTCCCACAAGTAGAGCTTTCTTTTGGTGGTATTTCATCACCTCTACGGTTTTAATTTTTTGCTAAACAAATAAAAAAAGACCGAAAATTTTGAAAAAAAATATGTTTTTTTTTGTTTCAGTTTCAAAACTTTGTAAATAAGTAAGTCTCCCCTTCACTGATGGGCACTGATGGGGCTGCACTGACGGGCACTGATAAGGCGGCACTGATGGGCACCGATGAGGTGGCACCAATGAAGTGGCACTGATGAGGTGGCATTGATGGGCACTGATATGTTGCACTGATAGTCGGCACTGCTAGGTGGCACTGATGGGCGACACGGATGGGCACTGATAGGTGGCACAAATTGGCACTGATAGCTGGCACGGATTGGCATGTATAGGCGGCATGGATGGGCATGGATAGGCGGCACAGATGGGCATGGATAGGCGGCACGGATGAGCATGGATGGGCACTGATAGGCGGCATGGATGGGCACTGATAGGTGGCACGGATAGGCACTGATAGGTGGCACGGATAGGCACTGATAGGCGGCATTATTTTGTACTGATGGATGCCAATCAGTGCCAAACAATAATGCATGCCAATCAGTGATGCCCATTGTGGGCACTGTTTGGCATCCATTGTGGGCACTGATTGGCATCCATTGTGGGCACTGTGTCATCCCTGGTGGTCTAGGGTGGCATACCTGGTGCTGGGCATCCCTGGTGGTCTGGTGGCATCCCTGGTGGCCCAGTGTGGGCATCCTCGGGGGGGGGGGGCTGCGCTGATAATCGATCAGCACAGACCCCCCCTGTCAGAGGAGCAGCCGATTGGCTCTCCTCTACTCGCGTCTGACAGACGCGAGTGAGGAAAAGCTGATCACCGGCTCTTCCTATTTACACTGTGATCAGCCGTGATTGGACACGGCTGATCACGTTGTAAAGAGTTTCCGTCAGCCTACCACAGCCTGCTTGAGTATTGTTGCTGACCATGTCCATTCCTTTATGACTACAGTGTCCCCATCTTCTGATGGCTCCTTCCAGCAGAATAATGCCCCATGTCACAAAGCTCCAATCATCTCACCACTGGACAATGAGGTCACTGTACTCCTATGGCCTCCCCAGTCACCAGATCTCATTCAATAGAGCACCTTTGGTATGTGGTGGAACGGGAGTTTGGCATCATGGATGATTGTGCAGCTGACAAATCTGCAGCCACTACCTGATGTTATCATGTCACTATGGACCAAAATCTCTGAGGAATGTTGCCAACACCTTGTTGAATATATGCCATTGTCAGAAACCATGAAATCAGACCGAGACAGAAGTACAGTTAAATCACACTTATTTAATAATAAAAGTAAAAAGAACAAACATAGTCAAAACATAAGCCAAAGTTCAGTAACCAGAACAGATAGTCAGCCAAGCCAGAAGTCAGGGATCAATGTAGTGGAACAGCAAGCAGGATCTGGAGCCAGAAGGGATGTCAGCAAAGCAAGTCTTGAACAGGATCACAGGCGAAAGTTTCTGTGATGTTGACCAAGGCGAATGCAGAGATTCTCTGGACGGCTTAAGTAGGAAAGACTGACGAGCAGGAATTCATCAACAGCTGAGTAACTGTGGAGAGAGATGGGAGCTGGCAATTAGCCGACAGCTGAGAGAAGGAAGGGCTGAGTTCAGCCCTTACAGCCATGAAGAATTAGGGCAGTTCTGAAGGCAAAAAAGGGGGTCCAACCCAGTACTGGCAAGGTGCACCTAAAAAAGTGAGTCTATATAATCATCTAGGTAGGACCAATACATACCCTTAAAAAAAGTGTCAAGAAACAATAATGCTACAGCATTTTTTCACACCTGCCTTACATTTTTGCACAGTACTGTGTGCGTTCGTGGGTGGCCAAGGTTTTGCGCGTACTGCATGGTCTCAGCACAGTGACTGAGCCGTCATAGATTGCTCCCGGTCTCTAGTAAAGATCGGGAGCCAATATATCATGTGACCGCTGTGACAGCCAATCACAATAGTCACATGATCAGGCAGTCCCTTCTGCCTCTGGCATAAAGACCCTCTTAATCACTTGCTGACCGCTGCACGCCGATATACGTCGGCACAATGGCAGCGGTGGGCAAATGGGCGTAACTGTATTTCCCCTTTAAGAGGCGTGATTAGCAGACACGTACAGCGTGACCGTACCCGCGGGACCAGTGGACTCGATGTCCGCCGGTCCCCTGGCGATTGTGCCACGGAGCGGCAGAACGGGGAGATGTAAACAAGACATTTCCACATTCTGCCTTGTGACATGACAGAGATCATTGCTCTCTGTCATCAGGAGCAGTGATCGCTGTCATGTGACTTGAAGTTAGAATCACTCCCTAGGACACACTAAACACCTTGCCAAGTGTAATTTACAGAGTAATCAGTGCATTTTTATAGCACTGATCACTGTATAAATAACAATGGTCCCAAAATAGTGTTAAATGTGTCCAATGTGTCCGCCATAATGGCACAGTCCCGATAAAAATTGCAGATCGCCGATATTACTAATTAATTAAAATTAATAATAAAAATGCCATAAAACTATCCCCTATTTTGTAGACGCTATAACTTTTGCGCAGACCAATCAATATACGCTTTTTGCGATTTTTTTTTTTACCAAAAATATGTAGAAGAATACATATCGGCCTAAACTGAGAAAGACATTTTTTTTTTTTTAATGTTTTTGGGGGATATTTATTATAGCAAAAAGTAAAAAATATAGATTTTTTTTCAAAATTGATGCTCTTTTTTTGTTTATAGCGCAAAAAATAAAAAACCGCAGAGGTGATCAAATACCACCAAAAGAAAGTTCTATTTGTGGGGAAAAAAAGGACGTTGATTTTGTTTGGGTGCAATGTCGCAATTGTCAGTTAAAGCGATGCAGTGCCGTATCACAAAAAGTGCTCTGGTCAGGAAGGGGGTAAAATCTTCAGGGGCTGAAACGGTTAAAGGGACACTGGGGCTGGGCGAGAAGTCGTTAAAAAAAACGATCCTATAATACATCAGGAAAATAAAACTTGACACCCGCATACTGTACATGAATATGAAATCAGCCATCGGGAAACCAGTGCCAGGATACCTGTGCCGAATGTAACCAGTCCATCTCCTGGTAAGCGCCTCTTTATGAGTCAATTTAAATGCAAAACTTTTCTTGTTTGACTGGAATGTGCCTTTAAAATGTTAAAGTTCATCTACAGCATGTAATATATTGATAGATTTAGAACTTATGACGTGACCCTCATTGTTCCTATATGTTATGTCAGTTTCCTAAACTTGTAAGCCCCGGGACCCACATAACCTTTTATCACCATGCACTAGAAATGGTATAGATTGAATGTATGACATAAAGAAAGTGAAAAGTTTACATACGTGGATTCCCGTAGGATATTTTCCTAAACCTTTTCATGACTGACAGCTAAAACTGATGGGTAGGATATTCTGGATAGACGTCAGATATTTATGGAAAAAACTGTCAGCTTTTGAAAAATTACCCTAAGGGAAAAAAAAAGACAGAGTTTGACTAATTAAGAAATATAATGGTATAAAATGTTTACCTTTATCCACTTCAATACCGGGCACTTTCACCCACCTTCCTGCCCAGGCCAATTTTCAGCTTTCAGCGCTGTCGCACTTTGAATGACGATTGCGCGGTCTGCAAACACAATACCCAAATTACATTTTTATTATTCTTTTCGGACAAATAGAGTTTTGGTGGTATTTAATCACCAATGGGTTTTTTTTTTGTTTGTTTTTTAGCTAAATACAGTGTCCTGAAAACGTATTAGGCGCATTAAGTACACCAATCTGTAATGTGCCTTAAAATTCTGGGTTTTGATTGAGGTCATATATCTGTTTTCTGTGAAACAGACCAGCTTCTTCCTACACCATCCTGTCCCCTCCCCTATGCGTGACGATAGGGAAATTCATATCTTCCTCAGGGGGAGGTAACCCTTGAAAATGTTGAAAATCCCTTGAAAAAATTTGCATTGAAAATGTATTCATACCCCTTGAAATTTTCCAAATTTTGTCATGTTACAATCAAAAATGTAAATGTATTTTATTGGGATTTTATGTGATAGACCAACACAAATTGGCACATAATTGTGAAGTGGAAGGAAAATAATAAATGGTTTTAATTTTTTTTTACAAATAAATATGTGACAAGTGTGGGGTACATTTGTATGGCGCCCCCCTGATTCAATACTTTGTATAACCTCCTTTCACTGCAATTACAGCTGCAAGTCTTTTTGGGGATGTCTCTACCAGCTTTGCACATCTAGAGAGGGACATTTTTGCCCATTCTTCTTTGCAAAATAGCTTAAGCTCTGTCAGATTGGATGGAGAGCGTCTGCGAACAGCAATTTTCAAGTCTTGTCACAGATTCTCAATTGGATTTAGGTCTGGACTTTGACTGGGACATTCTAACATATGACTGTGCTTTGATCTGAACCAGTGGTCTTCAAACTGCGGCCTGAGGGCCAGATGCAGCTCTTTGCTTGCTTTGATTGGCCCTTGGAGCACTATTTTTAAACACTGATACCAACAATGGGACACAATTATCTCCCAATGACACCAGCAATGAGCCTTAATGACACCAATGATGGGGCATGATTCCTCCCACTGACACCAAAGATGGGGCATTGTTTATCCCCACTGATACTGGGACCTCTACTCCCAATGGCCACAGTCTGGCTCCCATTAAAGCAGAACTCCGGGCAAAAAATGTTTTCCATGTCCTTGTTGCTGATCTCCTACCTTCACCAAGTTTGCCATCAATGTTCTTCTGAGCTCTGTAGTTCCTCTGTATTAGGCTAATGAACTTGCTGAAAAAGCATTATTGCCTGCCGAAATTCCTGTTTGTAAGACCGCTGGCTTCTATCCCTCTCCTGAGCTCAGCTAGTGGTCTGACACGCCCAGTTGTAGCCCTCTGAAAACGAGCAGGGAAGAAGCAGACATTTTGTGGGTGGAAGGGGACTCACAGCCCCTGGTCTGTGCCGCCCATGGAGGAGGTGTCCTCCTTCTCCTCTCTCCTCCTTCCTCCTCCTCTTCTCCTGCCAGAAATCCACCCCTTTACTCCGCCCCCCCACCGCACTGCTCCTTTGCCGCCCCCCCCCACCTGCTATCTCTGTGCAGAATGGGAATTATCATCTCCCACTGTGTCAGGTATTGTTATATGAGAATACCAATCGCTGATCTTCCACCCCCCGCCTTTATAGGAACAATGCGCTGTCAATCATAATAATGTCGGGGTGGGGCATCAGCGGTCAGTGTTCTCACATACAATACCTGACACAGCGGGAGATGCTCGCTGTGTCATACAAGTGATTTCTGAAAATAATCCCAGCTTTACACTGGTGGTTCCTGACATGGTGATCCCATGGTGGTCCCTGACATGGTGGTCCCTGGCATGGTGGTCCCTGACATTGTGGTGCCTGACAAGCAGCACTGGTGGTCCCTGACATGGTGGTCCCTGACAAGCAACACTGGTGGTCCCTGACATGCTGCACAGGAATTCCCTGATTAGGGATTGAGACAGCACAACTTCTTGAAGGGAGGAGACGGCACCCAGAGCCACGATGCATGTATCTCTTTGGTCGTAAAATCCCAATATTCCGGCAGAGATCATATGTGCCTTTATCCCAAAACATTGTTCTGTTTTTTTGGGGGGTTGTGCGACCCACGGCGCGTGTGCGACCCACGGCTGGGCTCTTAAAGGGCAACAGCCGTGCCATTGTGCTGACGTATATCGGCATGAGGCGGTCCTTAATTGGTTAATTTGTATAAAAAAAATGAAAATCATTTATCACTTTCCTTCCACTTCACAATTATGTGCCACTTTATGTTGGTCTATCACATAAAATCCCAATTTATTTTCTTTGTTTCTGTTATAAAATTTTGCAAATAAATAATCTTTATTCATAAATTTACTTGTCTGACCTCTGAGGTGGATTAAGTTGTCTCAATTACTTGTCTGACATCTATGGTGGAAAGCAGCTCTCCATCCTCCTCCTGGTTGCGGAGGGAATGCTGGTGCATTTGGTTGCTGCTTCTCACACCAATTACAATTTTTTTTCTCTTCACCTTTTTCACTTTTTCCTAAATTCTGTGTCAATTCATGACTACTAGGATTGATTTATCAGATTTTTTGATTCCCTGGATTGAGTTCTCTGATCTCTTGGTTCTCATTTATTGTTTCTGTATAAGTGACTGCTCCCTGTCTCACAATCTGCCCCAGCTTGCTGCTGACTCATCTCCAATTTTTTCCTGGATCACTGGACCTCCTTCCTTGATCTGCACTGGACCTACTACCCTACACTGCACTGCGAACAATTAGACATTTTATTCCCCCCTATTGTACCCAGATCTCTCAGTCATGATGCTGAGGTACTGATAGGGAATTGCATATTTCATATCCCTTATTAATGTTGGACTCACAAATATCTAATAAAGCCTCTAATATCCTGGTTATTCTGGTTACTTTGAATGACTCATCTTGTAGGAATGTGTTATTGTAAACTGACCAAGTCCTTGAGGGGTCATGTTGCAAAGGAAGTTGGCTTGGGGGTTGTCTATTCCTTATACACAAGTCTAAATACCACAGCCCAAACTGGAATAGGCTAGTCTGATTATCTGGCCAAGCCTTTATGGGGGACTCCATGGTGAAACAGCATCTTTAGTTAAGTATTCTTGTCATATTATCTTTATTTTTATCTGTATCTGTCAATACTTGTAATAAATTATATACTCTGAAGTATTTGTGTAATCTCTCTTTGCTCATATTGAATACAACCCCCCAAAAAATCAGAACAATGTTTTGGGATAAAGGCACATATGATCTCTGCCAGAATATTACGACCAAAGAGATAGATGCATCGTGGCTCTGGGTGCCATCTCCTCCCTTCAAGAAGTTGTGCTGTCTCAATCCCTAATTATCAGCTTAAGTCTGCAAGACCATCCCACACTGGTACCAAACTCAAATGCCTACTTTCACTGACCTGCTCTGACTCCACTATGATTCCAAAGGATCATTCAAGGAAGGCCAGACCAGTGATTCTGAACACTCGCTCTGCTAACAACAAGGCACTACTTTTTTATGAATTTATTGTAGACAATAAGTTGGGCTTTCTGTGCTTAACTTAAACCTAGCACAAACAAAATGATGGCATCCTTTTCCATCAATTCACCCCTCCAGGGTACGCATTGTTTGACCTCCCATGTCTCTCGGGCAAAAGTGGAGGTATATTTGTTATTTACAGCTTGCTATACACTTTATCCCCTGTAGATGTACCCTATTTCTCTTCCTTTGAATGCCTTGTTCTCAAGGTCTCTGTATCCCACCCATCTGTTATTGTTACTATTTATCAATCACCCAAGTCTTGTAGAGCGTTCTTTGGTGGATTTGCTTTCATTTTTATGCCTTAGTTTTCAGAGAATCCTTATCATTGGAGATTTTAATATACACACTGACTCAGAGTCTTCCAGTTTAGCTAAAGATTTTTTGGCTTTACTGGAATGTTTTGACCTAGCTCAATTTGTTTGCACCCCCAAACATATCAAAAGACACACCCTGGACCTTATCATTGCAGATGGCTCTCTTGTCTCTGACTGCTGTTCCCTTGACTAATGCTGGGTACACACTGCAGCTGACAGCTCCGGTGCAACGTTAGTCCAGTGATATCCCCTGCAGAGCAGTTGTGTTCTGACAGGGGAGCGCCCCCCTGCCAGAGCACTCCCTTCAGCGCTCTCTGCCATTGGCTGAGAGCGCTGATTGGGAGTCGGTCAGCTGCTGGTTTTCCGACATGCCGACCAGCTGAATGGCTGGCTTCTGTTGGACAGACCGACATACACACAGGCAGAATTTTGGCTGGTAATTTTTGTATACTAATACTACCGACATTCTGCCCATGTGTACGGGAGTTAAAGTGGTTGTAAACTCGTAAAAAAAAAACCCTGTAAGACATAGGCATAATGAGCTAGTATGCAATGCATACTAGCTCATGATGAAATACTTACCTTAGATCAAAGCTGTTGCAGCAGCCCCACACAGCGCTGTGACCGGCGACATGTCTCCAAAATTATTTCCAGGTTCGCGGTCTCCGGCGATGTGGTTGGCTGGAGTCGCGGAAGCCGCCGGTGATGGCATGGTTGCTGAAGAAAAAGCACGAGCGAGCCGTTTCTGTAGTGTGCATGCACCAATGACGTCGGCGCAAGCATATATGGTAAATATCTCCTAAACTGTGCAGATTTAGGAGATATTTACAGTACCTACCCTTATTATAGGTTTACCTGTAGGTACAAGTGGTGTAACTAGGTTTACAACCACTTTAAGGACTTTCTAACCATTTAGCTATTCTTTTCAATCTGGAATTAGCAGCTTACACCGCCTCCATGTCTCGATCTGTAAATTATCACAACTGGACTTGTACTGATCAGCCCAAATTTGAAAAATTCTGTGACTTACTCCCTATCCTGCATCTTCTCCTCTGACACCCTTTTTGATTAAATAGATGCCCTTAACCAGGTGCCTTCATCTTCACTTGACACCTTTGCCCCATTAAAAATTCTCATTCTCCCGTTCAGCTCCGTGGTATAATTCTCACCTACGTTTAATGAAGGCAGTCTCACAGAGACTTGAGAGTATGTGGCGCCGTTCTGGCCTGACTGTTCATTATCAGGTTTGGAAAGATCATTTGTGTGTCTATAAGGGTCACATTGAGACTGCTAGATCAAACTATTTCTCCTATGCCATCAAGAAATTTTTTAGCAACCCTAGACAACTCGTCTGCACCTTGACAGATTATTAAAACCTCTCAGTCCCTCCACACTACCAGCCTCCACACAGCTCTGTAGCACACATTTTTTCTCCTCAAAAATGTACAAAATAAGGCATCACATTCTCACCACGGCACATGTTTCTTCCACATCACTTCCTAATCCACCCAGTTTTACTGGTTCTTCTCTCTCCCACTTCTCTCTACTTGACTCTGCATCCCTGATAAAATTGGTCTCTAATATAAAATCCTCTGCCTGCATACTTGATTTATTGACCTATTCCCACTCATTTATTTAAACCTTGCTTTAGTTCTATATGCCCCATTATTCTCAATATCATAAATAACTCCCTTAGCACTAGGTTTTGTATCAACAAGCTATAAAACTGCCCCCATCAACCCAGTACCGAAAAAACCTAGCATGGGTCTGGGCAACTTAAAGTATAACTAAAGGCAAAACTTTTTTTTTCGTTTTGGACGGAGTGTAGATGGATTAGAACACACATCAGTTTTTACCGCTGTCTGTGTCACAGTTAAAGAAATTCACCCTCTCTGTTTGTTCTGTTTACCATTATTATTGAAAGGGAAAGTACAAGAAATTCACAAATTTTGGGTTGTCCCCAGAAAAGTAATAGAAGGGAAATCTTCCAATGAGGACACAAGTTCTTGTGATCTGGGGGTTCCCACGGAATTCAATTAATTTGCAGGGATTTCCCCTCACTTCCTGTTTGGCTATGGGACAGGAAGTGAAGTGAAATCTCCCCAGTGGGACACAGATGGCAAAAAATAAACTGACAGCCCTCCCTTACTCTATCCAAAATGAAAAGAAAAAAAAAAGTTTTGCCTATAGTTCTACTTTAAACAACTTTCGCCCAATATCTAACTTACCCTTCCTTGCCAAGATCCTTGAACGGGTTGTGATATCTCAGCTTCATAACCACCTGACTCTTATTAACAAATTTGAACCCCATCCAATCTGATTTTTGGTAATTGCACAGTACAGAAACCGCCTTTGTCAAAGTCAAGACCTTCTGTTTGCTTCTGATTCTGGCTCACTAACTAATCTTATACTACTGGATCATTTTTTGTAAACTTTATTTCCTCACTCCTTACATCTCTTAGTATCCAAGCGTATCAAGATAAGTTGCACAAAAACTGGTATACATGACTTATATCTACGTTATCCCGAATTTCAGAATGCATTTGAAACATCTTGGGTAATTAGTCCTCTTGTAAATTCTGTGCGTCAACAGTTGGTAGATAATTTCCATAATAGAAGGACATGTACATGGTATACTGATAATAGAGTTACTTGGTTTTTGTAATACCTTAGAGTTGTGGGTAGGGTAGTTAACCCTGATTAAGCCATCATGAGGAGGCAGCAAGGAGGAGGAAGAAAAATCAAGAATTGAAGAGTAACATAAAGAAAACAAAAACAGGGAGGGGGGTGGAGGGATGAGTGTGCAAGTGGTAATTTCTAGTTTGAACATAATGATAGGTGTTATTCTTGTCCTTGTCTTCTTCTGTATCCTAGAAAGGGAGGTAAGAATTAAATAGAGTATTTAGGATGGGTATAAAGCAGTGTTATATTTCTATGAAATAAATGAGCAGTATTCCTGTGTGAATTTTAAGTCAATCCAATAAAACTATTTGTCCTGGAATTTCTTTTCTTTCTGCTTTAAGAAAGCTGTAATGCCGCGTACACACGGTCGTGTGTATGCCCATCGGTCTTTTTCTGTCGGAATTTCCGACGGACTTTGGATTAAGAACCTGTTCTTAATTTTTACGACGGAAAACCTTTCTATCGGATTTTCCGATCGTGTGTATGCAATTCTGACACGCAAAATTCCGACGCATGCTCGGAAACAATTAGACGCATGCTCAGAAGCATTAAACTTCCCTTTTATAGTGCAGTCGAACGTTTTTAAAGGCGTGGTGTTATTGACCGTCGGAATTTGGTGTGACCGTGTGTAGGCAAGACAGTTTGACCGAAATTCCGTCGGAATTCCGACGGGAAAACCATCAGAGTTTTTTCCGACGAGAATTTCCGACCGTGTGTACGCGGCATAAGATTTTTCATCCAGTAGATCTCACTGACAATAAGTGTTGCCGTGGCTACTTTAGAGATGTTTATAGAATAAATATTTGGACTAATACATTTTAAATTTCATCAAGAACCTCAATGCAAATGCTAATTAACTTGTTTAACTGGTTCATAAAGGCTAGTTAAAAAGGAAGTGATGTTAGCATGAAATGAGGGTGGAGATATGAAATTAGATAGAACAGACATGTTCTGAACACCGGGTGGGGAGTTTTGGAAGAAAACTTTGGTAGAAAGTAAAAAGCTCTATACCACCAGTGAAGGTCGGTGCCAGAAAGGGTTCCATAACACCAGTGAAGGTCTGTGCCAGAAGGGGCTCCATAACCAAGGAAGGTCTGTGTCAGAAGGGGCTCCAAAACACCAGTGAAGGTTTGTGCCAGAGGGGGCTTCATAACACCAAGGAACGTCTGTGATAGAAGGGACTCCAGAAAACTAAGGAAGGTCTGTGCCAGAAGGGGCTCCATACCACCAAGTAAGGTCTGTGCCAGAAGGGGCTCCATAACACCAAGAAAGGCCTGTGCCAGAGGGGGCTACATAACACCAAGGAAGGTCTGTGCCAGAAGGGGATCCCAAACACCAGTGAAGGTTTGTGCCAGAAGGGGCTTCATAACACCAAGGAATGTCTGTGACAGAAGGGGCTCCATAACACCAAGGAAGGTTTGTGACAGAAGGGGCTCCATAACACCAAGGAAGGTCTGTGCCAGAAGGGGCTCCATAACACCAAGGAAGGTTTGTGACAGAAGGGGCTCCATAACACCAAGTAAGGTCTGTGCCAGAAGGGGCTCCATAACACCTAGGAAGTTCTGTGTCAGAAGGGGTTCCATAACACCAAGGAAGGTCTGTGGCAGAAGGGGCCCCATAACACCAAGTAAGGTCTGTGCCAGAAGGGGCTCCAAAACACCAAGGAATGCCTGTGCCAAAAGGGGCTCCAAAACACCAGTGAAGGTCTGTGACAGAAGGGGCTCCATAACACCAAGGAAGGTCTGTGCCAGAAGGGGCTCCATAACACCTAGGAAGTTCTGTATCAGAAGGGGTTCCATAACACCAAGGAAGGTCTGTGGCAGAAGGGGCTCCATAACACCAAGTAAGGTCTGTGCCAGAAGGGGCTCCAAAACACCAAGGAATGCCTGTGCCAAAAGGGGCTCCAAAACACCAGTGAAGGTCTGTGCCAGAAGGGGCTCCTTAACACCAAGGGAGGTCTATGCCAGAAGGGGCTCCATAACACCAAGGAAGGTCTGTGCCAGAAGGGGCTCCATAACACCAAGGAAGGTCTGTGCCAGAAGGGGCTCCATAACACCAAGGAAGGTCTGTGCCAAAAAGGAGGTCCATAACACCTAGAAATTTCTGTGCCAGAAGGGGTTCCATAAAACCAAGGAAGGTCTGAGCCAGAAGGGGCTCCATAACACCAAGGAAGGTCTGTGCCAGAGGCTGCGCCATAACACCAAGGAAGCCAGAAGGGGCTCCATAACACCAAGTAAGGTCTGTGCCAGACGGGGCTGCATAACACCAAGGAAGATCTGTGCCATAAGGGGTTCCATAACATCAAGGAAGTTCTGTGTCAGAAGGTATTCCATAATAGCAAGGACAGTCTGTGCCAGAGTCAACTTCACAAGACCAATGAAGGAACTTTACCTAGGGTTGACACTAAATCAACACTAAGAGAGCATCCAGAGTCCAATCCAGTGTCCAATCGCTGGAGTCCTATTTGTTATAGAAATTGCAAACTATAACCCAAGAAAACTAGAACTATAACCCAAACTAAATATTTTTTTTAGTGTATGACTCTTGCATACAGACCATTGTCAATGCTTATCTGCAAGGAAGGAAAGATAGCATGTGCATGTGTGTTGTCTTATTTGTAATAATAATACTGTATGCCATGTATAGTTCTCCTACAACTGTAAGCAGTTTGTAAATAGGCCATTTTTGTTTAGATAAAGCACAATAATATAGTATGGGGGTTTCTGATTCCTTGCTTTACTGCAAGGCAATCTAAAAGATACAAGCAAACCGCCATAGAGATCCAATGAGTGATTAGGGGGTGGGTCAGCACTTTCACACTTTTTAGGAATTCAGGACTTGGCGGCGATTAGCCAATAAATAAATAAAGATTATTTGCTGCACTACCTAGATAATGGGAAGAGATGTCTGTATAAGTTTTTATTTTTGTCATGAATATCCAACTCTATAAAAAAAAAAAAGAATCACAGCGGAATACTTAGATTACATTTTCACAATTTCGCTTATCCTTCTGCTACTGAAAAGTTGCAACCGTCTTTTTTTAAAACTGTGACTCTTTGTTCCTTAAAGCATCGCAATACTTTATTTTACAGTGTTATTATTCCCCTTTATGCATTCCTGCGAGATTCATTTGAAACACTTGAGCCTCTACCGGTGAGTAATTTGCCTTTCTTTTAGTTTTGTACAAAATCAATTGTTAACGGAACTCACGGAGAGTAAAAAAAAAAACAAAAAAAAGCCACAGGTGAACTTTTGTTCATCACTCCCGGAGCTGAAATGATAAATAATAATAAAGTGGGAGAGAGCCTTTTTTCTACTGTCCATAAAGTCAAAGTACGCGTTTTTTTTTTTTTTTTTTTTTCCAGTGCAAAATAAGTGCTTTAATAAAACAAGCCGAACTTCCACTCTCAATGAAAACTGCCAATAGCACTTGCTGTGCTTTACTGGAATCTGGAACAAGACTGCAGCACCGAGCACAACCAACATACAAAATAAATATTGTACTACAACAATAAGGCAATATCATCTGGAAAGATAATGAAAACAGACTTTTTTTTTCTTTTCCTTTGCAGCTGCCTGTAGGGGTAAGTGAACAATAAAATAGATTTAATAATTATCTTTTAGTGTCAGTACACATTCACCACACACTAAAATGATAATAAAAAACTTAAAGGGAATTCTGTTAGAAATAAATGTAATAAATGCTATTTGTTTATGAAAGAGGGCTTTGAAACCTTTTAATACTTTTTTTTTTTCTATGGCTGAATGCGTAGTACTAGACAGAAACATGTACTTCGTATTATTCCAATATAATACGCTCTGTACTGTGAATTTCTTTTACTCTGTTATTAAAGTCAAACAAAACTTGCCAGACTTTTATTTCAAAACCATTAATAAAATGTTAAAATTTGCTATTTGAAACTAAACTTCAGAAAACTTCCCTTCATCGCTTCAGCCCCGGAAGATTTTACCCCCTTTCCTGACCAGAGAACGTTTTGCGATTCGGCACTGCGTCGTTTACCTGACAATTGCGCGGTCGTGCGACATCACACCCAAACAAAATTGATGTCCTATTTTTCCCACAAATAGAACTTTCTTTTGGTGGTATTTGATCACCTCTGCGGTTTTAATTTTTTGCGCTATAAACAAAAAAAGAGCGACAATTTAGAAAAAAACACATTATTTTTTACTTTTTGCTATAATAAATATCCCCCAAAAACATATCAAAAATGTTTTTTTCCTCAGTTTAGGCCGATACGTATTCTTCTACATATTTTTGGTAAAAAAAAAAATTGCAATAAGCGTATATTGATTGGTTTGCGCAAAAGTTATCTTAAAAGCATCTACAAAATAGGGGATAGTTTTATGGCATTTTTATTATAATTTTTTTTTATTAGTAATGGCGGTGATCTGCGATTTTTTTAATCGGGACTGTGACATTGTGGCAGACACATCGGACACTTTTGACACTATTTTGGGACCATTGTCATTTATACAGCGATCAGTGCTATAAAAAAGCACTGATTACTGTGTAAATTACACTGGCAGTGAAGGGGTTAACCACTAGGGGGCGATGAATGGGGTTAAGTGTGTCCTAGGGAGTGATTCTAACTGTGGGGGGATGGGATTCCCCTCACATGACAGCGATCACTGCTCCCGAGGGCGCAGTGATCTCTGTCATGACACAAGACAGAACGGGGAAATGCTGTGTTTACATAGGCACTTCCCCGTTCTGAGGCTCCGTGACACGATCGCCGGAAGACCCGTGGACATCGAGTCCGCTGCTCCCGCGGTCACGGTCACGCTGTACTGCTATCCCCGCCTCTTAAAGGGGACATATGGGTACATGCCTTCGTGCCGATGTATATCAGCGTGCAGCGGTTGGCAAGTGGTTAAAGTTGGACTCCTTTTGCCTCTAGATTAAATGCTCATTTTTCTCTAGGGCAGCTATTCTCTTTTTTTTTCATTTTTAACACAGAGAAACCCTTGAAATACACTCACCGGACACTTTATTAGGTACACCCGTTCAATTGCTTGGTAACACAAATTGCTAATCAGCCAATCACATGGCAGCAACTCAAGGCATCTAGATCTGCTGAAGTCCACTTTCTGAAATTCAAACTGAGCATCACAATGGGGAAGAAAGGGGATTTAAGTAACTCTGAACGTGGCATGGTTGTTGGTGCCAGGCAGGCTGGTCTGAGTATTTCAAAAACTGCTGATCTACTGGGATTTTCACACACAACCATCTCTCTGGGTTTACAGAGAATGGTCCAAAAAAGAGAAAATATCCAATGAGCGGCAGTTGTGTGGAGGAAAATGTCTGGATTTCAGATGGATTTCAGCTGTGACATTCAGATGGTGGGGTCAGAATTTGGCTCATGGATCCATCCTGCCTTGTATCACCGATTCAGGCTGGTAGTGGTGGTGTAACGGTGTGGGGAATTTTTTCTTGGCACACTTTGGGCCCCTTAGTACCAATTAAGCATTATTTAAATGGTACAGCCTACCTGAGTATTGTTGCTGACCATGCCCTTCCCTTTATGACTACAGTGTCCCCATCTTCTGTTGGTTCCTTCCTGCAGGATAATGCACCATGTCACAAAGCTCCAATCATCTCACTACTGGACAATGAGGTCACTGTACTCCAATGGCCTCCACACTGCCCACATTTCATCCAATAGAGCACCTTTGGGATGTGGTGGAAGGGGAGATTGGCATCATGGATGTGCAGTCCACAAATCTGCAGCATCTGCGTGATGCTGTCATGGCAATATGGACCAAAATCTGAGGAATGTTTCCAACACCTTGTTGAATCTAAGCCATGAAGAATTAAGGCAGCTTCAACGGCAAAAGGGGGTCCAACCCAGTACTAGCAAGGTGTACCTAATAAAGTGACTGGTTAGTGTAAGTTTCCAGTCTCAGGGAACCTTGCTAATAATTATTGTAGTTCCCTCTTTGCTTTGTAAGATTTTGCCATGGGTTTCTGATCGATGCTGACGTTGCTTGTCGGCGGAGGGTGCGTTTCTTTATGTGTGGTGGGACTATCCCCGTATAGCCACGTTTTGGACCAAGGTACATTACCTCACCTCTAGAGTGATGGAAAAGGCTTTGGACATTTAATAACAGCACATATAATAGTAGCATTTCGTCATACATGACGAAATGCGCTGGGCAGAGCTAACACACCTGACATCGCCACGACTACTTGGACCAGCAATTTTTGGGATGCATTGTTTGGAACCTCTATCATGCATCTTGAGATTGTTATTCATGCAAAGCCTGTATTGTTTTTACTCATGTGATTTCGTACTTTATAGTGCAATAAAAACTTTGTAGACAGTTTTACACTATGTGAATTCTTCCATTTTGATTTTATGTGGAATTTCTGGTCACCATTGATGTTACCATTGATTGGATTTATGAGATATACTGTTGAACTCCAGCCAAACTCCATGAACCGAATCTCTGCCTGATGGGATTGTCATATTTATGCTGATTTGACTCTGAAGTGGAGTCCTTATGTTCTGGTAAGAGTCCATTCCTTGTGGTTGGTGAAGGCTCACATGGTTTTTGTTAACGTGGATTGAACACCCCTTTTCTGCAAAGTGTCACTGCAAAGTTTTGGAAGACCTAATCTGGACTTTTTTTTTTACTTATATATGCACATGTGTTTTTTCTATATTTTATATGTTATATTTTATAGTAATTGAAACACCTTGTCCATATATATATATATATATATATATATATATATATTGTATATATACAGTGCTCAGCATAAATTAATACACCCATTTTGAAACATAAGATTTTAATTACCGTATTTATCGGCGTATAACACGTGTCGGCGTATAACACGCACCCCAAGTTTAGGAGGAAATTTTAAGGAAAAAAACGTACATTTAAATGCCCATCAACGCAGCCTTGCACAGCATCCATCTGCATGCTTGTCAGTGTCATTTGCAGCCTTGCATCCTTGTCAGTGTCATTTGCAGCCTTCTTAGTGTAATTTGCAGCGTCCATCTGCAGCCTCCTCAGTGTCATTTGCAGCCTTGCCCAGGCTGCAGTTAAACTACAGTGACATATCAGTGTCACTGCAGTTTGAAAATTGGCACCATTGGCCGTTCTCGCAGCTTTCGGACGTTCTCGGCCGCCTTCAGCCTTTCTCGGCAGCTTTTGTCCGCCTTTGACCGTTCTCGGCAGCTTTCGGCCGCCGAGAACGTCCGAAAGCAGCCGTAAGCTGCCGAGAAGGGCCGAAGGCGGCCGAAAAGCTGCAGAGAAAGGCCGAAGGTGGCCGAAAGCTGCAGAAAAAAGGCCGAAAGCCGCTGAGAAGGGCTGAAGGTGGCTGAAAGTCGCCCGGAGCCTCACAACGGCAGGGAATCAGTGGGGGAATGGCGTATAACACGCACCCCTGATTTTCCCCTGATTTTAAGGGGAAAAAAGTACGGTAATATCTCAAGGAACAGAAGAACGATTTCCAAAATTTTGACAAAACTAAGTATTATAAAACATTTCCAGCTCCATTACATGAAAGTAAAGTTAATAATATAGCTTAGGTTACAAAATCTTCAGTTTTACTCAAATTAGTTAATGCAAAAATGAATACACCCCATAACACAAACTCCTCCATCTAGTATTTTGTATTACCTCCATGATTTATAAAGGATAGCACCAAGTCTTTTAGGCATGGACTGAAGAAGTTGGTGACATATTGCAACATCGATCTTTTTCCATTCTTCAAGAACAACCTCTTTTAGAGCCTGGAGGGAGAGTGATGCTCAACTTGTCTCCTCAGAATTCCCCATAAGTGTTCCTCGATTGGGTTCAGATCAGGAAATATACTTAGCCACTGAAACAAATTTCACCCGGTTCTTCTTCAGAAATGCAACAGTGGCTTTAGATATGTGTTTTGGATCATTGTCATGTTGAAAAAGTGCACGATGACCAAGGGCACTGAGTGATAGTAGCATCTTCTCTTTCAAAATAGAGCAGTACATCTGTGAATTCATGATACCATCAATGAAATACAGCTCCCCGACACCAGCAGCACTCATGCAGCCGCACAGAAGGATACTGCCACCACCATGTTTCACTGTAGGCACCATGCAGTTTTGAAGCCATCAGTTCCAAAAACCTTTTATCTCATCACTCCATGTACAGAGTCCCAGTAGTCGTCTTTCTTTTCAGCATGGGCCCTGGCAAATTCCAGGCGGGCTTTTTTGTGCATGGGCTTTAAGAGAGGCTTCTATCATGGACAAACTCATACATGCCATTCCTCTGCTGTGTACGCCGTATTGTGTCATGGGAAACAATCACCCCAGTTTGACTTTCTACTCTTTTAGCTAACTGCAGTGAACTTGCATGGTGATTTTCTTCAACCCCACTCATCAGAAGATGCTCCTGACGAGGTCATAACTTTCATGGACTTCTATGTGAGATGGTTGCAGTTCCACCTTTGTTACTAAGGATGAGCTGAACACACACCCCTCCCCTAGTTTGGTTTGCAGCAGAACATGCAAACTGGCAAAAAATGTGGACGAACACGCGAACCTTGGTTGATGCTGTAGGAAGATTGATTTCAACATCTGGTGAGAAAGGAGGAGGAAGGCATTGTCAGGAGTAATTATCTAATCTCTTTGAGAAGTAGTATAGACTGGTAAATGCTAGGGTCAAATAGTGTTATGCCGCGTACACACGAGCGGATTTTCCGTCAGAAAAATCTTGGATGGTTTTTCCAAAGCAATTCCGCAATTCCGCTTGCATACACACGGTCACACAAAAGTTTGCTCAACTTTCGACCATCAAGAACGCAGTGACATACAACACTACGACGAGCCGAGAAAATTAAGTTCAATGCTTCCGAGCATGCGTCAAATTGTTTCCAAGCATGCATAGGAATTTAGCGCATCGGAATTGGTACAGATGATCAGAATTTCCGATCAGAACTTTTTCTGACCGAAAAATTGAGAGCCTGCTCTCAATCCTTTGCTGGCTGGAATTCCGCCAGCAAAAGTCCAATGTAGCATACACACGGGCGCATTTTCCGACCAAAAGATCTCATCGGACTTTTGCTGGCCGAATTTCCAATCGTGTGTACGCAGCATAAGGGTTAAGTGTCAGCAAGCATTTCACCAGATTTTGTCAGTGATTCAGATTCTTCCATTGAATTTCTTTGCACTGGCAGAGTGAGAAAGACAATATGGCTGTTGTAGACCACTCTAGACCGGTTCTTTTTTCAGACATTTTATTAAATGTCTATTTGTTGAGAGTAAATATTTGCTTGCTCAAAACAAAATTATAAATAATTTTTTTTTACTTTACAGTACATATATTTTCAGTCCAAATACCAACACTTCCTTAAAGCAATTTTTTTTTTCTACTTACTCGTTTGATTCAAGAAGCAGATAAAAGAATGTAAAAGGTATTTAAAGGTGATGATGAGGCCTGCACATGATCAGGTTCACTCCAGTACATCCAACTCTGCCAGTCCTATGAAACCTTGGTTACTCAAGTGGAAATAATGTGTTGCCACAGGTAAGAATAAAAGCCCATGATACATTCTATTTCTATTTTCAGAGATTATTATAATAGAAAAGAGTGAGAGGTGAGAGATGAAGAGAGATTTCTCTACGTTACAGAGGCTTTTTTTTCAAAAAGAGGCCGCAAGAGGGTTAACTATTCACTATAATTGTACTTTATTATTTAAAAGGAACAATTTAATTTCTACCTTGATTTTAGCATTATATAATTAGTATTACTATTATTATTATAAATTCCATTATTGTCATCATTATTATCATTATCAGTCTCATTATTATTATTATTACATTGTGTCTAATAATGATTGAGGGGAGAATTTCTCTAAATTATATTTGTTTTTTAAAAAAGGGCCACAGGAGGGTTATGTATTTATTATAGTATTTACAGAGAACAAATGAATTCTTAATTTTATTATTTTTATTTAAATAATAATAATAACAGATAAGAGATAAAGAGAGAGAGAGTTACAATTGCTTTTTTTAGATGGAGGCGGAGCAGGGGGGTTATTTTTTACTATGTTCTTCAGAGAATAATAATTTATACTTATATTTGATCAAATTATTATTATTATATTGTATAAAATCTTCTTCTTTCTTCTCCTTTCTTCTCCTTTCTTCTGTCTTTCTTCTTTCTTCTTTCTATTTCTTCGTCTTTCTTTCTTCTTCTTTTGTCTTCTTTCTTCTTCTTTCGTCTTCTTTCTTCTTTTATAATTATTATTTTGTATATAATAATGGTAATACCAGACTCAAGAGAAAGGGAGAGTTTTCTCTGGATTACAGTCACACCTTTTTTTTAAATGGGGCAAAAGAATGATTTACTATATTCTATACATACGCTTTAAATTGGAAGCTACCAACTAGCAGACCAACTGTGCTCTCCACTGTGCCAAAATGTTTAAAATATCACTTTTTGGTGGGCCAAACCATGAATGAATGAATGAATAAATTGTATAGCGCTGCAAATGCGAACTGAATCACCTCAAGGCGCTTGTCTGCCCTTGTTGTCCTGCTATATTAGAAGAGGTGGGTCGAGTTTTTTCCTGAAGGCCTGATGGTTTTCTTCCAAGTGGATGTTGTTTGGTAGAGCATTCCATAGCCGAGGTCCCTGTACTGCGAATCTTCGTTCTCCCTTCGATTTGTAGTGGGCTTTGGGGATAAGAAGGCGGTTTTGGTTTGTCGATCGAAGGCCATTAGGGCCCTTTCATACCACTGCAGCACATTCGCACACGTGTGTTGTTATGCACATTATTGTTTATTGTGTTTTTGACAGCCCATTCAATTGAATAGGCTGGCTGATGCACCTAAAAGGGGCATGTACCATTTCTGGCAGTATATCACAAAGCATTGTATGGTCTGTGCTGCAACGCACCTCCATCAGCACGTTACATAGAGGTGCCATTCTATATGTGCATAACCCCCCCCCCCCAATACTTACTTGCGACCCATCTTGATCCAGCGATGTGCATGAGAGATGTTCTTCTCTTGGGTCTCTCATTCCTCAATGGCTGAGAAATTGCCTCCCGCTATTGTCAATCAGAGCCAGTGAGCCAATGAGGAGAGAGTGGGGTGGGGCAGAGCCGTGGCTCTGTGTGTCTTACGGACACATAGAGTAGATATTTGCCAGCACACCATGGATCGACACAAAGTGGCGTCCAAACAGATAGTTCATTGCAGGATCACAACACAAGAAGAGTTCAACGTTTTTGGGGTTATGCAGGACCCCTTCATCAGGCATCTATAACATGCCTGACGAAGGGGTCCTGCTTGACTCCGAAAAAGTTGCACTCTTCTTGTGTTGTGATCATGCAATAAACTATCTGCTTGGACGCTACTTTGTGTCGATCCATGGTGTGCTGGCAAATATCTACTTTGTGAGTTGAACCAGTATCCAGCTGGTTGTTGCTGCAGCACCCAAAATTACAGATCTAATCCAGGAACGTGGGCGATATGAATATGAAGTATTATGGACACATAGAGCTTGGCTCAGGGACGAGCATGCACCAGTGCCCCCAGAGCAAGGTAGCTTTCTATTGGGGCACTGGCTGAAAAGGAGGAGCAAGGAACGTCAATGGGGGACCCAATAAGAGAAGGATCTGGGCTGCTCTGTGCAAAACCATCACACAGAACAGGTAAGCATGACATGTTTGTAATTTTTTTTTCTTAGCGAACTGTTATTGTCACTTTAATTGTTGATAAATATTATTGATAATAATAACAATTAGAGATATGGGGGATGAGTGTGGGATAATTATGACCCTACCAAGGTACCATCCCATAACAGGCATGTACTGTATATATATATATATATATATATATATATATAGTTTCATTTAAAAAAGACAAAACATTTATTAAAAAATACAGCTACAGTTCGGTTGTCCAGGGTATGGTTAGCCTGGCAGAGGAATCCAAAAAATGGCCAAATTTATTTATTGATAATTGTTTAGATTAATAAACAATATTTTCCATTTTTAATAAGTTTACAGCAACATTTTCTTTCCTTTTTATTTATTTATTTTTCTAATCAGTTTTAAGATCATCTTCCATTTGTCTCTTGACCTCTTTTATTGTAAAGGTCCAAATATAACAATCATGCCATTGTAAAAGTCAACTTTCTCGGTGTCCTTAGATTCCTTTATCTGGCCTTGCCATCCTAATTAACACTGGGACTGATAGGCGAGAATTTGCATATAGAGTGATTTTTGATTAGAACTTGTGTGATTTTTATAGAAGCTTCCATTTCATTAATAGCCCTCTAATATAATATACAACTGCAATTTAGTCGGTCATTTTGAGGTAATCTAGTTAACAAGCAGGTGTGATTAATTTCCGATAACAGCTGGTTTTGGCCAAGCGTTGGATTTAATCTTGTTTGTTCTTTGCGGTTTTTAAACTCTTCCTCGAAGTTTGGAGTTATAATAACATTAATGATTTCAGTAAAATATTATTCCCTTAAAAAAGAGTTCATGTTTTGATGTTTTTGGCATTCATCTTCAGTTTGTAATAAAATGATGAGATGAGCGTAGGAGGAAAACCAGAGCCATAACAAAAGCCTTAGTCCCAAAGAGCAAAAAAACTTTAAATATACCTATTGCAAATCAATACATAAGAAGCAAAAAAACAAACAAAACAAAAACAAAAGCAAATGAAAAACAACTAGTTCCTATTTAATGCAGAAAGGACATCCATGGTTCATAAAACTTCATATACGTATATACAAGGACATAGTTTAAAAGGATCATTTGTAGGTGTGATACAAAGAGATGATACAAGAAACGACGCGTTTCATGGAAAACACCGTTTCCTCAGGACCTTACGCTGAAGTTATGGAAAATACAAAAAATGAATGGTCCATGATGGCAAAGAAGCAAAAATTAATCCCACCCCAACACTTACCCCTCCACCCTAAAGTGGATAAGTCTCATAAGAGGATATAGCAATGTATGATTGTTTTTCATTATATGTAATTGTAATATAATGTCTGATGGATTTATTTTAGTTTTGATAGTGAGAGCTGTTCCCTGCAACTACCCCCAAGTGTGTCCTGACGAAGCAAAACAGCAAACGAGTTGACGCACAGGGGCTCACTGCTGTTTATTTGGTGTCAACTCTCTTGTTATATAAATTGTATTTTTATTGAAAAGGATTTCCATGTTAACAATTACAAACATTTCAGACAAATTGGGTTGGTTATCAGAAGCAGTGTTCACTAACAAAAGGGACATTTTAAAATGGAAATAAAAAGTAGGAAAAAATTAGGAAAAGGAGGAGAAAGAAATTATAAGATAGATTCACATGTATATTTTGGATACATAACGCAGTAAATTAGGACATAGGTTTAAAACCGTTAACATCTTGTTGATTGTCTATAAAAGTGGAGATTTCAAACAAATGGAAAAATTCCCACGAGACAAGGCGTGAGCTGGAATTCATCCAGGCAAGGAAGGGAAGAGGGAATCTATTTATACAGTGGGGTGGAAGAACCGCAAGGAGTTCTATGAGTAGATTGACGGCGGAGTGAAAGGGGGGTAGTGTAATCAAAGAAGACAGACCGAAGTTCGGGTTGTCCCAGGGTGCCCAAATCCTGTCAAACCCCTCAATCTTATCTTCTACCATAGCCGTCATGTGCTCCATTCTGCGTATATCCTTGATACTTTGAACCAGCTGGGTTGGGGGTTGGGTGGATAACCAGCTAGAGGGTATAGCTCTTTTGACTGCAAGTGTGATAAAGGAGGCGAGTTTGTTCGCTGACTTTCCTTCTCCAGGGAAAGGGAGACCTAGGAGAAGATGGATCGGATCTGATGGGATGGGGGTAGTAAGTATCTGTTGAAGCATTAGCGATAACCATGGACCAAAAGGGGGAGATCAGATCACATTGCCAAAAGATGTGATAATGCGTCCCTCTGGCTCTTCCACACCTCCAGCACATAGGGGAAAGAGAAGGGTCGTAGCGATGGATGACCTCAGGGGTCCTGTACCAACAACTCTCTTGTTTACACTAGATACTCATTACTATCATATGCCTATCTTATGTTTTTAATTCTTTTTTACTTGGCCTGTTTGATATGACTTATTAAATGATTTATGACTTAATAAAATATATTTTTGTACTATATCATTCTCCAGGGCCCTGTAGCCCTTTACCCTTCTCTCTTCTAATTAAGTTTATATGGATGTGGCTTTAGGAGTGTCATTTCATTTTTCTCATAAGAGGATATAACTGGGCCCCAAAACCCAAGATACCGCCACAAAAAAGAAAATTATAAATAATTACGTAATCCTGTTCTAGTCCATCATAAAGCAGAAACAGGGTATTGCATAAAAAGGGTTTGTATATAAAATGTTATGGTCCATAATATATTATTGATTTGTAGGCGGTTCATTTTTGTTATTTCGGAAGATTCGGGAATATCTGGATACCTGGATTACAGTATAAACAAAGTTTACCGAATGCTCCGAATAACGAAACAAAATTTGTCTGAATTTCAGAAATTCAAATTGAAATTTTAATCGATTTTACATTAAATTCCAGTCGAATAAGAACTGTAAACATATTTCTGTAATCAAAGACTGTGTGTGTGTTATTAGAGTACCATTTCGAAATAATGCTGTTTTTGTTAAGCTAAAGGTGATTTAAAGAGTCATTGTAATCGTTTAATGAAGATTTTTCTGTTGTTCACTTTGCGGCATTCGAATGGAAAAAAAAGTTTTCGTTTTGAGCGATTCAAAATCTATTGATTCGAACATTCTAATCGAATAAAAAAATCAGTAAACGGATTCCAAATACGAATTCCAAATATGAATCCTGAATACGAATTGAACAAATCAACCAAATTTAACTAAACTAAATAACTATATTATTAGTTCTAAACTAAACAAAATGAAAAACACATTTTTTCATCATGCACATGTCTATTTATTAATTTATTTATTTTTTTACTTTCAATCCCTAATGAGCAATAAAAAAATAAATAAATGAACATAAAAAATTTACTAGTTTAGAAAACTGGAAATGCTACACACGTCCAAAATAGCTTCTTCAAAGTATGCAGGGCGCGTGTAGTACATCCAGTCTGTGTTCCTCTTCTCCTTCCATTTTCAATTCCCAAATCTTAAAATAAAGTGTGTTAATATAGCAGCTTTAGCAGATGCTGTAAAAAATAAAAAAATTAAGTAATTTATCAACACTGTTCATACACAAACTAGAAAGATACATAGTTCCATTATTAGTTTTTGTATCTATTCTGTATCATTCATCTGTAGATCAAAGGGTGAACTTCTGTCTCCAGATGTTGTCAGTTGAAGCAAAAAACAAGTGTTTTTTAAATAAAATTGTCTCTGTTTAACCCCATTTCCCAACTGCCCACCGTGGATATACGTTGCTACTTTGACATTAAATACCGTTGTTATGGCAGAAGATAGCTGCCATAACCCCCATATTTTTATTCACAGCGGGCGGGTCGCTTTAAAGTGGAGGGCCACCCTAAAAAAAAAAAAAAAAATACATAAAAACAATCCTTTAAATACATTAAAAACATTTGGAAAAAAAAAATGTTTTTACTTACCAGAAATTCCTGTTGCTAGGCAGATCGTTCTAATCTGCCTCTTCCTATTCCGCAGTGATCTTCAGTCTTCTCCTCCTCGCGTTGTTTTCTGGCGAATGGGGTGCGCTGTGTTCTGGGAACTGTGTGTGTCCCAGAACACAGCGCGCCACATTCACAAAGAGCTGCGCGACTCACGCATGCGCAGTAGGAAACGGGCAGTGCAGCCACTCCACTGTTTGTTTCCCTTAGTACGAATGGCGGTGCCGGGACCCGAGAGCGGCCGACATGGCGGGCACCCTGGATAGGTAAGTGTGCTTATTAAAATTCAGCAGATACAGTGTTTGTAGCTGCTGACTTGTTTTTCTTCAGCTGGCCCTCCTCTTTAAGATAAAAGTCATCTCAGTGGCAGATTCGCTGCAAGACCACTTTTCTGAGCGATACAAAGAAGCCCCCCCCCCTCCAGGCATCTCCCCTGCTTACCGGAGCCGTTGAAAGCAGCAGAGACGATACGGTCCTATGGCCTGATGGGCAGGAAGTCGAGTAAGAGCATAATGGCCCCCACTCGACTCTATGCCCTTGGAGGACCGGAGCGATGTCGAACGTCACTTCTGCCCAATGGCCTTCAAGGGACAGAAAGAGGAAAGCCGGCAGTGCTGAGGGGAGAATGGGGCACACAGGGGGCCTGGAAAGCAGATGGAAGGGGCACATGTGCTAGGAACTGTAGGGGGAGTCCAAAGAGGATTGGTGTCTGCAGTAAGACAGTACAGGCGGCCTTCCTGTTCAGCAGGTGCCGGACCCCCCTTTTTAAACTGATGGGGCCTGGGCCCGGTACAGGAGGGATGGCTGTACTGCCTTATTAGTGGACCTGTGTGGTGGTAGCGCTACATCACCTTAATGCACAGAATGCATTAAAGGGTTGTAAACCTCAGTGACCGGCCCCCCAGCTCCCCCGTTTTACTTACCTGAACCCTCAAACTTGACCCGGCAGGGACGCGCTCTCTCTGCCCGGGGTTCTCGGCTCTTGATTGGATAGATTAATAGCAGCGCAGCCATTGGCTCCTGCTGCTGTCAATTAAATCCAGTAACGCGAGCGCCGGGGGGTGGCGCAGAGTCCTGCATTCGGCCTCTATGGATGCCTAATGCTGAACTTGGGAGCGTGCCCACCAGGTAACCCCCTCGGGGAAGCGCTTCTCCGAGGGGGTTATCAGATGTGGGGAGGAGCTGCGAGAGCCGTCGGGGACCCCAGATGAGCAGGTTCGAGGTCACTCTGTGCAAAACGAAAAGGCACAGTGGAGGTAAGTATGATATGTTTGTTATTTTAATTTTTTTTTATTTTTTATTTACCTTTACAATCACTTTAAGGTAAAACAATCCTTCAGCCTTTAGAACCACTTTATAGCATCGTTCAGAGCGGTGATGTTTTCTCATAGATGTTACTATAACAGTTTGCTACACGAATATCATTCATTTAATTAGTAGTAAAGCCGGTAATTATGTAATTTAGAGAGATCTTTACTCATGTACACGTAGGCAGAAGACAATTTACAGGCTAACTGGAATGATAGTGTTTGTGCCACAAGCTAGTAGATTACGTAGGAGGAGAGATTATCACTCGGAACCACGTCAGGTTTCATGCCAGGAATTTGTCTCCCAAGTGATGCATCTGATAGTGGCTCAACGAGGAGTGAAGAGACACTGAGCAGGCAGACTTCAAATGGCCAAATCTACCTATAGAACTAATTAGGCGACAGCCTGACGCTTGACTGCAACAGATCTCCTGCAGCACCGTCATCAATTAGACCGAGGTGATGGATTTAGTTACAGCCTATACCAGTGATGGTGAACCTTGGCACCCCAGATGTTTTGGAACTACATGTCCCAGCTACATAGTTAGTCAGGTTGAAAAAAGACACAAGTCCATCCAGCAACCATAAAAATAAACGAATAAATAAAAAATAAATAAATTAAAAAGAATATCAAAAAGTCCCATATACCCAATCCTATACCCACAGTTGATACAGTGAAAAAACCCAGCAAAGCATGATCCAATTTGCTACAGCAGGTGAATAAATTCCTTCCTGACCCTCAAGAAGCAATCGGATTTTCCCTGGATCAACTTTACCTATAAATCTTAGTACCCAGTTATATTATGTGCATTTAGGAAAGAATCCAGGCCTACAATGCATGAGGATCATGGGAAATGTAGTTCCAAAACATCTGGGGGTGCCAAGGTTCACCATCACTGGCCTATACTCTCACCGGCCACTTTATTAGGTCCACCTGTTAAATTGCTTGGTAACACAAATTGCTAATCAGCCAATCACATTGCAGCAACTCAATGCATTTAGGCATCTAGACGTGGTGAAGATGACTTTCTGAAGTTCAAACCGAGCATCAGAATGGGGTAGAAAGGGGATTTAAGTGACTTTGAACGTGGCATGGTTGTTGGTGCCAGATGGGTTGGTCTGAGTATTTCTGGGATTTTCTGTGATTTTCACAAACAACCATCTCTCGGGTTTACAGAGAATGGTGAGAAAAATAGAAAATATCCAGTGAGTGGCAGTTGTGTGGAGGAAAATGCCTTGTTGGTGTCAGAGGTCAGAGGTGAATGGGCAGACTGGTTCCAGATGATAGAAAAGGCAACAGTAACTCAAATAACCACTCGTTACATCCAAGGATTAAAAACTACGGGATAATGGTGTTGTGGTAACTTGGCCAAAAAAAATAAAAAATACAAGCATAATAATATTATTCTTGATATCACTAGAAAACAAAAGAATTTTAAAATTTGTTTGCAATAACTCCATCAGTATCACCAGCAAAGCAGCTTCATTATTATCCCATTAAAGAATAAGAGAATGTGCGCTGCGTTTCAAGATTTCATAATTTGCTGCATCACAAATGTCAATTCTCCATTGCTAGTTTACAAGACCGACCGCTTCTGGCTCGTCCTTGCTTCCGAGCATGCGTGTTTGTACTTTGGACTTTTGTCCGACGGACTTGTGTACACACGATATGAAAATCTGACAACAGACCGTTGTCCGCCAAAAATTTGCTAGCCTGCCATTCAACATTTGTTGGCCGAATGTTGGACAACAATTGTCTGATGGAGTGTACTAAAGGTCGGATTTTAGGCAAACAGTCTGTCATCACACAATTCCTGGCCGAAAATCTGATCGTGTGTACGGGGCTTAAGTGCCTGAATGGCAAAGATTTATATTCTGTTTATTTTTTATTTTTTATTTTCGTGCAACCTTTTAAATAAAGCCTGGCTACAAGTCAGATTTTAAAGTGGAAGTAAACCCCCCTATCGTTTTCAGCCAAGGAAGCTGCCATCTTTGCCTCTGTTTAATCTTCAACTGCCACAGTGCTGCACATGTGATCCGTTATGACACCAGCCATTGGATGGTTTGACTGTTTGGTTGAGAGCACAGCCAATGTGCAGTTAGCATTCACGGCATGCCTTTTTTTTTTTTAGACTGTTAAATCGATGGGTTTACTTCCGCTTTAAGAAACCTGCCATTTTTTCCCAGGGAATGTGCTGCCCATTTGAGCTAACCCCCCACCATATAGATAGATAAATAGATATTCATAATTAGTATAATATAATATAATTTTTTTTTTTTTGGGGGGGATCTCTGTGTTTGCTGGTTGGGCCCCTCTTTTTGACTCTCCGTTCAGCCCCACCAAGTTCAGCATCTACACAACATAGTAAAGGGTGGTTTTTAAAATGTAACCATGGGCCACATCTCTACAAGGTTTAGGAGTGTGTCTATGGGAATGTTTGACCATCCTTCCAGAAAAGCATTTATGAGGTCAGGCACTGATGTTGGACGTGAAGACCTGGCTCACAGTCTCCACTCTAATTCATCCCAAAGGTGTTCTATCAGGTTGAGGTCAGGACTTTGTGCAAGCCAGTCAAGTTCCTCCACCCCCAAACGTGCTCATCCTGTGTCCCACAGGTATGGTATGTACAGAATTACATTGGCCCAAGCAAAATCAATGTAACTACTGTATTTAACAACTTCCATAACTGGAATTCTTCTTTAAAGCAGAGTTCCACGCACTTTTGAGAGGTGGTCTTAAATGAAAGACCACCTCTTGTTTTTGGCTAGTTAAAAATTGTATTTCGTTCTTCTAACTTACCTCTTTATGAAGTACAGCTTGTATTTCCGATCCATCCGGTCAAGACATCATATTCGCTTCTTCGGCGAGCTCCCCCCATGTCTTCTGGGACATGTGCGTGTCCCAGAAGACAGCCGGCTATTCACAAAGCGCAGCCCGACTCGCGTATACGCAGTAGAAAACGAGCAGTGAAGCCGCAAGGCTCCACTGCCGATTTCCCTTAATTGGAATGGTGGGGCCTGCACCCGATCTGATGGACGGATCGGCCTCGGAGGGGGGGGGGGGGGGGGCGACACCGCGGGCACCCTGGACAGATAAGTGTCCTTATTAAAAGCCAGCAGCTACAGTGTTTGTAGCTGCTGACTTTTAGAAAAAATAAATAAATTGCTTTAAGACATAAACAAATGATATACACTATTTTACAAAAAGTATTGGGACGCCTTCCTTTACACACACATGAACTTTAATGGCACCCCAGTCTTAGTCTGTAGGATTCAATATTAAAGCGGAGTTCCCACGTCAATTACATTTTAATTTTTTTAACAGTTCGTAAGTTGATATAATTTAAATGTAACACTCACTTCTTTTTTCCAATATATCCCCCAATGTCCGGTTTCATATAAAAAAGTTATATAATGACTTCCTGGCAGTTTTCATCTTGCCTGTGGGCATGTGAAGCCCACAAGCAGACAGTTCCAGGATACGGTGATGCTGAGCTACCAGCATGCACCGCCCGTTCACTTGCATTGCGCATTATGTACTGTTCGCAGCGCCGTAAACTTGCGATGTTGCCATCACAGCGGGCGGCGGCGTCGGATGTGCCATCGTTGTGATGGCAATGGTTTTGGAAGATCGCGAGAATTAGCGAGAATTAGTGGCGGTTAGCCCCACTGACTCCTGGGAATAATGACACATAGCTCCCAGGAGAAAGTGCGCCGCCAGATATGACGACCATACCCGCGGGTGGCAAAGACAGGAAAAAAGGCTATACAGGTAACCCTTAGGAAAAAAATTCCATTTGACAGTGTATGTAATCCGAGAATGCTATTAAGGTGAACTTCAAAAACTGTGTGGAACTTCGCTTTAAGTTGGCCCACCCTTGGCAGGGGCAGTACCGAGAGGTGCCGGTACTGGCACATTCTGTCATGAAAAAAAGATGTACTTATAACAGTGCCACAATGAGCTTTTCAATAGTTTGTCAGTACCCAGTGTCCTGGATCTAGCAGGACAGGCAGCAGGACATTGACATCGCAGGACAGTGCCCAAAAAATCCCAGGACTATCCCACAAGATCCAGAACATCTGGCAAGTACACAGGAGCAGTGTCAGGAGGTGTCCGCACTGGCATGTTCTAGCATGAAAAAAAGGCATGCTCAAAATCCCGGGACTGTTCCGCAAGATCCAGGACACCTGTCAACTACACAAGGGCAGTGCCAGGAGGTGCCGGTACTGGCACATTCTGGCAGGGCCGATCCTAGGGTCACACAATACAGGAGATGGTCAGAGACTGCAGACATGTTACAAGAGATGGTCAGAGACTGCAGACATGTTACAAGAGATGGTAGTAAATAATGGCCGATCTGCACTCTCACCTGACCCAGCGATACAGCAACAACGGTTCCTCTGATCAGGAGTCAGCTCACTCTGAATTGCCCGTGGCGACTCCGCTGGGTAGAGCCCAGATCTGTATTCCTGCAATGACTCCATTCCTTCCTCCACCAGGGATGGTGCCAGACTGTGTGGCTTTTTCTCTCTCTGATGGTGTCCTCTCAGCACTGCCCTCTCCCTCTGGAGTCCTGGGTGCCCTTCGCTGAAAGCTTTCCCGGGCTCCTGGCTTTCTCTCTCCCATTCAGCTGTGCATGCTGTGTGGGCTGCAGTTTCCGTGTTACAGTGGGGCTGCCAGTCCTTGGGACCACATGTCCCACAATCCTTTTCTTTGCTCCTTTGTTTTTTCTTCCCTGGCCGTTATGAAGGCGGGGGAAGAAACATAGTGCGCCGCTCATTAGTACAGCAGCGCACGAGGAGAAGAGGGAGAGGGGAAATAAGAGCCCGCAGCTGCAGTGGCATCACTAGGGTTGGTGTCACCTGGTGCAGTAAAACATGGTATCACCCCCTCCACCAACTATAGTTGTCCCTCAGTACAGACCCCACTCCATTAAGTATAGACCCCCCCTCCGTCAGTGCAGACCCTTCACTAAGTATAAATACCTCCCTCAGTACAGACCCCCCCCATCAGTATAGACCCCCAGGACAAAACACCCCCCTTTATCAGTATAGACCCCCCCCAGGACAAACCTTTCCCCCCCTACATTAGTACAAACCCCCCAGAACAAACCACCCCCCTCCATTAGTACAGACCCCCCAGAACAAACCACCCCCTCCATTAGTACAGATCCCCCAGGACAAACCACCCCCTCCATTAGTATAGACCCCCCAGGACAACCCCCCCACATTAGTACAGACCCCCCCCCCACATTAGTACAGACCCCCCAGGACAAACCCCCCCATTAGTATAGACCCCCCAGGACAAACCCCCCCTACATTAGTATAGACCCCCCCCCAGGACAAACACCCCCCCACATTAGTATAGACCATCTCAGGACAAACCACCCCCCCCACATTAGTATAGACCCCCAGGACGAACCCCCCACATTAGTATAGACCCCCCCAGGACAAACCACCCCCCCCATTAGTATAGACCCCCCAGGCCGAACCAACCCCCACATTAGTATAGACCCCCCAGGATGAACCACTCCCCACATTAGTATAGACCCCCCAGGACAAACCACCCCCATACATTAGTATAGACCCCCCAGGACAACCCCCCCTACATTAGTATAGACCCCCCAGGACAAACCACCCCTACATTAATATAGACCCCCCAGGACAAACCACCCCCCCCACATTGGAATAGACCCCCCCAGGACAAACCACCCCCCACATTAGTATAGACCCCCCCAGGACAAACCACCCCCCCACATTAGTATAGACCCCCCAGGACAAACCCCCCACATTAGTAGACCCCCTAGGACGAACCTCCCCCCCCACAGTAGTATAGACCCCCCCAGGACAAACAAACCACCCCCCCACATTAGTATAGACCCCCCCAGGACAAACCACCCCCCCACATTAGTATAGACCCCCCAGGACAACCCCCCCACATTAGTATAGACCCCCCAGGACAACCCCCCCCCACATTAGTATAGACCCCCCAGGACAACCCCCCCCCACATTAGTATAGACCCCCCAGGACAAACCACCCCCCCCCCACATTAGTATAGACCCCCCAGGACAAACCCCCCCACCCCACATTGGTATAGACCCCCCCCAGGACAAACCCCCCCCACCCCCCCACCCCCCCCCCACATTAGTATAGACCCCCCCCAGGACAAACCCCCCCCCACATTAGTATAGACCCCCCAGGACAAACCCCCCCACATTAGTAGACCCCCCTAGGACAACCCCCCCCACATTAGTATAGACCCCCCCCCAGGACAAACCACCCCCCCCCCACATTAGTATAGACCCCCCCAGGACAAACCCCCCCACATTAGTATAGACCCCCCAGGACAAACCCCCCACATTAGTAGACCCCCCTAGGACAACCCCCCCCACATTAGTATAGACCCCCCCAGGACAAACCACCCCCCCACATTAGTATAGACCCCCCCCAGGAACCCCCCCCCCCACATTAGTATAGACCCCCAGGACAAACCCCCCCCCCACATTAGTATAGACCCCCCCTAGACAAACCCCCCCCCTACATTAGTATAGACCCCCCCAGGACAAACCACCCCCCCCCACATTGGTATAGACCCCCCCCTAGACAAACCACCCCCCACCACTAGGCTAATTAAAACCACCCGGGCATAAAGAAAGGGCGTACTTTTAACAGTGCCACAATGAGATTTTCTGTTTCAATCGTGTTTTATTATTTTTTGAAAAGAACAAAAAGTGATCACTTTCCAGAGCAACAAACAATCCATGTGTGCTCTGTAAATGAAACAAGAATGACAGGCAGCAGGACATTGATGCCACATTACAGTGCCCACAATCCTGGGACTGTCTCCCAAGATCCAGGAAATCTAGCAGCTACACAGAAGCAATGCCAGGAGGTGCCAGTACTGGCACATTCTGGCATGAAAAAAAGTTTGCTTATAACAGTGCCACAATGAGCTTTTCCATAGTTTGTCAGTATCCAGTGTCCTGGATCTTGCAGGACAGGCAGTGGGACATTGACACCACAGGACAGTGCTCAAAATCCCGGGACTGTCCCCCCAAGATCCAGGAAATTTAGCAACTACACAGAAGCAGTGCCAGGAGGTTCCAGTACTGGCACATTCTAGCATGAAAAAAAAGGTGTGCTCAAAATGCCAAGATTGTGCCACAATGAGCTTTTCAATAGTTTGTCAGTATCCAGTGTCCTCAAGATCCAGGACATCTGTCAACTACACAGGGGCAGTGCAGTACCAACACATTCTGCCATGAAAAAAAAGGCATGATCATAACAATGCCACAATGAGTTTTTAAATAGTTTGTTAAAAAAAAGTTTATAAAATACCACAATGAGCTTTTCAATAGTTTGTCAGTACCCTGTGTCCTGGAGCTTGCAGGAGGTGCCGGTGTTCTGCCAAATACTGTCCCCCCATCGGATAGTGTCCGCCGCGTATTGCGCAGACGCATCGCTTGCACAGTACGGAGGACAAGGAGACACCGAAAGTCTCCGAAGATGAACGGCGCCTGTATCCAGGTTCAAGCCCCACCATCCAAGTGGACATACGGTAGCACTTAGTAACGGGGCTCCTCGCTTCGCTCGCCACGCTTCGCTCGCCACGCTTCGCTCGCCGCACTTCGGGACCGCCTTGCTTCGCTCGCGCGCTTCGGGGACAGCCTCGCTTCGCTCAGCAATTTGTTATTCTAACTCTATGTCCCTTTGGATGGTGGGGCTTGAACCTGGACTCAGTGCGCAGGCGCCGTTCATCTTCAGAGACTTTCAGCGTCTCCTTGTCCTCCATACTGCGCAAGCGCTGTACAGGGCGGACACTATCCAACGGGGGACAGTATTCGACACAACACCGTCACTGGCATGTTTAAAATCCTGGGACTGTTTCACAAGATCCAGGACATCTGTCAACTACAGAGGGGCAGTGCAGTGAGGTGCGGGTCCTGGCACATTCTGGCATAAAAAAAAAGGCATGCTCAGAATCCCAGGACTGTTCCCCAAGATGCAGGACATCTGCCAATTTCACATGGGCAGTACTGAGAGGTGCCGGTACTGGCACATTCTGGCATGAAAAAAGGTGTACTTATAACAGCACCACAATGAGCTTTTCAGTAGTTTGTCTGTACCCAGTGTCCTGGATCTAGCAGGACAGGCAGCATGACAGTGCCCAAAATCCCGGGACTGTCCCACAAGATCCAGGAATTCTGGCAACTACACCTAAGCAGTGCCGGCACATTCTAGCATGAAAAAAAAGGAGCGCTCATAAAGAAACTAGATAAATCCTAACTAAGCAATTATGGAAACAAAGAATAAAATCTTCTTTTAACATCTAATAAGGGGTTTTATCAGTGGCTACAATATCATTTGTTGGAAATTGTGCACCACTGCAGCCAATTAAAGAATGTTTTATCTTAGAAGCAACGCTACAAAAACCCAAACAATGCGCTCTAAACAGTTGGTAAGCGAGATGTAATTGAATTAGTCTTTTTCGGTATTGACTCATTTCTTTACACAGGGATTTCATTCAGACGTGTTCATTTCCTAATTGTCCTACCTTTGTACACATTACCAGCTTTTCCTTCTTGATTAATTTGTGCTATTGTTGAATATTCACTTGATTAACCATATTCATAGGAAAGACTCGGGCTAAATGTGACAATATGAGCGGCTTCCCCGAGTGACAAATATCAATCGGGGAGGTGAAGGCGCTCGAGACGACTCCTCACCTTTAAGGTTAATTTTAACGAAATGCCATTTTTTCACTACAGGCCAGACTTGTGGTCACCGAGCTAAACACAGTTGATTATAAATTAACATAATTACCACCACAAGACATCTCATCACAATAGTACTTTTACATATATACAGCATTGAATGTTCTCCTTCACCCTGTGCCCCTTAAAATCCAGGGCCCATGATCGGTGGGCAGGAGGCTCGTAGTTAGTCCTCTCAAAAAGCCCGTGTCCTGGCTAGGTCTGTCACATTTCTCCCCTTTCGGCAGGAGACTAACACAGGAGGAGACCCCAGACGGGTTGACTCCGAAGTTAGTCCATAGTTCCAGTCCTCTAATGCTGGTACCCACACAGTACCCCAAACAAATTGTTTCAAACAGAGCACTCACCCAGCCAACCTCTGCCTCTCTCATAGAACATATCCGCCGCTGGGGAGAGGCCTGGACTGGCCCTTCTCCCTGGAGTCTTTTCAGCCGCTGGAGAGAAGACAGGGTGACTGGGCTCACTCCATCATACTGTTGGGGATCTGGGCCGACCGCCCAGCATCCCTGGGGTATACAGGTGGGGACTGAAGTCCCATCCACCGATATCAGCTCAAGCTGCCGTTGTGAAGTGCAGATTGCATCCTCTCCTTGGGTCCTGAGCTGCTGCTCGGGAGTGACCACCACCTCCTCACCCTGGGCCTCCAGAACTGCCACAAGTGTGGGGCAGAGGTCTTGGACCCTCTGTCCGGTTGCCAGCACTTTAGCTGGGTTGGTGTCATCATTCTGGGGCGCCGTCTGCTGCTGGACAGTGTGACCGATCGCCCCAGCTTCTTGAAGCTGTAGAGACACTGTAGGTGCTAGGCAGAGGCCAGCGGTGCTCTGCCCTGTTGCCAGTGATTCAGCTGGGAGTAGCAGCTTCACTACATCAGCTTGTCGCCGGAGAGAGGGGCCAACTGCCCCGGCTTCCTGGAACTCCACAGATACTGCTGTTGGTGCTGGGCAGAGCTCAATGAAGTTTGGCCCTAATACCAGCTCTTCTGATGGAGGCTCATCAGGCTGTTTTTCCTCAGCAGAAAAGTCTATCAAATCCCCAGTCTCTGCAACTGGTGTCTGGGGATAAAGATTCACCATCTCCTGTCCATGGAACCCAGAAGATGCTATCAGTGCTGAGCAGAGGTTGGCAGAGCTCTGGCCAGTTGTCAGCACTTCAGTTTCTGGGGTGGCAATTTCCAGATTTTCCACTGCCGATTCCCTGGCATGCTGCTGGACAGGCACATTCCTCCATCCAAGATCATCCCATGCAGAAACAGGATCATCAAGGTCAGTCAGCACTTGCTGCATCCGCCATAAGACCTCCGCGTCCATAGCTGTAGGGGCAGGTTGGCAAAGCACACTGTTACTCTGCCACATTGCCGACTCTTCAGCCAGGATTTCAGAGTTGTCCACTGGCATTTCCTTATAGTCCCAGGCAAAGGGAGCCCAGCCCTGGCGCTGAGCAGAGTCTAGCAGCCGTCTGTAGGCAATTTCCAGCTCCCATTCCTGATCGGCCAGAAACTCCAAATCTTCCAGTGCCCAGTGCACTTCCGAGATGTTCAGTAGCCCTTTTCTGAAATCCATGATTTCATCCAACCGCCACTCCAAATCACTCCCAAAGTTAGAGTCCCCTGTCAGCTTCACATACAACAGTCCCAGGCCGCCGTAGCTTAAGCCTTCCGTTGGGCTGTCATCTGCTATCCAAGGGCATGCTTGGGATACATGCCACCGGAGGGCTCTGTAACTTTCATCCAGCTTCATCTCTGCCCAGATCAGCCTGCTTAATTCAGCTGTCTGCTCCTTGTGCGGTTTCTCTCCCAAAAACAGCACCCGCAATCCATACTGCGACCAGTACCTTTCCTGGATGGAGGGGAGAACTTTTCCCTGGTGACGCCGCTCACAGGCTAGCGCTTCCTTCCAGAGTTCACAGCGGATAGAATCATACCATCCCAGCAGGACCTGCTCTGATACTGGTCCTCTGTGCTGTAGCTGCATCTCTCGCAACCTCCTCCTGAATTCCTCTTCCATGGCGGCTGGTATCTGTACCTCTCCTCCTCTCCTGCTATCCGGACCTTGTATCCAGGTGGAGGTTTGGATGTCCCAGACTGCAGGAAGCATCCCACTGCTTGCCAACAATGTGACGGAACGTCCCTACACTCCTCTTGAGTGTATTTGTCATATATAACTTCCTTCCAGTCTGGATATAGGTATAAGATATTCCAACCGCTCCCAAGCACCAAACGAGACAACACTTGCTTAGTTGCTCAAACATGGACTGAAGATTTATTACAAAGATTACATTTATATACAGTAGAAGAGGAGATCCCCCCTCCTGCTCATATTATTCTAACAATACACTTGTAACAACTTAACATAAACTAATTAGCTAATTCCTTTAAGCAGCCGATGTGACTCAGGATTTCACTACAGGCCAGACTTGTGGTCACCGAGCTAAACACAGTTGATTATAAATTAACATAATTACCACCACAAGACATCTCATCACAATAGCAGGAGACCACCAGTAACAGACGGAGCGTCTCCTGCATTGTGCAGAGGACAATGGGATCAACTAACTCAATTAACATCTAGCATCAGAGTGTATGTCCCAACAGCATGAGACACACACATTATATATATATATACCTTGTAAATGTTCACTGAGATGGGAGAGAATTTGCATATATTTGCATCAAAAACAACTTTCAGTAACACATGTCAAAACTTTTCATTAAAGGCGAAATTCTGCCAAAGTGAAAAAAGCATTAGGAACAGTCCATGGGACTTAAAGTGAATTCCGGCTTTCCCTTCAGTCTTGCACAGTTGTGCCCAGGGCCACTGATAAGGCAGTACAGCCAGCCCTCGTGTACTGGGCCGGGGCCCCATCCGTTCAAAAGGGGGGGCCTAGGCTCTACTGTCTTATTGCAGCCACTGACCCCTTTCTGCCTCCCTCTGCAGTGCTGCAAGTTGCTCTTCCTCTTTCTCCCTATGGCTGCAGTGCAGGGAAATTTTGTCCTAGCACATGCGCCTCTTGCATTTTCCCCCCCGCAGCACTTCCGACTTCCCTCCTCTCCCTCCGGCAGCTACTGTGGGCACAAAAGTAGATGTTTCAGGCTAGAGAGCGGGGAAAGGGCCCCATTCCTTTCTTGAATGTACACAGTGAGCGATCAGTACCAATCACTCCTGTGTCGAGTCAACACGGAATCATAGTAAACGGTGTTTACTATGCTTTGTTTTGTGAATGAGCGGCAAGTCTCAGAGCGTTTTCCTATTCATTAACCACTTACAGCGAACAGCCGTATGCAAAAATTTAACAAAAAGGTCCGGATGGTCGCACTCCAATGAAAACGATTTCTTTATTGTTATAATAAATCCATGCAGCAAGGATAAAACCACTGACACATTTCACACCGTTATAGCAGGTGCTTATTTATAGCTGTAGGTCGGTACTTTGACATAGAATACCGGGGTTATGGCAGCAGATAGCTGCCATAACCCCGGTATTTTCAGAAATGGCGGGCAGTCCTCTTTATGATAAAAGTGGTCTCTGCAGCGGATTCACTTTTATCGGCGGCAGGAGAGGTGCCCCCAGCCGCGCTCCAGTCGTCTCTGCTGCTTACCGGAGCCACTGGTAGTGGCGGAGACGGTCCGATTCTTTCCCCTGAGAGGCCTGGAGCCAAGTGAAGAGGCGACGATTTAGGCTATATTTACCGTTAAAAACGAGCACAGATGACTACGGTGCATGCGCCGATGTCATCGCCGCATGCGCCCTTTTACATCGTGCCATTTCCATTAGGGGTCGTGCCGTGACTGCCGACTTCGGCCAATCCCAGAGCCGGAGTTTGTGGCCCCCCCTTGGAAGGAAGAGGGGCAAAGATGGAAGCTCCCTGCTCGTGGGGACAACGGCGACAGCGCAGGCTTCTGTGTCAGGTAAGTGACACATAATGGGCTACTATGCAATGCATAGTAGCCCATTATGCTTTACCTTTGCAGGGAAATAAAGAGGAAGTAAAACCCACCAAGGTTTACTTCCTCTTTAAGTGGTTAATTTGTGCTGCTAAAACTGCAAAGAAAGGGACTGATAAATCTATGTCCTCAATCACTTTTGGCCGAGAAGGGGGGGGTTCTGTCAGGTAGGCGGTATGGGGCCCTGTGATTTCAGACAGCAGCCCTGGTTGTAGCGGCTTCTCTCCTGGACTGAAATGGCTTACTCTGATTTCACTGCACACTGTGAGCTTATCACAATGTGATTAGAACCTGAAGCAAGTCAAATACAGTCTGCCTCATTTCCTGGCTGGAGGACATCCAGCATCTTCTAAACTTTCCTGCCCAGTGTGGCTGTCCCCGGCCCACCCCATTCAACCATTGGATTTCAGTTCCTTCAAGCTTGGAGGCTCAGAATTACATGTGTGGGAATTACCTAGGGTGGTCTACATGTAAACATGGAAAATATAAACATAGCGCTCGCAAACATAATAAATAAATAAATGTGAAGAAATATAATAAACCAACACAAAGTCCAAAACAAATAACTCAAGGTGCTCCAATCCAAGGTAAACAGAAGAAAAGTGCTTGAGAAACTTCAGGTGCACAACACCCCCTTATATGTCCCCACTCACCAGATCCACATGACCCCCAGCTTTTCCGTCTGGAGGGTCAATTTAGGCTTGATATGGATGTCTTTAGGATGGTGTGTAGAAAGTCAGGTCAGCAAATCCAGGGTTCCTCGGTGAGAAGTTTGAGCCAGATAGACACGTACCCAGAAGTAAAAAATGGGACTAAAAAGTACCATCAAAAATGGGTTTATTTAAAAAAAGATAGGTACTTACAAAAAGAGGGATTAAAACAAGCATTAAGCATCAGATCGTATAAAACCTTCGTTTGTAACGTTTCAAACGTGTGAGTTCCAAACGACCGGAACTGACGCCAGTATTCCCGGAAACAGCGTCAACCTTTCGCCCTCCCACAGGGCATCATCAATGTAACAGTGTAAACATGCCATGAAATGCCCACTCCTCCAGACTGAGGTTTGCCTCTACGATTAAGCTCCAAAAAGGACAAAACACATCTGGACTTTTTTCAACCTGAATAACTATGTAACACTGTAACTATGCATGCAAGGTGCATAGCAATAATACTTGTGTTTAGACATGTGCAATTCGTTTCTTTTTTTTTTTCGTGGTTTTTTTTTCGTTTTTCGTTTTTTTTCGTTATTTTCATTCGTTCGTTTTTGTACGAATGAACGAATCATTCGAATCGTACGAATCCGAACAACGAAGCGTAACGAATCGTTCGAATCGTAACGAATCCTTCGAATCGTAACGAATCCTTCGAATCGTACGAATCCGATTAACGAATAATTCGAATCGAACGAATCCGAAAAACAACGAAAATCCGAAAAAAACTAATTAAAAACAACGAACGAAAAAATTCGTACATTCGTAACTTTTTTTTTGTTGAATTGGTAATTTTCCGTGTCCCTTACAATGGTGCTGTTAAACGTGCTTCTAATGGATTGAACAAAAAAAATTGTACATTCGTAACTTTTTTTCGATTCGTAACTTTTTTTTTTTCGATTCGTAACTTTTTTTTTTTTTTTCGATTTGTAATTTTCGTGTCTCTATTGACCAAAAAAATTTTTTTTCTTTTGTTTTTTTTTTTTTTTTTTTTTATTTGTAATTTTCCGTGTCTCTATTGAACAAAAAAAATCATTCGTAACTTTTTTTTCGATTCGTAACTTTTTTTTTTTCGATTCGTAACTTTTTTTTTTTCGATTCGTAAATTATTAAAATGTAATAATAGCATACACATTACATCAAATTATGAATTATGCTCCGATTACGAATCTACGAATGTTACGAATGTTACGAATGTACGAATAAATACGAATGCATCCGAAAATTAAACTAACGAAAAAACGAATCAACGAAAAAATAACTCTTACGAATGTACAAATCGTTACGAATACGAACACCGACGACTTACGAATGTACGAATCGTTACGAATCGATGGAAACGAAAAAAAACGAAACGAAAAAAAAAAAGATTTTTTTTCGGAAACGAAAAAAACGAAACGAAAATAAACAAATTTTTTTGTTGTGCACATGTCTACTTGTGTTTTGCTGTAAAACATGCATCTGAATGGGTCCTAGGAGAAATCTCCTATTGGGGAACCATGAGATATTAAAATATTGAAACTGTTTCTGCTATTTCCACATATGTATTTTTTTTTTTTTTATAAAAGTCAATTATATTTTAGGTGTTTTTGGCCCTTTAAAAAAAAAGAAAAAAGAAAATCTACTCTATTCTTTGTTTCCTACACCCAGAATTATATTTCATCGCTCTTTGCATTGCTTTACGCGCCTTTGATGCTCCATTTAATTAATTGCCGGGTGAAGTGATTTGTCTGTGAGCGCAGTCTATGATCTTCAGATAGACGGCGTGCCCGTATTTCTCAGCTACGCCCGTGCTATTGTAAGCTCCCCATGAAACCAATACTGCTATGGAGATCGATGCAATCTTCTTCTCTAGCAGCTCTCCCGCAGCTCCATACTGTACTCTAATCAATTCATCTTGTCAGTATGTCCCCGATGCTCCCTGCATCGCTGCAGTGTTTTATGTTCCACAAACAAAAGTTTTGCAAGCTCTATATCAGGAAGCATTGTGAAAATTCTAATTCTCACCCATTTATTATGTCTTATGCAGCGTTCTGTTATCAAAAAAGAAAAACTTTAAGCTGACCTCCAGGCAAACAGCCACATTCACAGTCAAAATACACCTATAGGAACTGTTTTTATCTACCGAATGACTGGAAATTCTATTTGTTCAGTTTTGGGATCCAGGTTACCCCTGCCTGCCATCACATTGTCAGGATGCCAACTATTCTGGTGTGGACTCTCCAGCTACACTGAAAGGGATAAAATAATACAAAGTAGCAGCACTAAAAAACGTGACCAAAAATGAAAAAAAAATTTAATAAGTCCAAATCAATGATAGTGTATAGATAACATAAACAGTGAAAAAAACAGTCCAAAAAATAGCACAAAAGTAAGTGCTAAAAAGTGACACCTCTTGACGACAGTGCACCGCCACCACATAGATTGTGCGCTTTCCAGAAGGCAAGATTTAGAGAGCCTGTGGCTAAACTCCCAGCCAGGACCTTTATCCAAACAGAGGATGATATTCCACCACTAGTTAGGGAGGATGCTTGTATGAACCTCTATTTAGCCAAAAGTATTCAATTGAGATGTTGCCCAGAAAATAGAAACAGAGACTCCATAGTGTGTATTGTACCATAAAGGATTTAATATGAAAAAAAAATTGCACTTACAATTGGGATGATAAAAACAGTCCCAGAGACAACGTCAGATGTGACGAAACGTGCGTAGGGAGGTTGACGTGCTGATGTCATTGCGCTTCTCAGTGGACAGGGGGTTTGCTTGCTGGCCGGCTGTTTTGATATGATTGTTTTTATCTTCCCAATTGTAAGTGCAATTCTTTTTTCATATTAAATCTTTTATGGTACAATACACACTATGAAGTCTCTCTTTCTATTTTCTGGGCAATATCTCAATTGATTCCTGGTGGCTGATGCTCGAGTACTTTTGGCTAAATTGCGGTTCATGCAAGCTCCCTCCCTAAATAGTGGTGGAATATCATCCTCCATTTGGATAAAGGCCCTGGCTGGTCGTCAAGAGGTGTCACTTTTTAGTACTCACTTTTGTGCTATTTTTTGGACTGTTTTTTTTCACTGTTTTTGTTATCTATACTCTATCATTGATTGGGACTTATTCAATTTTTTTCATTTTTGGTCACATTTTTTAGCGCTACTACTTTGTATTATTTCACCTGTTTACTATGTGTATCTCATAGTTTTAGCAGCTGCTTCTTGACACATTATTTATACATGGTGTTTAGTGCGGTATTTTTTTATATTCATTACACTGAAAGGGATACCCAGCAAATTTGAAAATTCTGAAATTTGTAGATTTAAAAATCCGTAGATTCCTAAATTCTAAAATTCATAAATTAGAAAATCCGAAAATAAGAAAGAAAATCCCCAAATTTGAACTAACTAACTAACTAATAATAACTAACTATTAAATTATAGGTATTGTAATTTCCTTTCAAATTTGACTGTTAGTTAATGTAACGAATACGAATTTATCCGAAGTTATTAATTATCCGAAATAACGAATGCTGCATCTAAACAAATGGAACATGAACAAATAAATAATAAATAATAATTAATAATAATAATAAAAAAAAATGTATTATTATTATTGTTATTTATTATTATTAATTTGTTACGTTCCATTAATTTAGATGCGGCATTTGTTATTTCAGAGAATTCGTAACTTCAGAAAAATTCATATTCGTTACGTTCACTAACAGCCAAATTTGAAAGGAAATTCCAATACCTATAATTTAATAGTTAGTAATAGTTAAGTTATTATTAGTTAGTTAGTTATTATTTTTTTTTAATTTTCGGGTTTTCGTTTTTTTATAATTTTGAATGTTGAATTTGAATTTACAAACTTTCACTTCAGGTGCTTATCTAATAGTTTTTTAAAACTATCAATCCCCCCCCCCCCCGAGACCACACCTTACAGTAAAGAACCCTCTATGTAGTTTAAGGTTACACCTCTTTTCTTCTAATTTTAATGAGTGGCCAAGTGTCTTGTTACATTCCTTTCTGCAAAAAAAGTTTTATCCCTATTGTGGGGTCACCAGTACTGTATTTGTAAATTGAAATCATATCCCCTCTCAAGCGTCTCTTCTCCAGAGACAATAAGTTCAGTGCTCGCAACCTTTCCTCATAACTAATCTCCTCCAGACCCTTTATTAACTTTGTTGCCCTTCTCTGTACTCGCTCCATTTCCAGCACATCCTTCCTGAGGACTGGTGCCCAGAACTGAACAGCATACTCCAGGTGCAGCCGCACCAGAGTCTTATAGAGTGGGAGAATAATCGTTTTATCTCTGGAGTTGATCCCCTTTTTAATGCATGCCAATATTCTGTTTGCTTTGTTAGCAGCAGCTTGGCATTGCATGCCATTACTGAGCCTATCATCTACTAGGACCCACGGGTTCTTTTCCATTCTTGTTTCCCCCAGAGGTTCTCCCCCCAGTGTATAGATTGCATTCATATTTTTGCCACCCAAATGCATTATTTTACATTTTTCTACATTGAACCTCATTTGCCACATCACCAGGAAAATCCCAGGGTGGACCCCTTGAGAATGTCCAACTGGATAAAACGCATTAGGGTGAAGTCTCGGTGCTGATGCCACATCGCTGCATGATTCCAAGTTTTCAGATCCTCTCCCAGTGAGTTTGTACCGTGTTTTGTCTCTGTCACGTTGTTTTAGCTGGATGAACTCTATCTGTTCCTTTTGCTGCTGCCTAAGAGGAGTGATTCCGGATTTATACCTGAGAAACAATGCTGTGTCTGTTGTATATGTTAGGCCCCGTTCACATGGGGCGAAATCTGTCCAAGCAGATCCCCCTGCTCAGCAGGGGTATCTCTCCACTGATCCCCACTGAGCAGGCAGATTACAAGTCCTGCTGACATCTGCCACCCCATAGAGAACAATGGATGCCCGCTGACATCTGCCACCCCATAGAGAACAATGAATGCCGCTGACATCTGCCACCCCATAGAGAACAGTGGATGCATGCTGACATCTGTCACCCCATAGAAAACAATGGATGCCCGCTGACATCTACCACCCCATAGAGAAAGACGGTCTGCTACAAGGGGCCTTACAGCTCATATTCACTGACGCTGAATCGTTTCATGATATTGTAATGCCGCGTACACACGATCGGACTTTTCGGCGGACTAGGTCCGACAGTCTTTCCGACGGACTTTGCAGCGGAGGTTTGCCGGACTTTCAAACGGAAGGACTTGCCCACACACGATTACTCCAAAAGTCCGACAGATTCGAACGTGATGACGTACGACCGGACCAGAATTAGGAAGTTCATAGCCAGTAGCCAATAGCTGCCCTAGCGTCGGTTTTCGTCCTTCAGACTAGCACACAGATGACCGGATTTCTCGACCCGACTCGAGTCCGTTGGAAAGATTTGAAACATGTTTTATTTCTAGGTCCGTCTGACTTTTGGGAAAGAAAAGTGCGCTGGAGCCCACACACGATTTAATTGTCCGACGGATTCTGGTCCGCCGGACCAAGTCTGCCGGAAAGTCCAATCGTGTGTACGCGGCATAAGTCTTTAGGTTTGGGTATATCAAACTTTCTTTGCCAGGGGCCACACGTGTTATCACAGCATAGATTCATTACAATACACTTGAAAATCTTTTTTACTTTGGTACATGTCCCTTAGGGAAGTGCCAAGCCCTCCATGTTATTTATTTATTTATAACAATCCCTTGCCTATTAGCGTAAAAAAATGGTCAGAACTGTTTATTTAAAGCGGAAGTAAACCCATCCATAAAAAAAGTTTAATTTATGGCACGTGCCGGAAATGTAACACTTCCATTGGTTGTGCTCTCAACCAAACTGTCAATCCCTCCAATGGCTGGTGTCATAACTGATCACATGAGCAGCATCATGGCAGTTGTAGATTAAACAGAGGCAAAGATGGCAGCTTCCTTGGCTGCAAACGATAGTGGGGTTTACTTACACTTTAAGCTTTGGCTCCCATTGACTTCAATAGGGTCCAGATTCAGTAACAGAAATTTGGTAATGTTTGCAGAACCATGCTTGGAATGAATCCAGGTCATTTCAACTCATCATCACTACTAAAAATAATCAACAGCTGACAATTCCCAAAATGTGAACGTTTTATTTATTTGTTTATTTTTTATGGATGGGTAGGGAATGTCCATGTACTGCTTAATTATACTGATACCCAGGAGGTTTGGCAATTTAGCAGATAACACTCTGCAATACATCGCAGAGTATATTTATCAGAATAAATGTCATCTAATCAAAAGTTCTACGAGAAGTAAAGGTCACACTGATACCGGAGTATGTCAGGAATGCCTCAGGGTGAAAATACTCCACAAATTCATCATCCACAGTGCTGCCTATGATCATAACATCAGCCAGGGAGGAAGAGAAATATCCAAATATAGTGCTGGTGTGTGAACTGTCTTTCTTTCCTTTTTGCTTTCTTTCTCTTTTTATTATTTATTTTTCTTTTTTTTTTATTTTTTTTTTTATTTTTTTTATTCATTGTTTTTTCTATTCTTTCTTTTTTCTTTATTTTTTTTTTATTTAACTTTTCTTTGTTTCACTTTCCTGTATTTTCCCTTCCTTCTTTTACTTTTCTTTGTTTCATTTTCCTGTCTTTTACATGCTTCCTTTTTCTTCATTTTTTCTATTCCTTTTTTTTTCTATTCTTGCTTATTCTTTTTTTTTTTTCCTTTACCTTTCTTTGTTTCATTTCCCTTTCTTTTCCATTCTTCCTTTTTCTTCTTTCTTTTTTTTTTAATCTTTTTTTTTATTCCTGCTTATTCTTTTTTTTCTTTTACTTTCCTTTCTTTTTCTTTCTTTCTTTTTCTTCTTTCTTTTTTTTTTATTCTATTCTTTCTTTTTTTCATTTTTCTTTTCATTTTTCTTTTTCTTTCTTTTGCATTTTTGTCTCACTTTCTTTGTTTCTTTCTTTCGCCCTTTCTTTCTTTCTTTCGCCCTTTCTTTCTTTTCTTTCCTCTTTTATTTTCTTTTGCTTTCTTTTCTTTACGCCTGAAAGAGCTTCTTACCATTTCCCAATTTGCTGAAAATATTTGTTCTTTCATTACATTTTGTTTTTGTGTTGCTCTTTCTTTCATTCTTTCTCTTTCTTTTTCGTTCTTTCTCTTTTTTTGTTATTGTGTTGCTCTTTCTTTCTTTTACTTTCTTTCTTTCACTTTCTTCTTCTTTCTTTCTCTTCTTTTCTTTCTTGTTCTTTTCTGCTGACAAAGCTTCTAACCATACCCCAATTTGCTGAAAATATTTTTTTAGTGTGTTTTTGTTCTTTCATTACATTTTTTTGTGTTGCTCTTTCTTTCTTTCTTTTCCTTTCTTTCTTTCTTTCTTTTTTTTCTTTTTCATTCTTTCTGTTTTTTTTATTTTTCTTTCTTTTTTCTTCATCTTTTCTCCTTACAAATCTTCTAACCCTTCCCCCCAAAACTTTTTTTTTTGTGTGTCCTAACTAAAGAGATTTCCCATCACTTCCTATCCTGACAGGAAGTGAAGAAAAATCAAATGTAATGGTGTCACCCAACACAATAACATCCTGACAGGGTTTATATCTCTACCCCACACTGTCCAACAAAATTAAAAAAAAAAAGGCTTGGTCTCGAGTTGGGCTTTAATAAATGATATATGTGTATACATAAACATCAACCTTTCATGGGCACGATACAAGCTTTGGAATATGACCTAAACCAGGTTGCCATAATTCAAATTTAACAACATGCACAATGGAATTAGGATTATTTTTTTATTTTTTTTATATAACCTAATTTTTACTGTGCATTGTCTAGTGTACTACCACTATTAACAAAATGAAGGACATTTGTGAAAAAAACAAAAAAACTATTATCATACACACATCTGCTTCAGCGATGCAGCGTCCGTGAGCCCCCTCAGTTGGCGCCAACATCTTCTATTTGTCTTTCTCTGGTTTTGGCATCTTGCTTGGTCGGCACAATATCATACAACTTCTACGCATGTGCACGGGCGTTCATCCATCCCAGCAACCAGCAGATGTTGAGATTGTACACACAAAAGGAAAATTGTGAACAGGACAATAAAATGCATTTACTGCAGACGAGACCTAGTATGTCCCTTCTGCAATAACAAAAAAAATCTGCCTGCTCTCTATTATTTTTAAAGCTAGAGTTCCACTTTAAGAACATACGAAGGTATCGCACATTCGGAGATGATACCGTCGAGCCTGAACATTGCATATTAGAAGACCTACGGAGATTAATCCGAGTCCACCAACAAGATACAGATTAATATGGTTGTATAAGCGAAGGATTAAACTCACCGGCTAATAGAGTGCATGAGACTGCAGAGTGCTGAGAATAGCAATATATATGCATCAGGAAGCAAAGAAAAGATGACCCCCACCAGATAGCTTCCAGAAAACTAGTGCTGAAAGAAATACAGAGAATACATTTTCTAACCTCTGAAAATTAGTTTTCTCTTCCTTTTAATGCATATCTGGAGTTAGGCCCCTTTCACACTGGGGCGGTTTTCAGGCGGTACGGCGCTAAAAATAGCGCCTGTATACCGCCTGAAAAAAACGGCCCCATTCACTCCAGTGTGAAAGCCGGCGGGCTTTCACACTGGAGCGGTGCGCTAGCAGGACCGCAACAAAAGTCCTGCTAGCAGCATCTTTGGAGCGGTGAAGGAGCGGTGTGTTCACCGCTCCTATACCGCTCCTTCCCATTGAAATCAATGGGAAACCGCGGGGATACCGCCCGCAAACCGCCGCTGCAGCGGCGCTTTGCGGAGGTTTTTAACCCTTTTGCGGCCGCTAGCAGGGGTTAAAACCACCCCGCTAGCGGCCGCATACCGCGGGTAAAACGATGGTAAAGCAGCGCTAAATATAGCGCTGCTTTACCGTCGCCGCCCCGCACCGCCCCAGTGTGAAAGGGGCCTAAGTGTGCAGGTCAGGAAGATCATAAAAAAGTCAGGACTCCTGACCTGCATGCGTGTTGTGAGTTAGTGACCTAAAACGAGTGTATTAAAAAAATAAAAATAAAAAAATAAATACAAACAAATTCAACCAAGTGCATGACTTTTTTTTTTTTTTAAGTGTAAATATGAGATATGGTGTCTTTTTGACCCCACATCTCACATTAAAGAGGTCCTGTCATGCTTTTTTTTCTATTACAAGGGATGTTTACATTCCTTGCAATAGGAATAAAAGTGATTACATTTTTTTTAAAGGGACAGTGTAAAAATAAAAAAATATAAAGTAAATTAAATAAGAAAAAAAAAATAATTTTGCTTGCGCGCAGAAGCAAACGCATACATAAGTCGCGACCGCATATGTAAACAGTGTTCAAACCACACATGTGAGGTATCGCCGCGATCATTCAAGCGAGAGCAATAATTCTAGCAAAAGACCTACTCAAAACTGGTAACCCGTAGATGTTTTTAAACTTCGCCTATGGAGATTTTTAAGGGTCTGTCACCATTCCAGGAGTGAAGCATGACATGTTGGGTATCAATTTATGGCGTAACATTCTCTTTCACAATATAAAAAAAAAAATTGGGCTAACTTTACTGCTTTCTTATTTTGTAATTTTTCAAAAGAATTGCATTTGCATTTAAAATGGCAACGACTGCCATTTTATTCTCTAGGGAGTCTCTAGAAAAAAAATATATATATTTACACACACACACACATATATATATATATATATATATATATATATATATATATATATATGTTTGGGGGTTTTAAGTAATTTTCTAGCAAAAAAAATTATTTTAACTTGTAAACACCAAGTGTAAAAAAATAGGCCCGGTCCTTAAGTGGTTAAATCACCTTTGGCTTAACTAAAACAGCATCATTTCGAAATGGTACTCTAATAACACGCACAAATTAAAATTTAGGGTAAGGTGTGTTTTTTAATATGTGCCCTCGACTCTTTTTGATTTTTGTATTTTGACCATTGGACTTGGTTCACACTAGTGCAGGCCATGCGACTCTCGCTGGCTCGGGCATGGCAGCCCATTTAAATGAATGGTGCCGTGTGAAATTAACAAAAAAAGGTGGCTGCAGGGAAACCCATCTTTTTTTGTACGTTTCACCCTAGAGAATAAAATGGTGGCAATACATTATGTCACACCGTTTCCCTGAGGTTCCAGCACCAATGATCGTGCTGTGGGCCCGAGATGAGTGGGGGGCTAGAGTTGCCACCTATCTGGGATTCACCTGGACGGTTTGGGTCATGTGTCCAGGATTCAGACTCCCTGAAACCTCAACACATTATTCAGACTAGACTGGGGCCCCCCAACGTGCCTGGGCACACCCTAATCACCCAGTGTGGTTCCCTCTGCTGCCTGGGTTTCACACACCTATAGTATGTTCCCCAACTAACCAAGTACGACAACCGACAAGTGCGTAGGCCACCTTCCTCCCTTCTCTCTCTTGCCTCTGAGCGAGTGAGTGCACTATGGTAAGATGGACTCAGATGTAAGGGATGCTCTGTGGACTCTGATGTAGGGAGGGCTTTGGGAACCACGATTTAAGGGGAAATGCTAAAAATTCTGATGTAAGTAAGGGCTTTGGTGAAACCCCCTTACATTTCTCATTAAAAAAAAAAAAAAAAAAACAACTCTGCCCACCCCCTCTTCTCTATCCCTCCAACTCTGCTCACCCCCTCTACCCCATCCCCAAACCCTCAACTTTGCTCACCCCCTGTCTTCTCTATCCCCACCTCAACTTTTCTCCCCCCAACCCTCAACTCTGCTCACCCCCTCTCTTCTTAATCCCAACCCCAACTTTGCTCACCCCCCTCTTCTCCATCCCCACGCGACTATGCTCACCCCCCTCTTCACTACCCCCAACTCTGCTCACTCCCCTCTTCTCCATCACCCCAACTCTGCTCACTCCCCTCTTCTCCATCTTCTCCATTGCCCCCAACTCTGCCCGCCCCCCAACCCCCAACTTTGCTCACCCCCTCTTCACCATCCCCACCCTGACTCTGCTCACCCCCCTCTTCACCACCCCAACTCTGATCACTCCCCTCTTCTCCATCGCCCCCAACTCTGCCCACCCCCTAACCCCCAACTTTGCTCACCCCCCTCTTCACCATCCCCACACCAACTCTGCTCACCCCCCCTCTTCACCATCCCCACCCTGACTCTGCTCACCCCCCTCTTCTCCACCCCCCCCCCAACTCTGCTCACCCCACCCCCCAGCCCCAACTCTGCTCACTCCCCTCTTCTCTATTCCCCCAAATCTGCTCACCACCCAACCCCCAACTCCGCTCACCCCCCTCTTCTCCATCCCCACCCCAACTCTGCTCACTCCCCTCTTCTCCATTGCCCCCAACTCTGCTCACTCCCCTCTTCTCCATCGCCCCCAGCTCTGCCCGCCCCCTAACCCCCAACTTTGCTCACCCCCCTCTTCACCATCCCCACGCCAACTCTGCTCACCCCCCTCTTCACCATCCCCACCCTGACTCTGCTCACCCCCCTCTTCACCACCCCCAACTCTGCTCACCCCACCCCCCAGCCCCAACTCTGCTCACTCCCCTCTTCTCTATTTCCCCAAATCTGCTCACCACCCAACCCCCAGCTCTGCTCACCCCCCCTTCTCCATCCCCACCCCAACTCTGCTCAGCCCCCTCTCCTCCATCTCCACCTCGACTCTGCTCACCCCCTCTTCTCCATCCCTCCCCAACTCTGCTCACCCCCCTCTCCTCCAATCCCCACATCGACTCTGCTTACCCCCCTCTTTTCCACACCCCCAATTCTACTCACTCCCCCACCCCAACTCTTCTCCCTCCCTCTTCTCCATCCCCATCCCAACTCTGCTCACTCCCCTCTTCTCCATCGCCCCAAACTCTGCCCGCCCCCTAACCCCCAACTTTACTCACCCCCCTCTTCACCATCCCCACGCCAACTCTGCTCACCCCCCCCCCCCTTCACCATTCCCACCCTGACTCTGCTCACCCCCCTCTTCTCCACCCCCCAACTCTGCTTACCCCACCCCCCAGCCCCAACTCTGCTCACTCCCCTCTTTTCTATTTCCCCAAATCTGCTCACCACCCAACCCCCAACTCTGCTCACCCCCCCTCTTCTCCATCCCCACCCCAACTCTGCTCAGCCCCCTCTCCTCCATCTCCACCTCAACTCTGCTCACCCCCCTCTTCTCCACCCCTCCCCAACTCTACTCACCCCCCTCTCCTCTAATCCCCACCTCGACTCTGCTTACCCCCCTCTTTTCCACCCCCCCAATTCTACTCACTCCCCCACCCCAACTCTCCTCCCTCCCTCTTCTCCATCCCCACCCCAACTCTGCTCAACCCCTACCTCTCTTCACCACCCCCCAACCCCCTACCCTACCTACATTCCCTATATATTATCACATTTTCCACTATGTGAGTCATTTCAGACTGTATTTAACCACACCCCTTTTAAACCACGCCTAATATTTATCGTACTTTAAACTACGCCCATTTTTCCCCAAGCCACGCTTCGCGCACTGCCATTTATTGCGCCTGTTAGACTACACCTAGAAAAGATTGCACCCCCCCTAATTAAAATACTACTCCACCCACTTAAAAAAGTGTCCCTACATTTTTTTTCAGAATGTTGGCAGCTATTCTCTTCCCCGGGAGACACCTCCTATTTCCAACGACTTTACTATTTACACATTTGCACAGAGCTTTTTATTGTTTTTGCTGATCTGCGTTGCCAATTCTTTAATGATAGCCAAGACTGTTTTCAGCTTACCCTTAAAAAAAAAAGAAATATCTGTAGCACCTGCAATGCAGCATTATGTAAGAGCCAGTCTGGGAATAGCTGTCCAGGAGATCGTATATGGATGTAGCCCTGTGGCAAAAAAGGTAATCGTATTGATTCTTCTCTTGCTCGAGTCGTGTTTTTTCACTCCTGTTTCCAGCTGTTTGGCTGAATCACAAATAACTCAGAGAACTGCTTCTGGTCTATCAGTTACACCATGCATCTTGTTGGGGATTGCCAACGGCCAACATTCCTGGAGTTTTACGGGCAGCCCATCCGAAAATGTACGCCATTAACCCCTTTATCACCAGAGGTCATTGAAGGCTAGCTGCTCAGACCGAATTTAGCAACAATAATTCTTCAAAGGAGGAGTTGAGCTGGACCACCTGGTGTATAATTATAATTTTTATATATTGAAGTCGACTGGCAGATCTAATTACTATGGGATGTCTGAGGATCCATAGGAAGGATAGAGTATAAACAACGATCTGTAATCTCCCCTACCCAGTCCCCTCCCCCCTTCAGTTAGAATCACCTCCCAGGGAACACAATTAAGCTCTTGATCGCCCCCTAGTGTTAACCCCTTCACTGCCAGTGACATTTTTACAGTAAACAGTGCATTTTCGTAGCACTGATCGCTGTTTAAATGACAAGGTCCCAAAAATGTGTCAAAATTGTCTGATGTGTCCACCATAATGTCGCAGTCCCAATAAAAATCACAGATCGCCGCCATTACCAGTAAAAAAAAAATGAATAATAAAAATGCCATAAAACTATCCCCTATTTTGTAGAGGCTATAACTTTTGCGCAAACCAATCAATAATCGCTTATTGCAATTTTTTTTACCAAAAATATGTAGAAGAATACATATCGGCCTAAACTGAGGAAAAAAATAGTTTTTTATATTTATTTTTGGGGGATATTTATTATAGCAAAAAGTAAAAAAATATTGTGTTTTTTTTTTTTCCAAATTTTCGCTCTTTTTTTTGTTTATAGCGCCAAAAAAAAACGCAGAGGTGATCAAATACCACCGAAGGAAATCGCTATTTATGTGAAAAAAAGGACGTCAATTTTGTTTGGGTACAACGTCGCACGACCGCGCAATTGTCTGTTGAATCGACACAGTGCCGAATCGCAAAAAGTGCTCTGGTCAGGAAGGGGGTAAAATCTTCTGGGGCTGAAGCGGTTAAACAATAAAAAAACATGCCATAAATCAAAGACTAATTCAACATTAGGGGCACAGTACTGGGGGGGGGAGAAGAGCATAGACAGGAGGGTACAATACTGGGATCATTAGGGCCCAGTACAGGCTCTGAGATGCTGTCCGGGACACCACCATTCCAGGACAGCTTAATAAAAAGCGTGACTATCTCAGCAAATACAGGACAGTTGGCAAATATGATGTAATGCAAGATTATCGTGATACCCCCGTGGACAATGCCCCATGGTACCCATGCATTAAAGTATAACTAAAGGCAAAACTTAAAAAAAAAAATTGGAGTGGACAGGAATTAGACTACCTGAGTTTATTGCTGTCTGTGCCCCCCCCCTCCCAATTAAATAGATCCGCCCCCTCTACTACCCTTACTGTTATTATTAAAAGTAAAAAAATCCCAAAAAGTTTGGGTTGTCCCCAGAAAATGAATGAAGGGGAATTCTTCCAATGAGGAGTTCTGGTGATCTGATGTTCCTAAGGAATTCCCTTAATTTGCAGGATTTCCTCCCACTTCCTGTTTGGCTATGGGACAGAAAATGAAGGGAAATCTCTGCAATAGGACACAGATGGTGAAAATGTTTTGCCTATTGTTCTACTTTAAGGTGGCCCTTCTACATCTCAGTGCTGTTGATCTTCTGCAATCTTTCTGCAGCCACTACCTGGCTACTTGAACTCAAGCAATGACTGCATGGCATTTCTCGAGGTGTATGTAGGTGACACAGTGGACCATGCCATGTGTAATGCAGATTGAAATGGCCACAGGTAGTCTCCTTTAGAAGTTCATGTGACAAGGTGATGAGCCAGGAGCACATCTAGTAGAAGGGGACAAAGTGTTGTCATCTATAACAAGAGGTACCTGAACAAGGACATTCATATTGGAACTACCAGGGATTATTATAATGAAAGCTAAAGATTAAAAAAAAAATACTGAAAATTAAATTTGAAATCACATCAACCTGTTAAAACTAGTATGATACTTTAGTGATTGGGTTTATTTCTAGTTTAAAACTGAATTGTAATTAAGGCACTATGCTGTCCTTTTGACCAGGGTAGGATGCTGTACTGAAGGTATAAAAAGATAACTATAAATATGCAATTCTGTCCCTATTAAATAGAAGAGAACACCAAATCATTCTAATTGTGTACAAATGTGTACAATCCAGTAACAGTGTATCCTATAAACATGATTTAATTGGAAATGAAAGCTCCAACATTCAATTGATCGATGACCACTGACGCCCAAGCTTCTGAGTTCCAGTATCCAGAATTCCATGGCCCAGAGCTGGAAGAAATGTAATGGGATTTTGTTGTAAATATCATGTCTAATCAATGCCACGAGCTGCCCTGTCCTGAAAAAGAAAGGATATTTTTCAGTCCAAAGGATCATTAGTGAGATGTATGTCAGATTTAATGATCTGACTGCAGTATTTTAGGTGGGCAGGGCGATTGGCCACGCGTTCATAGTATAGATCGTCCTTTCTGGACTGACCAGAAAAGAAGTGTGAATGTTCCAAACGGGAAGGCATTGACAAAAAATGTAATATTTAAAAGACAACAAAAAGACTGCTGACCTCAGGTTTGATAGAATGGTCATTCAAGTAAGAGATGGATAATTTAGAGGGCAACCCTATCTAAAAAGCTAATTGTACAGTTGGAATTAACATATAGAATTTGTTTTACTTGCTAAAATCATGCACATAGTTCTTGCTGTACAGTTAAAAAGCCCTCACTAGACCCCACCAATCTTATCAACCTACGTCCCATCTCCTTTCCACCTTACCTTCTGACCACCTCTCGAGAATAACCTTCTTAAACCCCTTCAGTCTGAATTTCACCCTCAACAGAAGCTGCTAACAGCTAAATCCAATGGACACTATTCTGTACTCTTACTTCTGGACCTCTCTGCTGCCTTTGGCACAGTGGACCACCCCCTCCTCCTCAAAAATGCAGCACCTTTGGTCATAATGACTTTACTCTTTGCTGGCTCTAATTATATTTATTCAACCGCACCTTTAGCGTTACTTACAATTCGACTTCCACATCTCTCCTTCTCTGTTGGGGTCCCCCCATGGTTCTTTTCTTTGACCTCTCAATTTCTCCATCTATACCTTTTCCCTGGGTCAGATGATACCATCTCAAACTCAACCTATCCAAAACTGAGCTCATAATATTTCCTCACCCACGTACCTCTTCCCCCGACTTCTCTGTCAAGATTGATAGCACTACTCTCAGCCCATCCCCACATGCCAAGGTTCTAGGTGTAATCCTGTACCTGGACTATACTTTCAGCCCCATGTCCAATCACTGTACAGTTCTTGCCGCGACAACCTCCGCTACATCTCCATAATATTCCCCTTCCTTACCAATGACACCACAAAGCTCCTAGTTCACTCCCTGTTCATCTCTCGCCTCGACTACTGCAACTCCCTCATCATTGGATTACCTTTACACAGGCTATCCCCCCTTCAATCTATCATGAATGCTGCTGCCAGGCTCATCCACCTTACGAACAGCTTTACGCTCGCCCCTAACAAATTAAATTGAAAATACTAACAAAATCTTACAAAGCCATCTACAACTCGGTCTCAAAATACCAACCTAATCACTCTCATCGTTCCTCCCAAGACCTCCTGCTCTCTAGCTCCCTTATCACCTCCTCCCGTGCTCACCTCCAGGACTTTTTCCAAGCATCTTCAATTCTATGGAACTCCCTACCACAATCTGTCTGACTATTTCCTACTCGGTTTGCTTTTAGACGATCCCTGAAACCCCTTCTTTTCAGAGAAGCCTATCCTGCCCCCACCTAACAACTGTACTTTTATTTTCTCCTTTAGATCATACCCAACAGTCATTAACTTTTGTATCACCTTACCCTTTCTCATAGATCGTAAGCTCTAATGAGCAGGAGTAGTAATAAGGTTGTTTACCAACAGTGATGACCAAATATGACTTTGCCAGCACTTTAATGGAGTCAACTGTCAAATTCGCTCCTCCAGGTAGATATCGGCAACTCTCCCGATGTTTTCTGAGTTATTAAAGCAGTTTAGTGTATTCTATACAGGGCTTAAGTCCTGCGGGAATGCGTAGGAACGAGGTTCCTGTACTTTTGCCACAGCAGGAACGCTGTTCCCATTAGCAGCTGCATCCTGCAGGACTGGCCTCAAGCATGGGAGCTGAGGCAGACAGTGTGGATGTGCGGAAGATGAGGGCATTCCTGCAAGCGGGGTGCCACAAGGTCATCCCTGCATGCCCATCCTCCTCTCCCTCGGTCCTCCTCTTCCTGCCGCTGTAACAAAGTCCCGGCTCTCTTGATAGGCGAAACACTGATCCAATTGCAAATTGAATCAGTGTGACGTGATTTATAGGAGCCAGAACTTTGGTACAGTGGCTGCTGGAGGAGGAGGAGGACCAAGGGAGAGGAGGACATGTACGCCGAGATATTCAAATCCCAGATCCAGACACAGGTTAGGCTGCATTGCTGGGCACTAATCAGGCTACATTGCTGGGCACTAATCAGGCTGCAATGCTGGGCACTAATCTGGCTGCATTGCTGGGCACCAATCAGGCTGGATTGCTGGACACAGGTCAGGCTGCATTTGATTAGCACTGGCAAGGCTGCATTTGATGGGCACTGGCAAGGCTGCATTTGATGGGCACTGATCAGGCTGCATTTGATGGGCACTGATCAGGCTGCATTTGATGGGCATTAATCAGGCTGCATTGCTGGGTATAATGCATCTAGGGTGGCCTGTTGGCTCAAATGGCCCATTGGCCACTTGCACACTTAGTGCACCAACTATTTGTTTCTCTACTTTGTTTTGTTTCCAACCTTCATTAGGGGAGCTATGAATAAATCATACTGGCCCTCATACATATGTACAATATCTTTACAGATTACATGCATTTGCTGCTGATGAGGCGATATAGTCGCCAAGACGCGTTGGCCCATTTGAGCCAACAGGCCACCCTAGTTGCATTATGCTATTATATATGATGTGATTCACTCAATTTTAATGTTAACTTATATATTTATATGGAACCAACTGGCCAAGATGTTTGTATAACTTTTGTATATCCTCAATAAACTTGTGTTTTTGATCTGATGTGTTGTTACACTCATGTGCCTCATTTTTCAAATTTCCCCCTTCTATTTTCTGTTCTATATTAATTTGTTTAATGCATGTGAATCTTGGAGATGTCCTCGTAAACTGGCACTTTACAATAAATGTTGCACTTTATTTGTTAAAAAAGGAGTACGTATTATGGGGTTAGACTCCTTGGCCTGTATGAGGTAGTAGCCCTACAGAATATTCTACATACTGCATTTGGTTCATAGACTTGGCAAATCTCTGGCAATTTTTAACCCTTTCAATCGAATTGGAATTCGTTTTAATTGACCACATAGGGAAGAGATCAAATGGCCTTAATTGAAAAGCCAATTGCTTAACAAAATTTCAAAATATTTTGTTCTTGTTCCATATATTTCTTTTAATTTTCAGTTAGTTTTTATTGGGTTTTCCATAGAAGAGAATAAAATAACAAAGCAAGACATTGCATGTTCATTGGACAAAATGACAAGTTGTTAAGTCATACAATGTTGGAAGCATTACTTACAAGGAGGAACACGTCATTCCTTATTAGAGGTCTAAGGGTTTAGCTCTCTCATAATCTCTCAAAGCTGGTGGTTAGAGGGGCATACAACAGAAGAAATGGGTCTAAAGACAGACATATCTCCTTATTAGGATCCGTGGACCCGGATGGGAGAAATGCTTTTCTCTTCCATTTTGACTATTGCAATTCCTTTCAATTCCATTCAAAAGTAAAAAATGAATAAGGGTGATTAAAAGATGCTGTGCCACAACAAATATTTTAACCACTTTTTTTTAACCACCAAAATGTTTTACCCCCTTTACTACCAGGCCATTTTTTGCTATGCGACAATGTGCTACTTTAACCGGCGATTGCGTGGTCATGCAACACATACCCAAATTAAATTTACTGTATTTATCGGCGAATAACACACACTTTTTTCCCCTTATAATCAGGGGAAAATTGTGGGTACGTGTTATATGCCGATCCCCGCTGATTGTGAGGGGAGAGGAGCGAGCGCCGGCAATATACACATAGCCGAGTGTACTCGGCTAGGCTCGGCTCCTCTTGGCTCTCCTCACAGTCACGCCCAGTCCCACCATTGGACCTGTGTTATGTCCATCATAGGAGCCAGGCCAAGGGGCGGGACTGGGTGTTATACACCGTCGCGTGTTATACGCTGATAAATATGGTATATAATTTTCTTCACACAAATAGAGCTTTCTTTTGGTGATCTTTGATCACCTCTGCGGTTTTTATTTTTAATTTGTATTACATAAATAAGAAAACAAAAACACCTTTTGAAACACCCCCACCTCCCCGAAATGTTCTACTTTCTGTTATAAAACATATCCAATAAAATCAAATTTTTTCATAAATGTAGGCCAAAATATATTCTGCTACATGTCTTTGGTAAAAAAAAAAAAAAAATAAAAAAATAAATAAAAACAAGTGTTAATATCAATTGGTTTGTGTGAAAGTTATAGTGGGATATACTGTATACTAGAATTTTAGGCAGCTTTAGACACTATACTGGTAATGGCGGTAATCAGTGGCTTATAGTATGACTGTAATAGTGAGGTGAGCAATCTGGCACTAACAGACACAGGCTTGGAGGTACACAAACTGACTAGCTGACACTGATGTTGCTAGTGGCACTAATACAGTAATCAGTGGTAATACTGTTCACTGATACTGTACTAATGACACTGGCTGGGAAGGGGTTAACATCTAAAAGCAAGCAAGGGGCTAGCTATGTGCAGTGGCGTCTCCAGCTTTCATATTTAGGGGGGGCACATGGGGGGGGGGGCAGTGACAAAAGTAGGGGGGCCATCTATAAAACGCAATTATATATATATATATATATATATATATATATATATATATATATATATATATACACAGTGCCTCAAAAAAGTATTCATATCCCTTGAATTTTCCACATTTCCACATTTTCCAGAGGCAGGCTGTGATTGGGAGGGGGTGTGTGTCAGAGACAGGCTGTGATTGGGAGGGGAGGGTGTCCCAGAGGCATGCTGTGATTGGGAGAGGAGGGTGTCCCAGAGGCATGCTGTGATTGGTAGAGGAGGGTGTCCCAGAGGCATGCTGTGATTGGGAGGTGTGTGTGCAAGAGGCAGGCTGTTATTGGGAGGGTGTGTGTGTCAGGGGCAGGCTGTGATTGGGAGGGTGTGTGTGCCAGAGGCAGGCTGTGATTGGAAAGGAGTGTTTGTCAGAGGCAGGCTGTGATTGGGAGGGGTTGTGTGCCAGAAGCAGGCTGTGATTGGAAAGGGGTCTGTGTCAGAGGCAGGCTGTGATTGGGAGGTTATTGGTAATACTGTTCACTGATACTGTACTAATGACACTGGCTGGGAAGGGGTTAACATCTAAAAGCAAGCAAGGGGTTAGCTATGTGCAGTGGCGTCTCCAGCTTTCATATTTAGGGGGGGCACATGGGGGGGCAGGGACAAAAGTAGGGGGGCCATCTATAAAACGTAATTATATATATATACACAGTGCCTTAAAAAAGTATTCCTATCCCTTGACATTTTCCACATTTCCACATTTTCCAGAGGCAGGCTGTGATTGGGAGGGGGTGTGTGTCAGAGTCAGGCTGTGATTGGGAGAGGAGGGTGTCCCAGAGGCATGCTGTGATTGGGAGGGCTGTGTGCCAGAGGCAGGCTGTAATTGGGAGGGTGTGTGCCAGAGGCAGGCTGTTATTGGGAGGGTGTGTGTGTCAGGGGCAGGCTGTGATTGGGAGGGTGTGTGCCAGAGGCAGGCTGTTATTGGGAGGGTGTGTGTGCCAGAAGCAGGCTGTAATTGGGAGGGTGTGTGTGCCAGAGGCAGGCCGTGATTGGAAAGGAGTGTGTTTCAGAGGCAGGCTGTGATTGGGAGGGGGTGTGTGCCAGAGGCAGGCCGTGATTGGAAAGGAGTGTGTTTCAGAGGCAGGCTGTGATTGGGAGGGGGTGTGTGCCAGAAGCAGGCTGTGAATGGAAAGGAGTGTGTGTCAGAGGCAGGCTGTGATTGGGAGGGGGTGTGTGCCAGAAGCAGGCTGTGATTGGAAAGGGGTGTGTGTCAGAGGCAGGCTGTGATTGGAAGGGGGTGTATGCCAGAGGCAGGTTGTGATTGGGAGGGGGGTCACCAGAGGAAGGCTGTAATTGGAAGGGGGAGGGTGTGCCAAAGGCAGGCTGTGATTGGGAGGGGGTGTTTGCCAGAGGCAGGCTGTGATTGGAAGGGGGTGTGTGCCAAAGGCAGGCTGTAATTGGGAGGGTGTGTGTGCCAGAGGCAGGCTGCGATTGGCAGGGTTTTTTTGCCAGAGACAGGCTGTGATTGGGAGGGGGTGTTTGCCAGAGGCAGGCTGTGATTGGAAGGGGGTGTGTGCCAGAGGCAGGCTGTGATTGGGAGGGTGTGTGTGCCAGAGGCAGGCCGTGATTGGAAAGGAGTGTGTGTCAGAGGCAGGCTGTGATTGGGAGGGGGTGTGTGCCAGAAGCAGGCTGTGATTGGAAAGGGGTGTGTGTCAGAGGCAGGCTGTGATTGGAAGGGGGTGTGTGCCAGAGGCAGGCTGTGATTGGGAGGGTGTGTGTGCCAGAGGCAGGCCGTGATTGGAAAGGAGTGTGTGTCAGAGGCAGGCTGTGATTGGGAGGGGGTATGTGCCAGAAGCAGGCTGTGATTGGAAAGGGGTGTGTGTCAGAGGCAGGCTGTGATTGGAAGGGGGTGTGTGCCAGAGGCAGGTTGTGATTGGGAGGGGGGTCACCAGAGGAAGGCTGTAATTGGAAGGGGGAGGGTGTGCCAAAGGCAGGCTGTGATTGGGAGGGGGTGTTTGCCAGAGGCAGGCTGTGATTGGAAGGGGGTGTGTGCCAAAGGCAGGCTGTAATTGGGAGGGTGTGTGTGCCAGAGGCAGGCTGCAATTGGGAGGGGGTGTTTGCCAGAGACAGGCTGTGATTGGGAGGGGGTGTTTGCCAGAGGCAGGCTGTGATTGGAAGGGGGTGTGTGCCAGAGGCAGGCTGTGATTGGGAGGGTGTGTGTGCCAGAGGCAGGCCGTGATTGGAAAGGAGTGTGTGTCAGAGGCAGGCTGTGATTGGGAGGGGGTGTGTGCCAGAAGCAGGCTGTGATTGGAAAGGGGTGTGTGTCAGAGGCAGGCTGTGATTGGAAGAGGGTGTGTGCCAGAGGCAGGTTGTGATTGGGAGGGGGGTCACCAGAGGAAGGCTGTAATTGGAAGGGGGAGGGTGTGCCAAAGGCAGGCTGTGATTGGGAGGGGGTGTTTGCCAGAGGCAGGCTGTGATTGGAAGGGGGTGTGTGCCAAAGGCAGGCTGTAATTGGGAGGGTGTGTGTGCCAGAGGCAGGCTGCGATTGGGAGGGGGTGTTTGCCAGAGACAGGCTGTGATTGGGAGGGGGTGTTTGCCAGAGGCAGGCTGTGATTGGAAGGGGGTGTGTGCCAGAGGCAGGCTGTGACTGGGAGGGTGTGTGTGCCAGAGGCAGGCCGTGATTGGAAAGGAGTGTGTGTCAGAGGCAGGCTGTGATTGGGAGGGGGTGTGTGCCAGAAGCAGGCTGTGATTGGAAAGGGGTGTGTGTCAGAGGCAGGCTGTGATTGGAAGGGGGTGTGTGCCAGAGGCAGGTTGTGATTGGGAGGGGGGTCACCAGAGGAAGGCTGTAATTGGAAGGGGGAGGGTGTGCCAAAGGCAGGCTGTGATTGGGAGGGGGTGTTTGCCAGAGGCAGGCTGTGATTGGAAGCGGGTGTGTGCCAAAGGCAGGCTGTGATTGGGAGGGTGTGTGTGCCAGAGGCAGGCTGTGATTGGGAGGGGGTGTTTGCCAGAGGCAGGCTGTGATTGGAAGGGGGTGTGTGCCAGAGGCAGGCTGTGATTGGGAGGGGGTGTTTGCCAGAGGCAGGCTGTGATTGGGAGGGTGTGTGTGCCAGAGGCAGGCCGTGATTGGAAAGTAGTGTGTGTCAGAGGCAGGCTGTGATTGGGAGGGGGTATGTGCCAGAAGCAGGCTGTGATTGGAAAGGGGTGTGTGTCAGAGGCAGGCTGTGATTGGAAGGGGGTGTGTGCCAGAGGCAGGTTGTGATTGGGAGGGGGGTCACCAGAGGAAGGCTGTAATTGGAAGGGGGAGGGTGTGCCAAAGGCAGGCTGTGATTGGGAGGGGGTGTTTGCCAGAGGCAGGCTGTGATTGGAAGGGGGTGTGTGCCAAAGGCAGGCTGTAATTGGGAGGGTGTGTGTGCCAGAGGCAGGCTGCGATTGGGAGGGGGTGTTTGCCAGAGACAGGCTGTGATTGGGAGGGGGTGTTTGCCAGAGGCAGGCTGTGATTGGAAGGGGGTGTGTGCCAGAGGCAGGCTGTGATTGGGAGGGTGTGTGTGCCAGAGGCAGGCCGTGATTGGAAAGGAGTGTGTGTCAGAGGCAGGCTGTGATTGGGAGGGGGTGTGTGCCAGAAGCAGGCTGTGATTGGAAAGGGGTGTGTGTCAGAGGCAGGCTGTGATTGGAAGAGGGTGTGTGCCAGAGGCAGGTTGTGATTGGGAGGGGGGTCACCAGAGGAAGGCTGTAATTGGAAGGGGGAGGGTGTGCCAAAGGCAGGCTGTGATTGGGAGGGGGTGTTTGCCAGAGGCAGGCTGTGATTGGAAGGGGGTGTGTGCCAAAGGCAGGCTGTAATTGGGAGGGTGTGTGTGCCAGAGGCAGGCTGCGATTGGGAGGGGGTGTTTGCCAGAGACAGGCTGTGATTGGGAGGGGGTGTTTGCCAGAGGCAGGCTGTGATTGGAAGGGGGTGTGTGCCAGAGGCAGGCTGTGACTGGGAGGGTGTGTGTGCCAGAGGCAGGCCGTGATTGGAAAGGAGTGTGTGTCAGAGGCAGGCTGTGATTGGGAGGGGGTGTGTGCCAGAAGCAGGCTGTGATTGGAAAGGGGTGTGTGTCAGAGGCAGGCTGTGATTGGAAGGGGGTGTGTGCCAGAGGCAGGTTGTGATTGGGAGGGGGGTCACCAGAGGAAGGCTGTAATTGGAAGGGGGAGGGTGTGCCAAAGGCAGGCTGTGATTGGGAGGGGGTGTTTGCCAGAGGCAGGCTGTGATTGGAAGCGGGTGTGTGCCAAAGGCAGGCTGTGATTGGGAGGGTGTGTGTGTGCCAGAGGCAGGCTGTGATTGGGAGGGGGTGTTTGCCAGAGGCAGGCTGTGATTGGAAGGGGGTGTGTGCCAGAGGCAGGCTGTGATTGGGAGGGGGTGTTTGCCAGAGGCAGGCTGTGATTGGGAGGGTGTGTGTGCCAGAGGCAGGCCGTGATTGGAAAGTAGTGTGTGTCAGAGGCAGGCTGTGATTGGGAGGGGGTATGTGCCAGAAGCAGGCTGTGATTGGAAAGGGGTGTGTGTCAGAGGCAGGCTGTGATTGGAAGGGGGTGTGTGCCAGAGGCAGGTTGTGATTGGGAGGGGGGTCACCAGAGGAAGGCTGTAATTGGAAGGGGGAGGGTGTGCCAAAGGCAGGCTGTGATTGGGAGGGGGTGTTTGCCAGAGGCAGGCTGTGATTGGAAGGGGGTGTGTGCCAAAGGCAGGCTGTAATTGGGAGGGTGTGTGTGCCAGAGGCAGGCTGCGATTGGGAGGGGGTGTTTGCCAGAGACAGGCTGTGATTGGGAGGGGGTGTTTGCCAGAGGCAGGCTGTGATTGGAAGGGGGTGTGTGCCAGAGGCAGGCTGTGATTGGGAGGGTGTGTGTGCCAGAGGCAGGCCGTGATTGGAAAGGAGTGTGTGTCAGAGGCAGGCTGTGATTGGGAGGGGGTGTGTGCCAGAAGCAGGCTGTGATTGGAAAGGGGTGTGTGTCAGAGGCAGGCTGTGATTGGAAGAGGGTGTGTGCCAGAGGCAGGTTGTGATTGGGAGGGGGGTCACCAGAGGAAGGCTGTAATTGGAAGGGGGAGGGTGTGCCAAAGGCAGGCTGTGATTGGGAGGGGGTGTTTGCCAGAGGCAGGCTGTGATTGGAAGGGGGTGTGTGCCAAAGGCAGGCTGTAATTGGGAGGGTGTGTGTGCCAGAGGCAGGCTGCGATTGGGAGGGGGTGTTTGCCAGAGACAGGCTGTGATTGGGAGGGGGTGTTTGCCAGAGGCAGGCTGTGATTGGAAGGGGGTGTGTGCCAGAGGCAGGCTGTGACTGGGAGGGTGTGTGTGCCAGAGGCAGGCCGTGATTGGAAAGGAGTGTGTGTCAGAGGCAGGCTGTGATTGGGAGGGGGTGTGTGCCAGAAGCAGGCTGTGATTGGAAAGGGGTGTGTGTCAGAGGCAGGCTGTGATTGGAAGGGGGTGTGTGCCAGAGGCAGGTTGTGATTGGGAGGGGGGTCACCAGAGGAAGGCTGTAATTGGAAGGGGAGGGTGTGCCAAAGGCAGGCTGTGATTGGGAGGGGGTGTTTGCCAGAGGCAGGCTGTGATTGGAAGCGGGTGTGTGCCAAAGGCAGGCTGTGATTGGGAGGGTGTGTGTGCCAGAGGCAGGCTGTGATTGGGAGGGGGTGTTTGCCAGAGGCAGGCTGTGATTGGAAGGGGGTGTGTGCCAGAGGCAGGCTGTGATTGGGAGGGGGTGTTTGCCAGAGGCAGGCTGTGATTGGGAGGGGGTGTGTGCCAGAGGCAGGCTGTGATTGGGAGGGGGTGTTTGCCAGAGGCAGGCTGTGATTGGAAGGGGGTGTGTGCCAGAGGCAGGCTGTGATTGGGAGGGGGTGTTTGCCAGAGGCAGGCTGTGATTGGGAGGGGGTGTGTGCCAGAGGCAGGCTGTGATTGGGAGGGGGTGTGTGCCAGAGGCAGGCTGTGACTTCAATACAGATCAGATTTTATGCTTTGTGTGGTCAGCCACACCAGTATTAGGGACTATGCTATTATAAAATACACATATCTGACCACACACACAGAAAAAAATAAAAGTGATTTAGAATAACATACACTTTTACATGTTAAAGCTTTTAATGAGATTTTGGAAGGTTTAGATCTACTTTAAGATTTTTCACTTTTCAAACTACACACCCGAGCCAAAGGCAGTCAGTATTAATCTCCTTTACTGACACACTCAGCAAGAAAACGGATGGCAATCTTCCTAAATTAATTAATGTTTGGCAGTGCTTAAACCCTTATGCAAATCATTATGGTGTTATTTCTCTTACGTGTGCATCACTTTATCACCTGTTGTTAATTCATATTAATCTTTAGTATAGAGCCCGATATTGCTGATATTATTATTGTCCGCAAGTAAAAATTTTAAACAAAATAATCAGAACACCATAAAAAAAAAAAAAAAATTACTCATCCTTGTGGTAGTTGCATAAAGTTTTATTCTTCAGGCTCTTTTTTTTTTGTATTGGTGATGCTGCCAGTAACACACTTCCTTTTCTACGATGATCAAGCTTACTCACTGAACTGCTGCTTGAAAATGCCAGTTGCCTGATGAATCCTCTTGCTTAAGTTCCCACAATGAAAAGTGCATCAAACATTAACCACTTCAGCCCCGGACCAATTGGCAGCCAAAGGACCAGGCCCCTTTTTGCGATTCAGCACTGCATCGCTTTAACTGACAATTGCGCGGTCGTGCGACGTAGCTCCAAAACAAAATTGGCGTCTTTTTTTTCCCACAAATAGAGCTTTCTTTTGGTGGTATTTCATCGCCCCTGCGGTTTTTATTTTTTGCGCTATAAACAAAAATAGAGCGACAATTTTGAAAACAATGCAATATTTTTAGCTTTTTGCTATAATAAATACCCCCAAAAAATATATAAAAAAACATTTTTTTTCCTCAGTTTAGGCTGATACGTATTCTTCTACATATTTTTGGTAAAAAAATCGCAATAAGCGATTATTGATTGGTTTGCGCAAAAGTTATAGTGTTTACAAAATAGGGGATAGTTTTATAGCATTTTTATTAATATTTTTTTTTTTTTACTAGTAATGGCGGCGATCAGCGATTTTTATTGTGACTGCGACATTATGGCGGACACATCGGACATTTTTGACACATTTTTGGGACCATTGTCATTTATACAGCAATTAATGCTATTTAAATGCATTGATTTCTGTATAAATGACAGTTGTAGTGAAAGAGTTAACCACTAGGGGGAGGGGAGGGGTTATGGGCTGTGACGTGTGTGTTTTTTTTTTACATTAGGGGGCAGGGCTGACGTCTGACGTCATTGATCGGCTTTCCCGATGACCGGGAACAGCCAATCAATGACAGGCGGAGTAGGAAGCGCGGGGAGAGGTTTGTTTACACATACCTCTCCCCGTTCTTCAGCCCTGTGACCCGCTGGTCCCGCGGCCGGGGTCACGGAGCTCCCGACCGGGTCGCGAGCGCGACCCACAGGCAGGCAAATGCAAAATCACGTTTATATACGTGATTTTGCCTGCCCGTGCCATTCTGCCGCAGTATAGCTGCGTGAGGCGGTCGGGAAGCGGTTAAAGTGCAAAGTCATCTAAAAGGGGAAGTTCTGCTCTTGCTCCACGAAAAGTAATATGAAGGGAATTAAAGCGGAGGTTTTAAGGGTGGCATGCTGGTATTTCCGCGATTGTCCAACTACACACAAAAATAAAGTTTTATGTAAAAAAATAAATAAAAAAAAAAAACATAACTTTTATTGTACAGCTATTAAAAGAAACCATAAAAAAAGGAAGAATTACTGTCCATGTCCAGAGCAATGGTTCAATTATGTGTTTTGCGGTAACATAGCACTTGTGAAAGTTAATTCAATACAAAATGCATATATATGTAGCACCTTACCGAAGGAGCAGCTGAATTTTTGACTCAGGCCTGCACTCTGCTAAGGAACCCCCCTGAATTGACTCAGTTCCCTTGACACAGCTGTGGTGCAATACAATACAATATCATGTAATGCAATATACCTATGTTGTATCCTCAGGACTCACTGGCTCCATCTGCTGGGAGAAAACAACACTCCACACAACTGGATACTTAACCAAATATATTTTACTGATTATACTTCAAAGGGTGATTACAGTAATTGTGCTGTCATCCCAACATAGGACGACAGTACAATGGATTTCAACACAACAATTACAAACAATATATATTTATACCTGGGAGCTCCCCCTACTTTTAAAGCTATACGTGAGATCTCACTTAAAGTACTTAGTCCGTGATCTTTTTTCTTCGCTAGCTAGAGTAATTCCTTATGGTTTGTAATCCACAGTTTATGATAAGTTAAATTGAAGTGAAAATGCTCCTGGTGTGGCTCCAATGCTTGAGGTGACAGAGTAGATAGGCCTCAAGCCTGCTCAGTGTCAGTTACTCTGTTCCTCCTCCGTGGAACTACAAATTCCAGTGAGGCCTGTGTGTGTCTAACTGTGTGTGAAATTTAACATACGGTGGGCCGTGACCCGCTCACCAACGGGATCGGTGCTCCGTGTAGTAACTTTGGTCTGGTAACGGCAGCTTGTTTCTCTGTTAGCTGGGCCAGTCGCTCCTTTCCTTTCCACTGGATGAACCCGATCCTCTGATGCTGGGATGAGTGTCTCTGGATCTTCAATCCGGTCACTGTCTCTCAGGCACTGTCAGGTCACTTTTGCAAGCAAGCGGGGTTGCGCTCCACAATATCTGTGAGCTGCTGTCTCCGGGAAGCCTCCGCACAGATCCTCACAGGCTGGCCATGAGATCCCAAGAGAGCTAAGATTGCAGCTCCGGGTCCTTTTATCTCCTACCCAGCATGCACTGTCAGAGAGGGTGTCCATGGGTAGGTCATCCGGAATCCTGGGTAAAAAGGTCACCTCTCTAAAGTAAATAGCAGTCACTTCCTGTAATTAGCTTTTTCCTTTGTGAAAGAAAAATCATTATGTCCACTTTCAGTGTTTGGTCGCTAGATGGCGCCAAATACTAAACCAAAAAGAAATGTCCACAGACTTGTGATTATAGCATGGAAACACACATTAATAGGTAAAGATATGTCAGCGCTACATATATAAAAAATAAAACATATATCAATATACATCATATGCATTGGCATTACAATGTACAACTTGAAACTTTGAAAAAAAGGCACCACTATCCCTTTCATATCCCCATTATGTTTCTTTGATTGTTTTTGAAAGTACTGTATATATCTTTTTTTGTAATTTTAATTATTTTATTTTAGGGGATAGTGGTGCTGTTTTTCAAAAGTTGTACATTGTAATGCCTATGCATATGATGTATATTAATGATGATGTTTTATTTTTTACATATATAAATTTTGTATTGAATTAACTCTCACAATCATATTTGGCAATCTGAAGAAGCGGTATAAAATGCGTGATTAGTTTTATATGTGGATCCAATTATAATTTTTTAAGATTTGTTAATTGCTGTACAATAAAAGTTATATATTTTTATACATAAGGCTTCTTTGCGTGTAATTGGACAATCACCTAAATACCAGCAGGCCACACTTAGAGCACCGGCTTTGTTTCTCTTCGTTTTACTTTTTACTATTTACTTAAAGTGATTGTAAAGGTTAATTTTTTTTTTTTTTTTAAATAACAAACATGTTATACATAACTCCTCTATGTAAGGGTTTTGGACAGAGTGGCCCCAATCCTCATCTTCTGGGGTCCCTCAGCGGTGTTCCTGGCTCCTCCTCTTCTCGAGTGCCCCCTCGAAGAGCCGCTTTCTGAAGGGGGCACTAGTGCCCTCCCGAGTCCTGCTGCTGCGTCCAATGACACACACAGCTAGACTCGGCCACGCCCCCAACTCCCGTGTCAATGGCTCCCACTGCTATCAATCTATCCAATGATGACCAGAGACACTGTCTGGAGCTGGTGTGCTCATCCCCATCGCTGCAACGATCAGGTTCAGGTAAGGGGGGCTGCTTTAAGTTGGTTACTTCCTGGTATATTATCTTCATGACTCCCAGTGTGTGCTAAGGCACCCCACGATACCCACTTCCACTTTCACTCAAAAGAAGGCTAGATGATCTAATTGGATGTTGCCCCCCCCCCCCCCCAAGCCTGCAACCATCTGGTCTGGATAAAATATAACACATTTTGCATGGAAGGCCATGTGGTTCAATTCTGTCATAACTTCCTAGGAACTCCCCTTTGTAACAGCTCACAGTTCTGCAGTCGGGGGTTTCTAACCCAGCTAGCAGGGACAGAAAGTATTTGTTTGCCACAGTGCCACCTCAACACTCACTATCTCTCTCACTCTTCTTCCCACTAGGCTGCGGTACTTTCTGTAGTCTGGGGAGCAGACAGGGGGGATATGCTAGAGCTGAGAGGAAACAACAGAGAGCACAGCAGCCTGTGGAGAGAGACCAGGGAGAGATGTGAGAGTGCTGAGTAGCACTTTGGCAGACACCATGGCTCTGCCCACTCCCTCATCACATGATTTGATTGATAGCAGCAGGAGCCAGTGGCAGGCAGTGATTAGGAAGGGGTGTATGCTAGGGGCAGGCTGGGATATCTTGAAATGGGCTGCTAAATCTGGTGACAAAGTTTAGCTTTCTTCAAAGAAGAAAGAGAGAGAGAAGTGAAAGAACCTCCATGGTGAGGAGGTGGGAGAAGATATCTGAGGAGGATAGAAAAAGGAGTGAAAATGGTTCAAAAGAAAAAAAAAAGAGGAAATCAAAGACACCCAAGGTCAATCTTTAAGGCTTTGTGCCTACAGGGATGAGTAACTTGCTATGGACATCGAAATACAGTTGTATTGTATCCATGGAGATCATACTGTAAGGAATTTCTTATGCTTGTCTAAGAAAATCATTTATAAAACCATTTATAAAATTTATAAAACGACACATCAACAGACTGTTTTAAAGTAATGAATTACTTCTTCCAAGCTTTTGCTATAGTCTGTTTTGAACGTAGATCTCTAGTTTAACTGCTTGCCGACCAGCCGGCGTCATTATACGGCGGCAGGTCGGCACAGCTGCACGAATCACTGTAGGTGTACGCGGCCGCTTTAAGAGCTATAGGGGCCGGACGACGCCGGAAGCCATGCGCATTGGTCGGAGGCCGCAATGTCCACCGGCGACCCACAATCGCTCCTCAGAGAGCCAGGACTGGGATCTGTCAATGTAAACAGACAGATCCCCATTCTGTCAGGGAAGTAGAGCGAGATCTGCTGTTCCTAGTAATCAGGAACAGCAATCTCTCTCCTCCTCCAGTCCAGATCACCCCCTAGTGTTAACCCCTTCCCTGCCAGTGACATTTATACAGTAATCAGTGGCTATTTATAGCTCTGATCGCTGTATAAATGTCAATGGTCCCAAAAAAGTGTCAAATATCTGCCCCCAACAATGTCGCAGTCCCAGCTATTATTAGTAAAAAAATAATAAAAATGCCATAAATATATCCCCTATTTTGTAGACACTATCAATTTTGCACAAACCAATCTAAACCAAAAAATAAAAAAATATGTAAGAGAATACATATTGGCCTAAGCTGGGGGGGGATATTTATCATAGCAAAAAATAAAAAATATATATTATATAATTTAAATCGCAGAGGTGATCAAATACCACCAAAAGAAAGCTAATCATGGGGAAAAAAGGACATGAATTTTGTTTGTATACAACGTTGGATGAGCGCAAAATTGTCAGTTAAAGCAACACAGTGCTGTATCGCAAGAAATGACCTGGTCATTAAAGGGGCTGAAGTGGTTAATTGAGGTTTAGGAAGACCTGGAGGTTTAAGATGGAGCAGAACATACCAGGGATCTCCAGGGAAAAGGCAATTAATCAGAACCTGCAAAATTTAAGAAGCTTGGTCAAAAACCTTGAGAGCATTGGACAGGCCCACCATGTGTGTAAGATGTCTCGTGAGACAAAAGCATGTGCCAGAAAGAGAGTTGGGTGAAGGCGAGGCCATTCTAGATGGGACCATGTACCATCATGTGACAGTCTTGAATGCAGATTCCATTGTGGTTATATTAATAGAGTCTATTGTGGAGCCAATTAGGGCCAGTTTAGGATGAAGCAGAACATATCAGGGATCTCCAGGGAAAGGTCTGCAAAAACGTAAAAACTTTGGCCAAAACCTTGCGAGCATTGGGCAGGACCACTGTGTGTGTATGTAAGATGTCTCCAGAGACAGCGCAATCACGGAAGCATGTGCCAAAAAGAATTGGGTGGAGGAGCGCCAGTCTAGACAGGACCATAAACCATCTTGTGGTGGTCTTGAATGCTGATTCAGTTGTGGTTATAATATTAGAGGAAGAAGTAATTGTGGACCAATGTTGTAACCAATATACCCCTGTCTCTGGAGCATTAAAGGGTTTTATCTCTGCTGGAATTGTAAGTATGCCTTTTGTAACGGTGGGTTGCTCCTCACAAATCTACTTGCCAGGAATAGTTATCCTGGTTGATTGATAGCGATCTATTGATTTCTCCCTAAGTTTGTCCTTGTTGCACTTTTCTCTTCTACCACTAGGTGGCTGGTACTAGATATGAGAAGGGCATTTATAGGTAAAGTTGATCCGGGGAAAATACGATTGCCTCTAGGGGGATCAGGAAGGGATTTTTTCCCCTGCTGTAGCAGATTGGAACATGCTCTCCTGGTTTTTTTTTTGCCTTCCTCTGTATCAACTGTGGGTATAGAATGGGGTATATTGGATTGTACGATAATTTTTATTTTTATTTATTATTATTTTTTTTTTTATGGTTGAACTGGATGGACTTGTGTCTTTTTTCGGCCTATGTAACTATGTAACTATGTCAGTTTATGGGTATATGGAATATCTCAGCCAATGGGCAGGGGTTTTGGATCCCTTGGCCTTCTGGGTGGAGTCAGGTGATCAATGTTCTGTCCCACCTGGATGGCTGTCTGGGTGGACTTGTGTTGTATTGCCCGGGCTGCTAGGCTGGAGATTGGGCATATCCTAGGCACATCTGGCTGTTAGGCTGTCTGAGGGCCTATCCAGAAGCAAGAGAGCAGCGCAGGTTTGGGACTGCGGCTTACAGTCCAACCAGAAGTGACGGTTCTGCCAGCTGGAGAACCTGTCGTGGACGGAGGTAGAGGGGAAGCTGTTACCACTAAGGGACCAACCACCCTATTACCAGGGACCACAGTGAGTAACTGAAGCAAATACCAGAGCAGCATTCTCACCAACTGGGGACAGTGAAGAATCTGGAAACTTCAGTGGGTATCAAGCCAGGGACACAGCCAGCAGAGGTGACGCTTGCAGAGCTGCCTTGTGTGTCAAGCCAGGGGCTGAGCAGGCCAGTGGGATGAAGCGAGAGAGGTATCTTGAGTGCCAAGCTAGGGACCCAGCAGAGAGGCGGGGGTGACGCTTGAGGAAGATACTACAGTGAAGATTGGAGGAGCTCAAGGGATTCAGTGGCAGTTGAATCAGCGGGTCTAGTGAGAGACCGGGAGCTCAGTGGGCTGAAGAACTACAAGGAGTGATTATAGTGGAAGTGAAGAGGAACCGTTATGCTTTGTGTAAGGAACTGTTAAAGAATGTTGCCATAGAAGACAGCAATCTTGCACATGCAGATGTGGCACCTTGCTGGATGCCTTTCCCTGCATGGCTGTCCTCCTATTGAAGTCTTTGAGTCTGCCAATTGAACTTGCAACTACTTAAGGGTGTCCTGGCCCTAACCCTCTTTCCCCTAAAAGTTTGTTAAGAGAAATAAAATCTCTTTTGCATTCAAGAAGTGTCTGGGACCCAATGACTTTAATGGCCTTGCACCCACCATGCCTCACAACCCATTACATACAGAACAATGTCAGCTATCTCTGGCCCTTAATGGTTCTCATTAGACCAAAGGAGGCCTGGGACCTTGCTACATAACTATTAGAATTATTTAGTTGGGACCGTGAACCATCCTCTGATGGTCTTGAATGCTGATTCAGAGGTCATTGTGAACCAACGTTGTAACCAATATACCCTGTCTTTTGGAGCATCGAAGGGTTTTCTCTCAGCTGGAATTGTAAGTATGACTTTTGCAACTATTATAATTATTTAGTTGCAAGTAACCTGATGGTGTTAAAAACTTCAGCTTTAGGGTGATGTTGGCTGGATGTAACTCATCCAGTGTGTCCTTGGGGACTAACACATCCAGCAGATGTCAGTAGAACACATTTCAAAGTCTACTTCCAATGCTAAGGATACAGTTCATCTTTCCATGGCTGTGTTGACTTATTTCTGCTGTCTGTAAAGATGCTCTTGACATATGAACTTCGTTTTCTTACTGCAGGAAAGAGGGAGACACTCTCGGAATGCTTATTCGCTTGGCACTGTATCTGTCAGCCTGTAGAAGATCCTCAGAATTACAGGGAGATGATGGAAAATAAACATCAATCCATCTATCTCATTTCATATAATACTGTAAGTCCATCTAATCACAGAATGGCTGTGCTGTTTTAATTAAAAGGCTGCTAGATTACAATAATTAAAATAAATGATTGCTGGCATTAGATGTCCCGGCTGACTTTATTCAAAAATTGGCAATTTCCGTGAAGTGCATTACATTTTATTCTTTGCCTCTTTTTTTTTTTTTTAATTCTTCATCTTGGCAGCTGAAGACCATAAACAGTTAGCTTAAATATCTTGTGAATGTAATTACAGGCAGTATATTAATAAATTAATATTTTATTATTTAGATGAAAAGGGGAAAAAAAGGAATGCTAAATCTCCATTTGTTGAATAAATATTTTACATGGGTTTAGCCAAGAAGGGTCAGCATTTCTTTACCGATTCTAAAACCCTCATCATTTTTACAGAATCCTTATTTTTCACTATCCTGCCAGCTTGTACTGCAGCTACAAACATGATGCTGGTCCTAAGAAATTAGAGGCCTTATGGAGCCAAAGATGGATGATTCAAACAAAAATGTATTCTACTGTCTCTTGGCATACATTACACATATACTGTATACCAAGTTGACTGTTACCTTAAGGATTCTCCACTGCAGGATTGCATATATCCATCATCCGTCCATGCAATATCAGAGAGCTTAAGCAGTGGAAAGACTCTTGGGAGGAGCTATGGAAAAATGATGGATGAATGTCAGTCTGCAGAATGTATTACATGGATGGGTTACACATATACACTCACCGGCCACTTTATTAGGTACACCTTGATAGTCCCGAGTTGGACCCCCTTTTGCTTTTAGAACTGCCTTCATTCTTTGTGGCATAGATTCAACAAGGTGTTGGAAGTGTTCCTCAGAGATTTTAGTCCATATTGACATAATAGCACCACGCAGTTGCTGCAGATTTGTCGGCTGTGCATCCTTGATGCGCACCCCCTGTTCCACCACATCCCAAAGATGCTCTATTGGATTGAGATCTGGTGAGTGTGGAGCTCTATTGGATTGAGATCTGGTGAGTGTGGAGGCCATTGGAGTACAGTGACCTCGTTGTCATGTTCAAGAAATCAGTGGTGAAATGATTGGAGTTTTGGTGCATTATCCTGCTGGAAGGAGCCATCAGAAGATGGGGACACTGTAGTCAAAAAGGGATGGACATGGTCAGCAACAATACTCAGGTAGGGAGTGGCATTTAAACGATGCTCAATTTGGTACTACAGAAAAAACACATGAAACCCCCATTGGTGGGTGGGACCGAAAACAGTACTTGTATCAAAAAATCAAAAACATATATTGAATAAAAAGACTTAAGTCATCAAGAACAAAAGAGTACATCAACATTTACACATATGTATGGATTGCAATATATATACAGACACGTATAAGTTTTGTGGATGAACCCAACGTTTCCGGCTTGATGCCCTTCTTCAGGGTTTTTTTTTAGCATCTAGAGCTAGGTGTCACAGAGAATATCATTAACCCATACGTTGTGGGAACTGGGAAGGTCCCATATAGCAATAAGGTAAAAAGATAGAAAGATGTGGCCCCAAATTGTTCAACAGGGATCCCCCAATAAAGGTCCAAAAAAGGCCCCCAGTGAGGAGTCAGATCAGTTGATCTATATGGAGGTCATTTCGGAGATATCACCACACAATAGAAAAAACATCCAATATTTGCAAGTCAGCTGGAAATATACAATAAATATCCAGCCCAGGGAGTATACCTCTGTTTGGATGCACATCAAACAATGTGCCAGTGATCAAAGCTGTCGCAGCTGTCACTTTTAAAGTCCCACCCACCAATGGGGGTTTCATGTATTTTTTCTACAATTTTGGGATGTGGTGACCTTTAACAGCTGATCCCAAAGGTCTTGGAATTGTTTTTCAATTTGGTTTCTTTCCTTCCTGTCTTCAATCCCTCCATCCATGCAATTTCAGATAGCTTAAGCTAGCCAGGGGTGTCAATTTAATTGCAGGCTGCATCAGCATTATGGTTGCCATCCAAAGGCCTGTTGTATCAGTAAGACTATATAGGGACTTTTTTTCTCAGAGTATAGGTGCAGTAACTCAAGCACACCCGATGTGTCCGTTGAGACCCACCAGCATCTAATCCGGCCCTATCTTCCCAAAAACAGACATATGGGGGATCTGTTCCTCATCCGTCTGGTGGATCAGAATCGCCCCGTTTCCATCCAACTGCCCAGCACAAGTGGACCAGACACAGACCTGTCATCTGCCTACTCAGCCATGATCAGTGGACAGATTCCCCGCTGAGCAGGACATCTGCTGGCAGAGTCCACCCATCAAGCTGTAATGAAGGAGGTTGTTGGACTTGTAGACAAGCCGGATTCAGGTCTCTGGCAAGAAGCATACAGTAGGTAAATGTCCATTTCAGAATGATCATGTACCACTTGTTCTGTCTGACTGGCATCTTCGAGACAAATATAAACATAAAAACTTTCAGTGAATTTTCACTCAACAAAATCTTAAGAGGATGTCTCGGGACAGATCTTGCTAAAGCAAATTGTTCTCTCTGCTCAGTATTGGATTTTTTGCCACTGAAGCCCTTTCATTAATAGCAACTTTCCTACTTCGAAAGCAGCCTTTTTCCTCGCACAATAAATATTCAGGATAACCCGCTCTCATCCTTTCCTGAAATATGAAGCATGTTAACTTCTTTCATTAACAAATGTTAATTTGGATGATATTCCCCATTACCATATAAGACTTTCAAATAATATTTAAAGGGTAACTGTGCATTCATGAGATAAATAGTATTTCATCACCTTCCAAAAAAAGACAAACCCAACTTCTTGAAAACCAGCAAAGGCACAGAGTTTATGTGTTGCAAAATCATGATGCACACACCTGTTTTAAATTATTTTTATTGCATTTATACACATATAAAACATTCCACATCATTTCAAAGACAAATATACAAAACATTCAGAGAAAAAACACAAAAACACAACACTGGATCTATCCCATGACATACTCTTTTCGGAAGACCACATTTTCCATAGTTCTCAGGGAAAGTGAAGAGTCCCAAAAGGACTTTTTTGAAGATATTCCACTGTCTCCCCCCTCACCCCCAGAAAAGGGAGAAAAAAAAGATACCCCCCCCAACATATATTATTGGATGCCCTGAACAAAGCAAAGTTTACCTTTGCCCAATTGTGTATTGGCTCTGACTCCATGGTGCAGACGCCCAGGGCTGGTGCAAGGATTTTAGTTTAGGCAAAGGGGCATTGCTGTGCCCCCCACCATCCTCCCACCACCGTTCTCCACAACGGCAGTCCTGGAGCCATTTTTTACATTTTTAAAATTATTTTGTTCACATGTTTTAAAAAACATTTAAGGCCTGAAGATTACTTAAAACCCCCAAAATATATATATTTTGAAACACCCTTGAGAATACAATGTTGGTAGTTCTCATTTTTAAAACTTTTTTTAAACATTAGCACAACTGTTTATGAAAGGCAACATTTCAGTACAAAATACATTAAAGTTAATTTCTGGGCACATAAATGTAATTTACTACTTAAGAAGGCCTGGCTCGCAGTCTCCAGTCTAATTCATTCCAAAAAGTGTTCTATCGGGTTGAGGTCAGGATTTTGTGCAGGCCAGTCAAGTTCCTCCAGCCTAAACCCGCTCATCCATGTCTTTATGGATGATTTGTGCTCTGGTCCAAATCATTTGGTGGAGGGGGGATTATGGTGTGGGGTTGTTTTTCAGGGGTTGGGCTTGGCCCTTTAGTTCCAGTGAAGGGAACTCTTATGGCGTCAGCATACGAAGACATTTTGGACAATTTCATTCTCCCAACCAGTGCCGGGACAAGGTCATCTAGAGCCCAGGGCAAACATTCCAAATTGTGCCCCCCTCAAAATGTATGAGCATTATGTGTCAGCAAAAATCCTCTCCCACCAAAAAATTGAGCGCTACTCTGCATGCTTAGCTCTAATCCTCTCATTCCACATATGCTGCCAGCACAATTCCCCCCCTCCAAATAAAAATTCCCCCTTCCTAGCACAAATTCTCTACCACTCAAATTTCCCCTCCGAGCACAGCTCCTCACCCCCCACTCCAAATCCCCCTTCCCAGCACAAATTCCCCACCCCCAACCCCCATCCTAGCACCAATACCCCCACCACACAAAATTCCCCTCCTGGAACAAATGCCCCCCCCCATAATTTCTACTAGCACAAATCCCCCTCCCCAAAAAATGTCCCCCTCCAAGCACAAATCCCCCCCCACCATATTGCCTTTTCTAGCACAAACCCACCAAATCTCCCATTCTAGCATAAATAGTCTTCCCCCATCTCCCAACCCCCCCCCCAAATCACCACTTCTAGCACACCTCCCCAAATTTCCCATTCTAGAACAATTCTTACCTCATGCCACCCCCCCAACACAAATCGCCCTCCCCAATCTTCTTGTGGTGCCCTTGAATGTCACATGATACCACAGTGCCCAGGGCAGCCACCCCTTCTGCCCACCCCTTGTCCCGGCCCTGCTCCCAACTTTGTGGGAACAGTTTGGGGGTGGCCCCTTCCTATTCCAACATGACTGCGCACCAGTGCACAAACAAGGTCCATAAAGACATGGATGAGGGAGTTTCTGACCTCAACACCATTTGGATGAATTAGAGTGGAGACTGTGAGTCAGGCTTTCTCCTTGAACATCAGTGCCTGACCTCACAAATGTGCTTCTGGAAGAATGGTCAAACATTCACATAGACACACTTCTAAACCTTGTGGACCGCCTTCTCAGAAGAGTTGAAGCTGTTATAGCTGCAAAGGGTGGGCCAACTCAATATTGAACCCTACGGGCTACGACTGGGATGTCATTAAAGTTCATGTGCGTGAAAAGTCATACTTCAATACTTTTGACAATATAGTGTATATGTTGTGGATTGCAAGTGGTTTACTGCGGTTATGGCCGAAGATATCAGCCGTAACCCCTGCAAAAAAATAAAAAAAATACAATATTTCTATGGAAGGAGCCATAGTTATAACACTAGGACAGGGCTACCAACATGTCCTCCTTTCTTCACCACCATTACAAGGAGGGGAGGAGCTAATTAGTAGTTCACAGAAGAAAGATAACATTGTTTCATATATCAGTTCAGCTCACAGGAAGTGACAAGGACACTGGGTTTCTGGCAAGGTCAACAGGTATTTTCTGTACTCACCGAAAATGTTCTTAGTTTTCAAAAGAAAACAAATGCAGCCACCACACCTAAGGACTAGTAAGCTGCACTATATCACGATTCTGTTATCGGGTTTAATCGTCATTTAATTTTTACAGTATCTGCTAGGAAGCAGCTTCAAATGCAGTTCTATCAGGCAGCGGGGTGATGTGAGGTATTCCCGCTCCGGATGTGAAGGTGAAATTCACAAACAGGCGATGATTTACATCACTATCTGAAATGAAATGTAGACAGCGGTCTCCGCTCATCCAGAAGAGCTGATGAAGCATGCAGGACATCAAAAGCCACTCTCTACACTTCTTACCTAACATAACGTTTAGGAGCGCTGTCCTGGAGCTAAACAAATTTGTTTTTGCTCAACATTCACAAGTGTCACTTTTAGTTTAGTGTGAGGGAAGAACCTGGAAAATAAAGGTCACATAATAAAAATGAAGATAAATAAAAAAAATATATAAACTCACATAGCATGGAGTGAACTGCAAAATGAACACATTCTGTGCTTAAGTGAAAAAAAAAATATTCTATGAAACAACTGGGGGACTAAGGAACACACTGCACTATGGTGGCAAGTATTTATAGTCATCAACCACTTCCCAACCACCCCATTGCTGATATACTGCTACAGGGCCGCCGTCCTGTGTAGAATCACGTACTGTATGTATACAGTTATGCCCTGTACACACGATAGGATTTTCCGATGTTGTCTCAAACTTGTCTTGCATACACACGGTCACACAAAGTTGGTCGGAAATTTCGAACGTCAAGAACGCGGTGACATACTACGCGTATGACGAGCCGAGAAAAATAAAGTTCAATAGCCAGTGCGGCTCTTCTGCTTGATTCCGAGTATGCGTGGCACTTTGTGTGTCAGAATTGTGTACACACAATCGGATTTTGTTGTCGGAAAATTTGAGAACCAGATCTCCAATTTTTTGGTGATGGAAAATCCTATGGAAAATGTGTGATGGAGCCTATACACGGTCGGAATTTCCGACAACAAGCTCCGTTCGCACATTTTCCATACTGGCACCCCTGTGTAACGAAACGTCCCACACTCTGCCAAGAAGCTACTTCCCAAGCTCTGGAACACGATACCGGTGAATCTGGCTAAGTTACATAGTACATAGTAGGTTGAAAAAAAAAACAAGTCCGTCAATTCCAACCTATATGTGTGTCGTTATTACATTGGATATCCCTGTATGTTGCGGTCGTTCAGGCGCTTATCTAATAGTTTTTTTAAACTATCGATGCCCCCCAGCTGAGACCACCGCCTGTGGAAGGGAATTCCACATCCTTGCCGCTCCTACAGTAAAGAACCCTCTACGTAGTTTAAGGTTAAACCTTACCTTCATTACCTTTTGTACCAACACCCCCTCCCTTTTAGAATGTAAGCTCTACGAGCAGGGCCCTCCTGTCCCTTCTATATTGAACTGTACTGTAATTGTGCTGTTGCCCCTCTACATTGTAAAGCGCTGCGTAAACTGTTGGCGCTATATAAATCGTGAATAATAATAATAATAAACCTCTTTTCTTCTAATTTTAATCAGTGCCACACATCTTGTTAAACTCCCTTCCCCGAAAAAGTTTTATCCCTATTGTGGGGTCACCAGTACGGTATTTGTAAATTGAGTTACCCCAAGAACTAGGCATTACCAGTTTTGGAGTAAACCAGCATTATATCTGTTTATTTGAACAAAGTCACACAGAGAAATAACACTCAAGGGACAATCCCCCCTTTTTTGCAGAATGACACAGGGCGGGTTAAACTTTACCTCCACCAGTAGCATGACACAGGTGTATTCAACTTTCAAATAGTAGATCGTTTTTGGGAGGGGTTTCTGGAAAAATCCCTCCCCCTTCCCTCTCACGGCTAATCCACATAGACATATATATCCCATAATAGGTTGCTCCCAAGGCAAACACAACAATGTCACTTAACAAACACATAGCAACCCCCACCCCACCTCAAATCATCTAGCAATGGTCTCTGATGTAAGGTGGACTTTATCTTCATATAAACTTGAGGTATATAGTTCAGAAATATTAATGCCCCAAGTGAAAGAGCCCCTTCATCCCTTCAACGCAAACCACACACATAGAACCCTGGATAACAGGGGTAAAAGGAAATGCTGAGTGCGGTGTGGTTGTACGGTGAGTCGGGTTAGTGCAGACCAGACTGAGCTTCTCGGTCATCCTGTGCCCCTAATAGACACAGGGTGACTTACACATAGGAAGGGGGAGCTGGACAAGGAGTTTCCAGAGCTCTCCAAGGTAAGCTGGGTTCCACAAGCCTCCCGCCCAAAGTGACTCCCGTCACACCCTGCATCTCTGTCAGATAATGCACCATTTCGCCCAGACAATTGTTGCAATTACAAATGTTTAGGCATTCTCATGTTTATTTCTTTTGTTTGTATCGGTAGGACACAAAAAAATTGGAGGAACGATAATCCAAATCTGACACATTCCACACAAAACTCCAAAAATGGACTGGACAAAATTACTTGCACCCTCAAATTAATATTTGGTAGCACACCCCTTGGAAAAAATAACTGAAAACATTCGCTTCCTGTAACCATCAATGAGTTTCTTACATTTCTCTACTGGAACTTTGGTCCATTCTTCTTTCGCTAACTGCTCCAGATTGGAAGGGTTCCTTTACCCAAACTGCTGTTTTGAGATCTCTTCACAGGTGCACTGCTTTATGGGATTTAGATCTGGACTCATTGCTGGCCAGTAGGGATGGGTGAACGGTTCGGCCTGAGCATAAGTTAGGGCCGAACTTTGGCTGTTCGGATGTTTGGCGAACAAAGAACATTATGCGTTGTTCATGACAAATTCAAAAGCATTAAAGTCTATGGGACATTAATATGAAAAAACAAAAGTGCCAATTTGAAAGGCTTATATGCAAGTTATTGCCACAAAAAGTGTTTGGGAACCTGGGTCCTGCCCCAGGGGACATGTATCAATGCAACAAAAAAAACATTAATGCAGAAAAAGTTTTAAAAACGTTTGTTTTTTCAGGAGCAGTGATTTTAATAATGCTTAAAGTGAAACAATAAAAATAAAATATTCCTTTAAATATTGTGCCTGGGGAGTGTCTATAGTATGACATTTTTATTTTTTCAAAAATGTGGAATTTGGAAATTTCGGAAATCCGAAAATTTGGATTTTCAAATTTCCGTATTTCCGTACTTTCGATTTTCCTAATTTCCGAATTTCCGAATCTCCGAATTCATTATAGCCGCGAGTAGTTTTAAATTACTTTTTTCATTTAGAAATGTCATTTTGCTGTCAGACTGTTCTAAACATGGGAAAGATGCGCCACTTTACAAGCATACTATAGGTACAGGTACGAAATTTAAAGGAATATTACACTTTTATTGTTTCACTTTAAGCATTATTAAAATCACTGCTTCCGAAAAAACAAACGTTTTTAAAACTTATTTTTGCATTGATACATGTCCCCTGGGACAGGACCCGGGTTCCCAAACACTTTTTTATGATAATAACTTTCATATTAACCTTTAGAATTAGCACTTTTCATTTCTCCCATAGACTTTTAAAGGGTTTTTCGCCGCTTTCGAATTTGCCGGGAACACCCAAAATTGCTCGCTATTCGGCGAACGGGCGAACAGTCAATGTTCGAGTTGAACTCATGTTCAACCCGAACATAAAGCTCATCCCTACATATAAGCCTTTAAAATTAGTACTATTGATTTTTCATGTTCGTGTCCCATAGACTTTAACAGGGTTTGTGTGTTCTGAATTTTTTGCCTGTTAGCAAGTTCTGGTGCTTACCGAATCGGGTGGGGGGGGGGGGGGTGTTCGGCTCATCCTTGCTGGCCAGTTCAGTACTCTCCAGTAGTGATGAGCCGAACACCCCCGGGTTCGGTTCGCACCAGAACCAGAAAACGGACCTAAAGTTTGTGCGAACTTGAGAACCCTATTAATTACAATGGACGCGAACGTTTGAAATCAAAAGTGCTAATTTTAAAGGCTAATATGCATGTTATTGTCATAAAAAGTGTTTGGGGACCTGGGTCCTGCCCCAGGGGACATGTATCAATGCAAATTTTTTTTAAAAACTGACTTTTTTATCAGGAGCAGTGATTTTATTAATGCTTAAAGTGAAACAATAAACGTGTTATATTCCTTTACATTTAGTACCTGGGGGGTGTCTATAGTATGCCTGTGAAGGGGCTCATGTTTCCCGTGCTTAGACTTAGAACTGTCCCTGCACAAAGTGTCATTTTTGCAGGGAAAACAGCTATTTAAAATCACTCGCAGCTAATGAACAGTCATTCATTGAAAGTCATTGATAAAAAAAAAAAAATAAGCATGGGGGTCCCCCCAAATTCAATTACCAGGCCCTTCAGGTCTGCTATGGATATTAAGGGGAACCCCGGCCAAAAAAAAAATAGCGTGGGGTCCCCCTCAAAATCCATACCAGACCCTTGAGGTCTGGGATGGATTTTAAGGGGAACCCCGGGCAAAAAAAAAAATGGCGTGGGGTCCCCCTCAAAATCCATACCAAACCCTTGAGGTCTAGGATGGATTTTAAGGTGAACCCCTGGCCAAAAAAAAATAAAAAAATGGCGTGGGGTCCCCCTCAAAATCCATACCAGACCCTTATCCGAGCATGCAACCTGGCAGGCCGCAGGAAAAGAGGGGGGGACGAGAGTGCCCCGCCTCCCTCCTGAACCGTACCAGGCCACATGCCCTCAACATTGGTCCCCCCAAAGCACCTTGTCCCCATGTTGATGAGGACAAGGGCCTCATCCCCACAACCCTGGCCATTGGTTGTGGGGGTCTGCGGGTGGGGGGCTTATCAGAATCTGTAAGCCCCCTTTAACAAGGGGACCCCCAGATCCCACCCCCCCTGTGTGAAATGGTAAGGGGGTACAAAAGTACCCCTACCATTTCACCAAAAAAGTGACAAAAATGGTAAAAATGGTAGGAGACGGTCTTTGACAATTCCTTTATTAAAATATTCTTTCATCTTCTTTCTTCTGGTCTTCTTCCTTCTTCCTTTCTTCATCCTTCGGTTTCTTCATCTTCTCCTTCCGGCATCTTCTTCCATCTTCTTCTTCCATCATCTTCTTCCTCCGATCCGCTTCTTCTTGCTCTGGTCTTCTTGTCCGGCATCTTCTTCCATGGCATCGGCGTCTCTTCTTGGGCGGCTCCACGCAATGGGAGGCTCCCGCTGTGTGAGGCTTCGCTGCGTCTGACAGGTCTTTTATAACGGAGGGCGGGGCCACCTGGTGACCCTGCCCCCCTCTGACATCATGGGGAAAGCCATAGGGAACAAAGTCCCAGAGAGATTTCAGCAAGTATAAATCTGCCATCCAAAAATACAATTCCAGCCTCCTCACTGCCAAGCAGATCTATATCACTCTCATTAAAAAGCATCATCCCATCCCCGTCAACTCTTTTTTACCTTCAGCTCTCTACTTTGTCCTCCACCGCCTCCACCCACTAACTCACTCACTGCCCAGGAAATTGTCAATCACTTCAAACAGAAGATTGATACAATTCGCAAGGAGATCTGTACTGTTCAGATACCCTCCATGCTTTACACCTCATGCCCACAGGTACAATCATTACTTCCCTATTTCTACCCCACCACTATAGACAAGGTTGCTAAATTACTTGCTAACGTCCATCTTACCACCTGCCCTCTGGATCCTGTTCCCTCGCAAATGCTACATTCACCTTTTAGCTCTATTCTACACTCTAACCCACATCTTTAATCCCTCCCTCTATTCTGGCATCTTCCCCAACTCTTTAAAACATGCACTTGTCACCCCCATACTTAAAAATTCCTCACTGGACCCATCCAATCTTAACAACCTACGCTCCATCTCCTTGCTCCCCTTTTTATCCAAACTTCTTGAACGTCTAGTCTACAACCAACTGAGCGTTCACCTTGATCATAATAGCCTTCTTGATCACCTTCAGTCTGGATTTTGTCCTCAACATTCCAAAGAAAATGCTCTCCTAAAACTAACAATCTACTAAGGGACAAAACTAAGGGACACTATTCTGTACTCCTACTCCTGGACCTCTCTGCTGCCTTTGATACAGTTAACCACCTCCTCCTCCTCAAAAAAACTCCACGCCTTTGGTCTCCATGACTGTACACTTTGCTGGTTTTCTACCTACTTATTTAACCGCACCTTTAGCGTTTCTTACAATTCTACTTCCTCCTCTCCTCTTCCTTTCTCTGTTGGGGTCCCCCAAGGTTCCGTTCTTGGACCTCTCCTATTTTCAATCTATACCTCCTCCATGGGTCAACTGATAGCCTCCCTAGGCTTCCAATACCATCTCTATGCTGACGACACTCAAATCAATTTCTCTACCCCTCAACTCACTCCTTCAGTCTCCTCACATATCACTATTTTACTATCAGATATATCAGTCTGGATGTCGCACCACTTCCTCAAACGTAATCTATCCAAAACTGAACTTATCATTTTTCCTCCCCACGTCCCTCTTCCCCTGATCTCTCTGTAAAAATCACTGGCACGACTATCAGCCCATCCCCACATGCCAAGGTCCTAGGAGTAGTCCTGGACTCTGAACTCTCCTTTAGGCCCCACGTCCAATCACTGTTCAAATCTTGCCGCCTCAACCTCTGGAACATCTCCAAAATACGCCCCTTTCTAACCAATGACACAAGAAAGCTCTTAATTCACTCCCTGGTCATCTCGCCTTGATTACTGCAACTCCCTCCTCATTGGCCTACCTCTGCATACTTTATCCCCCCTTCAGTCCATCATGAATGCTGCTGCCAGACTCATCCACCTTACCAACCGCTCTGTCTCTGGTACTCCTCTCTGTCAATCCCTCCACTGGCTTCTGCTCACCCAACAAATTAAATTCAAAATACTAACAACTACCTACAAAGCAATCCACAACTCTGCCCCAAGCTACATCACTGACCTAGTCTCAAAATACCAACCTAATCGTTCTCTTTGTTCTTCTGAAGACCTCCTGCTCTCTAACTCTCTCATCACCTCCTCCTCATCTCCAGGACTTTTTCAGAGCCTCTCCAAGCTTATGGAACTCCTTACCCCAATCTGTCCATCTATCTTCTACTCTATTAGCTTTTAGACGATCCCTGAAAACCCTCCTCTTCAGGGAAGCCTATCCTACCCACACCTAACAACTGTATTTTCATTTTGTCCATCTGATCATCCCTCACAGCTGCTACCCTTTGTTCCACTTGACCCTCCCTTCTAAATTGTAAGTTCTAATGAGCAGGGCCCTCTGATCCCTTCTGTATTGAATTGTATTGTAATTGTACTGTCTTCCCTGATGTTGTAAATCGCTGCGCAAACTGTTGGCGCTATATAAATCCTGTATAATAATAATAAATAAATATATATATATATATTATGATTGTGATTGGAGATCACTTTTATCGGGGGCAGGAGTTCCACGTTCTGGTCATCTCCGCCACTTACCGAATCCATTGGTAGCGTCGGAGATGATCCGATGCTTTCCCCTGTGAGGCTGGAAGTCGAGTGAGGGAATGATGAGCCCCCACTCGGCTCCATACCATTGGATGAAGGAAGTGACGTCAAACGTTACTTCCGCCCAGTGGTCTTAAAGGGGATTTTTTTTATTGCATTTAAGTAAAAATGGGAGATCTGACGTCTTTTTGACCCCAGATCTCACATTAAAGAGGTCCTGTCATGCTGTTTTTCTATTACAAGGGATGTTTACATTCCTTGTAAGAGGAACAAAAGTGACTTTTTTTTATATTTTTTAAATGGACAGTGTAAAAATAAAAAGTAAATTAAGTAAGAAAATTATTTATTTTTTTAAGCGCCCCGTCCCACCGAGGTCTCATGCAGAAGCGAGCGCATACGTAAGTTGAGCCGCATATGAAAACGGTGTTTAAACCACACATGGGAGGTATCGCCGTGATTGTTAATAATTCTAGCACTAGACCTCCTCTGTAACTCAAAACTGGTAATCTGTAGACATTTTTAAACAGTGCCAATGGAGCTTTTTAGGTGCCAAAGTCTGTTGCCATTTCACGAGCGGGCGCAATTTTGAAGCATGACATGTTGGGTATTAATTTACTCAGCGTAACATTATCTTTCACAATATAGAAGAAAATTGGGCTAAATTTAATGTCCTTTTTTTTTTATTCAAAAAAGTGATTTTTTGCCAAACAAATTGCGGTTGTAAGACCGATGCGCAAATACGGTGTGACAAAATTATTGAAACGACCGTCATTTTATTTTCTACGGTATCTAAAAAAAAATATATATATATATATATATTTACATTGTCCCTTCTACAGTGCCTTGAAAAAGTATGCACCCCCCCTTGAAATTTTACAAATTTTGTCATGTTACAACCAAAAATGTAAATTTATTTTATTGGGATTTTATTTCCAAAGTGGCACATAATTGGGAAGTAGATGGAAAATGATAAATGGTTTTCCAAATTTTTAACAAATAAATATGTGAAAATTGTGGGGAGGCATTTGTATTCAGCCCCCTTTATTCTGATACCCCTAACTAAAATCTAGTGGAACCAATTGCCTTCAGAAGTCACCTAATTAATAAATAGAGTCCACCTGTGTGTAATTTAATCTCAGTATAAATACAACTTTTCTGTGAAGCCCTCAGAGGTTTGTTAGAGAACCTTAGTAAAGAAACAGCATCATGAAGGCCAAGGAACACACCAGACAGGTCAGGGATAAAGTTGTGCAGAAGTTTGCGGGGTTAGGTTATAAAACTATTTCCCAAGCTTTGAACATCTCACGGAGCTCTGTTCAATCCATCAGCTGAAAATGGAAAGAGTATGGCACAACTGCAAACCTACCAAGACATGGCCGTCCACCTAAACTGACAGGCCGGGCAAGGAGAGCATTATTCATGGAAGCAGCCAAGAGGCCCATGGTAACTCTGGAGGAGCTACAGAAATCCAGAGCTCAGGTGGGAGAATCTGTCCAGAGGACAACTATCAGTCGTGCACTCCAAAAAAACTGGCATTTATGTAAGAGTGGCAAAAAGAAAGCAATTGTTGAAAGAAAGACATAAGAAGTCCTGTTTGCAGTTTGTGAGAAGCCATGTGGCGGACACAGCAAACATGTGGAAGAAGGTGCTCTGGTCAGATGAGACCAAAATTTTACTTTTTGGCCTAAAAGCAAAACGCGATGTATGGCGCAAAACTAACACTGCACATCACCCCAAAACACACCATCCCCACCGTGAAACATGGTGGTGTCAGCATCATGTTGTGGGGATGCTTTTCTTCAGCAGGGACAGGGAAGCTGGTCAGAGTTGATGAGAAGATGGATGGAGCCAAATACAGGGAAATCTTAGAAGAAAACCTGTTAGAGACTGCAAAAGACTTGAGACTGGGGTGGAGGTTCACCTTTCAGCAGGACAACGACCCTAAACATACAGCCAGAGCTACAATGGAATGGTTTAGATCAAAGCATATTCATGTGTTAGAATGGCCCAGTCAAAGCCCAGACCTAAATCCAATTGCGAATCTGTGGCAAGACTTGAAAATCGCTGTTCACAGACGCTCTCCATCCAATCTGAGAGAGCTTGAGCTATTTCACAAAAAAGAATGGGCAAAAATGTCACTCTCTAGATGTGCAAAGCTGGTAGAGACATCCCCAAAAAGCTGTAATTGCAGCCAAAGGGGGTTCTACAAAGTATTGGCTGAATACAAAATGTACGCCACAGGTTTCACATATTTATTTGTAAAAAAATGTGAAAACAACTTATAATTTTCCTTCCACTTCACAATTATGTGCCACTTTGTGTTGGTCTATCACATGAAATTCCAATAAAATACATTTACAATTTTGGTTGTAACATGGAAAAAATATGAAAAATTTCAAGGGGTATGAATACTTTTTTCAAGGCACTGTATTTTTATTCCCTCGTTTCACTTTTGTGCAGCAGTTCCGTATTTAAAGCAGTTGGTTTTGGTTTGGTGGTGGCGGCTCATGATGCATAAAACCCTATGGTTGTATTAATTAAATATTAAAACCTGTATTATTAAAAGATCTCTACCAGCAGATGCATAAAAACTCAATTATTTGATCTAAAACAAGTTATATCTGAATGTAAGGTATATCTCAATTGCATTGTACTTCCACCTTTATGATTGAGCCCTGTGCAGGGCAAAATGCATCAGTAGGGGACGTGGCCTGGGAGGAGTCAGGCTGCTTTTTATTCATCTTCAGATGTGACTGTCCCCAGTATGTGGTGTCCCCAGTGGCGTCGCAAGGGGGTGGCTTTTGGGGCTATAGCCCCGAATCTGAGGCCCATAGCATTGAGTCTCTGCAGGGGTCCCCAAGGGGAGGGGAGGCTCTCTGGGGACCCTGATGTAAGTGGGGGGCTCTCTGGGGACCCTGATGTAAGTGGGGGGCTCTCTGGGGACCCTGATGTAAGTGGGGGGCTCTCTGGGGACCCTGATGTAGGTGGGGGGCTCTCTGGGCACCCTGATGCAAGGGGAGGCTCTCTGGGGATATACACACACACATACACATATATTACTGTATACACATGTGTATGCCCGCCCAAGCATATGACTTTCATAACTATGCTGCTATGGGCTCTAGCCCCAGATCTTTTGTAGACCTAGCAACGCCCCTGGGTGTCCCATTCCTTCTTATTTCTATAATTGTAATTTTTTGACGAGCTATCTGATTTACATAAAAAAAAAAAAAAAAAAAAAAAAAAAAACTTTAGTTAAATGTCACAAAAGCAATTTGTAATATAAAATAGTTACATTGCATTAAATTGTTATTACTGCTATAATACTTTACTGACTTTAATCATTATTTATATTTGACATTTCAATTTATTTAATTATAAATAGAACTTAATTGTTCGAGTGACACCATCTTTCCTGAGAAAATAGACATTCCCACTTTATCTATATTAAATAATTTGTTCTCCTCTAAAACTGATGGACTTGGGACATATGGTGTCCAATCTGTTTTGACAATGACCCAAATTGAAACCTGAGCCTTTCAGCCAGACGAGTTGCCAAGCTCTGCTTTGCCGCAAATTGAAAAGATACCAAAGCATTTTTTTTAACCACTGCTCCCTTCCAGGTACTTTTTTACATTTTTTTTTTTTATTAAAGTACTATGCATGCTTCATAAATCAACGCAGGTTCGAAAGCCGATTTCATTTCTGTTTATAAGCCCCCAGCTTTGATTTGCAGACCGCATTTGGAAATTTTATGTTTCACGCTAAAAGATTTTTATTGTTTGGTGCCCTAGAATTTATCCAAAAAAACACAGCTGGTCCTGCGTAGGACAGATTGTAATGTTTGCTATGCTCCACAAACTCTTCATAGTCACTCTTGTACAGATGCCTCTCTAAAGCTTTTCCAGTGATCTGTCAGACCGGGCTGCGGGCCTCTGCTTAGGCAATATCTATTCTCTGTGCCGTTGGTAAGAAAGCTAATTTTTCCATAAGCCAGAGCTTGGAATTAAATCAGAGTAGCTCTGGCATCTATTAATGAATGGGCTCCGCTGTTTGTTGGGGTAGACCAGCTGCCAGCATGGAAAACTCAGACATACAGCTAGTCAAAAATACGAGTACATGTGTGAATGCAAACATGAATTGTCTGTAATGGATATCAAGTGTTCTACTGTTGTTAAACACTTAAAGTGATTGTAAAGGTAATTTATTTAATTTTTCTTAAAATAACAAACGTATCATACTTACCTCCACTGTGCAACTCGTTTTGCAGAGAGTGGCCCCAAACCTCGTCTTCTGGGGTCCCCCCGCAGCTCTCGCGGCTCCTTCCCACATCTTATAACCCCATCGGAGAAGCGCTTTCCCGAGGTGGTTACCTTGCAGGCGCGCTCCCAAGTCCAGCATTCGGCGTCCATAGAGGCCGAATGCAGGACTCGGGCCTGCCCCCCGGCGCTCGCATCATAAGATTTGATTGACAGCAGTGGGAGCCAATGGCTGCGCTTCTATCAATCGATCCAATCAAGAGCCAAAAACCCTGGGCAGAGAGTGTGCAGTGGAACCTCAGATTGTGAGTAATGCAGTTAACGAGCGTTTCACAATACGAGAACTGTATTTTTAAAAATCGGAACTCGGTTTGCAAGTGTTGTCTCCCAAAACGAGCACGATTCAGGCCAAAGAGGCGTGCAGTACAGCGTTTGGCCTGAGGTGGGGGGCGTGGGAGCCGAGCCGATCAGCGCCGTTTGGAAATGCACGGAAAGGCCCGAAGACAGCTCTGCTGACCTTGCAAATCTCGGGAACAAAGTCTTTCTGAGGTTTGCCGAGGTCAGCCAAGGTGTCCTCGGGCCTTTTCGGACGTTTCCGAGGCTCTCCGGTGCCCCCCGGCTCTGACCACATGCGGTATTGCATGCCATTGAAGTCAATGCGGAACAAATTATTTTAGTTTCCATTGACTTCAATGGGGAAACTTGCTTTGATATGCGAGTACTTTGGGTTACGAGCATTCTCCTGGAACGGATTATGTATTTGGATCACTTTAATGTTTATGAATAAAGAAATAAACAATATCATCTTTTTTTATTTTTTTTATATGGATAATTTACTGTGGGGGGAGGGGTTGTTGGAATGAACAATATGTTTTAATTTTAGACATTTCTGGATTGTTACTGTCTGGTTACCCATAAGCCATCTGGTCACTACTGGAGATCATCTTGGAATAGCAGTAGAAGAAGATTACACAGCAGGATGTGCATAACAGAAAATTGTAAATAAAGGTTCTTCACCCGGGAGAAGGTTGACGCATACCTCCTGGTGGTGGGGTATGGAGATTGAAGAGGATCGCCTCAGACCTCCTGCTGAGGTGAATATAAGAATTCCTGTTCAGCTGTTTATGTTTATATGATTGGTAAGCTGCAATATATTACATGTTTTTGTTTTGAGTTTAACTGCTTGCCACCTGGCCTATTGTAATATGACAGCCAGACGGGAGCTCTCTCGTTCTGGGTGGGGCCATGCCACAGCACGATCTGCCAAACGCTGTGTTCACTGGACACAGCGCATAACTAGTCAGTGCACCGGCCCACTGTCAGACTCACTGGGACCAATCACAGCAGATCACAAGATAATTGTACACAATATGTGACTTCCATTCATACCATTCTTTGTGTACTAACCTGTTGATCTCTTTGATTGGTCACAGTGATCACATGGTACAGAAAGGGTTAAACAGAGCACATCTGTGCCATGTGATTAGCTGTGGCCAATCATAGCTAATCACAATAGTACACACTTAATGAATGGATTTCACTTTTTTTTAAAGAAAATAGTTGCTTATAACAGTGGTTATCACAGTTATAAGTATTTAAAGTGTTAAAAAAACTAAATAAATAAACAAAAACTCTGATCACCTCCCAGAATAGTGCAGCGGTATGGTATAACTGTATTCCTCTGGTCACAGAACATAAAAACATTAGCTAATCAGTAAAGTACATATTGAATGAATTGATTTCACTCCATAAGACGTCAGCATACCAAGACATTTTGGACAACTTCACGCTTCCAACTTTGTGGGAACAGTTTGGGGAGGGCCCCTTCCTGTTCCAACATGACTGCACACCAGTGCACAAAGCAAGGTCCATAAAGACATGAATGAGCGAGTTTGGGAGTTTGGGGTGGAGGAACTTGCCTGGCCTGCTCATCCATGTCTTTATGGACCTTGCTTTGTGCACTGGTGCGCAGTCATATTGGAACAGGAAGGGGCCATCCCCAAACTGTTCCCACAAAGTTGGGAGCATGAAATTGTCCAAAATATCTTGGCAGCTGACGCCTTAAGCCCCATACACACGCGCGGATTATCCGAGGACCAGGTCCGTCAGACCATGTCCGTCATACTTTGTCTGATGTTGGTTTTGCGTACACACGGTCGGACAAAGTTGTTGGAAAATCCGATCATTCTGAACGTGGTGACGTTTGTTGCCTACGACGGGACTACCTAGAGGCTAGTAGCCAATAGCTTTGGTCTTGTAATGTGATCTGAGCATGCGTAGCACTTTGTCCGTCGGACTACCATACACATGATCGGATTTGGTGTGATCGGACCTTGTTGTCCAAAAATCGAACCAGCAGGAGATAGGACTTTGTCCGTCAGACAATCTGATGGAAACTGTCCGATGGTGCCTACACACGGTCTGATTTTCCGACAACATTGTCCGATAGGACAGAATCCATCGGAAAATCCTACCGTGTGTATGGGGCTTTAGTCTGGAACTAAGGGGCCAAGCCCAACCCCTGAAAAACAACCCCACACCATAATCCCCCACCCCCAAAGGATTTGGACCAGTGCATAAAGCAAGGTTGATAAAGACATGGAGGAGCGAGTTTGGGGTGGAGAAACTTGACTGGCCTGCACCTCAACCCGATAGAACACCTTTGGGATGAATTACAGTGGAGACTGCGAGCCAGGTCATCTTGTCCACATCAGTGCCTGACCTCACAAATGTGCTTCTGGAAGATTGGTCAAACAGTTCCAATAACACTCCTAAACCTTGTGGACGGCCTTCTCAGAAGAGTTGAAGCTGTTATAGCTGCAATGGGTTGGCCAACCCAATATTGAACCCTACGAACCAAGACTGGGATGCCATTAAAGTTCATGTGCGTGTAAAAGCAGGTGTCCCAATACTTTTGGTAATATTGTGTATGTCTAGCAACATCAACAGTCTTTTTTTTTTTTTTTTTCAAAACCCCAGCAGTGATTAAATACCACCAAAAGTAAGCTCTAGAAAAAAATGCAAAAAAATGTCATAAGGGTACAATGTTGCATGACCGCGCAATTGTCATTCAAAGTGTGACAGCGCTGAAAGCTGAAAATAGGCCTGGGCAGGAAAGGGGGTGAAAGTGTCCAGTATTGAAGTGGTTAATACGGCTTTAACATAACACAGCACATCCTTCTTTAATACGTAATGCAATCTGTTTTTACAAAAGTCAAGTGATACGCATTTTGGCTTTTAATCTCTCCGCAGCCCAACCGCTACCACCGGCTTCTACACACAAATGACTTTAATGAACCAGAGTAGGAAAACAGGATGTCCGCGTATCTCTCATAGACCTTAGAGCCATTGGCACTTGTTTAATTCATTCATATGTTTCATTTGCTCTTGGATGGTGACCACAACTGCGAAAACCATATTTGGCATCTCACTCTTCGCTGCGAAGCATAGATAGCCTAAGCCATAATATGAGCTAAATGGACTGTCAATGCCGCAATATTAAACAAGAAAATGCAAAAGACCAACAACAACCTCATTAAAATAAAATAACTCCAAGCGACAAAACAAAAACAGAACGAAAAAAAAAAAAAAAAACTGTTGCGGCAAGGCAGTCAATTTGCTAACACAATTTGTGCCAATTGTATTTTTAACGCAATTTAGAAGTCTGTGTATTTTGCATGAAAGGGTAGATAAACACATTAGGATGAAGTGTTTCCTCGATAAACTGTATATAGGAGATTCGTTTCTGAGCAAATACATTTTCACACTATCTCTGACTTTCACAGAGCTGTGTCAAGCTTTTACTCTGGTGCTCGACCAATACCGATCAGGCTCGCTGCCCAGAAAAGCCTCATCCCGTAAGCCTGAGATGCATCTGCGTGCCGCTGGTGTTTTTTACATTATAACAGAGTGGAATGAGGTGGCCTTTCCATTGACCTGAATCTGAATATTCCGCTTTAGGGATGCCAATTTTTTTTTTACGAGTGCCGATACTTTTTTTTTGTACTCCCCGATACCAATTACAGATACCTAGCGGCAACTGTTTTGTTTACACTCCTGCTGTCAGCAATGGTGCAAGGCATTGAAAAGTTATTTTACCAATGAAATAAATGTAATAAATTGCACTTTTTTCAATGTGAAACATGTAAATATCTGTTAAAGGTATATATATCATTTTTGTCCGGCTAAGAGTAGACACCTAGAAATACTCACCTCATACCAAGATATGAATTATTCGCAAAGAAGGACAAGTTTTGGGAAGGGACTAAAGCAGTGCTTATACAGATAATAATGAGAAACCAATGAAATATATAAAAATATACAAAATATGTTTTTTGTTATAGACAAAGATTAAAATGGATAACAGAGTCCATTAGGTCGTTGAATTTCACAGAACATCTCCAATTATGAAGGTTTAAACAAAGAGGTTTTATAGAGATTGCATGGTAGTACATTATCACAACATGTTTCGCCTCACGGCTTCATCAGGGGATATACGCATCGACCATAGACTAGCGGAAAAGCTATACAAAGACAAAGAAAATATATGTAACATAGGAAAAGTACAACTTATAAAGAAGTATTACCAAACGGGAGCCATTTTACCACAATTCACCAAGAGACAGAGAAGAACTCACCACCTCAGTGTAAAAAATATATGTAACATAGGAAAAGTACAAATTATAAAGAGGTATTAACAAACAGGAGCCCTTTTGCCACAATTCACCAAGAGGCTATACAAAGGCAAAGAAAATATATGTAACATAGGAAAAGTACAACCTATAAAGAAGTATTAACAAACAGGAGCCATTTTGCCACAATTCACCAAGAGACAGAGAAGAACTCACCACCTCAGCCCCCCCCCCCCCCCCCAGAACAGGGGGAGGATTTTACACCTTTAATATGTTAAAGGTGTAAAAAAATTTTTGGGAAGCATATGAATTATAATGGCATCCCAGTCTTAGTCCGTAGGGTTCAATATTGAGTTGGTCCACCCTTTGCTGGTGTAGTAGCAATGCCTACTCCAGTGATTTCCAGCTTCTACAGGGATCCCACAGATATGGTATATACACTATGTTGCCAAAAGTATTTGGACACCTGCCTTTACACGCACATGAACTTTAATGACATCCCAGTCTTATGCCCCGTACACACGGTCGGAAATTCCGACGGAAAATGTCCGATTGGACCATGTTGTCGGAAAATCAGCCCGTGTGTGGGCTCCATCTGACTTTTTCCGTCGGAATTTCCGATGGAAAAAATTTGAGATCCTGCTCTCAAATTTTCCGACAACAAAATCCGATCGGACTTTTTTTTTTAGAGAATTCCGACGGACAAAGTGCCACGCATGCTCAGATCAAATTACGAGACCAAAGCTATTGGCTAATAGCCTCTGCGTAGTTCCGTCGTACGCAACGAACGTCACCATGTTCAGGATGATCTGATTTTCCGATATCTTTGTCCGACCGTGTGTATGCAACACCAGTGTCGGACAAAATCCGTCGGAAAAAATCCGACAGATTTTGTGGTCGGAAATTCCGACCGTGTGTACGGGGGCTTAGTCTGTAGGGTTCAATATTAATTTGGCCCACCCTTTGCAGCTATAACAGCTTCAACTCTTCTGGGAAGGCTGTCCACAATGTTTAGGAGTGTGTCTATGGGAATGTTTGACCGTTCTTCCAGAAGCGCATTTGTGAGGTCATGTACTTATGTTGGACGAGAAGGCCTGGCTTGCAGTCTTCGTTCTAATTCATCCCAAAGGTGTTCTATCGGGTTGAGGTCTGGACTCTGTGCAGGCCAGTCAAGTTCCTCCACTCCAAATTTGCTCATCCATGTCTTTATGGACCTTGCTTTGTGCACTGGTGCGCAGTCATGTTGGAACAGGAAGGGGCCATCCCCAAACTGTTCCCACAATGTTGGGAGCATGAAATTGTCCAAAATGTCTTGGTATGCTGAAAAGTTCTCTTCACTGGAACTAAGGGGCCAAGCCCAACCCCTGAAAAATAACCCCACATCCTAATAACCCCCCCTCCACCAAATGATTTGAACCAGTGCACAAATCAAGGTCCATAAAGACATGGATGAGCGGGTTTGGGGTGGAGGAACTTGACTGGCCTGCACAGTCCTGACCTCAACCCGATAGAACACCTTTTGGGATGAACTAGAGTGGAAACTGCAAGCCAGGCCTCCTCATCCAACATCAGTGCCTGACCTCACAAATGTGTGTCTGAAAGAATGGTCAAATATTCCCATAGACACACGCCTAAACCTTGTGGACCGCCTTCCCAGAAGAGTTGAAGCTGTTAGAGCTGCAAAGGGTGGGCCAACTCAATATTGAACCCTACGGACTAAGACTGGGATGCCATTAAAGTTCATGTGTGTGTAAAGACAGGTGTCCCAATACTTTTGGCAATATAGTGTATATACAGTATCTACACACCCTACAGGTTGTGTACACCTATGTTTAGAACCTCTTTAACCTACAAAATATCCAGCGTTAGCTTCACTTTAAGATGATCTTAGTTTAAAAAAAAAAATCTAAACAGTTTCACAAATAGTTTGCTTTGGAAAACATTTTCTGAAAGCAGCAACAATAAAAAAAAAAAAAATCTTATCATTAGTGGTTATAGTTCTACGTGTTTTCTTGCATGTACGCACATTTGAGGATGCATCCAGCATCTCCATAGGAGACGTGTAGCAGCTTTGTTTGTTGCACCCAGCGGGGAACAGAGAGAGAAATCTTCAAAGTCAAACTTCTCCTTCAGGCTCCTCTGCAGGAGGGTTCTGTGGGGCGGCTTCTCTTGTAGCCCGTCGGGCCTCATGGTCAGTCCGGATCGCTGGCAAAGAAACATGCCTTGGCTTTTAAAAAGCCACCATCCATAACCTGCGAACACAGAAAAAAACGAGAGATTGAGTAACACAGACTCTTGCAAAGAAGAGAAACCTTGAAAGAGGCCGAAAGAAGGAATTGATTGGATTTTCTCAGACCTTCAATCACAACAACATTGGCTTTGACAGGTAATTCTTATGGTATTTACACGTGTGCACCGGCTAGCTCACACGAAATGTGTTACATGTTCTTAGGTGCTTACTGGTAAAGAGATTATACAGGATAATTTAACCCCTGACCGCCTGCCACCTGTTTATTACTATTTCCCAGCAATAATATGTGAATTCACACTATATGAGGTTATAGACGTTTTACCCAGAAGTGTAACTAGAACCTTCAGGGCCCCGATTCAAGAAACCATGAAGGCCCCCCCCTAGCCCCCGATCGGGGCCCTTCCTGCTGATCCCGGGAGCCCTTCTTGCTGATCCCGGGGCCATTTACTCCCATCGTTACAACCCTTTATTACAGTCCCTCAGCGGCCACTGTCATGCCATCTTGGGGTCCCCCTCCCATGGTGGCGGAACGCCAGAGCCCAGTCTTTCCGCAACTAGTGTTAGTATTTTTTTTTGTTGTTGTTTTATTTTTTTTATTATTTTTTTACCATTTTATTTTATTTATACATTTTTTTTACAATTTTATTTTTTCATCATTTCAGTGGCGCAACATCAATTGCAGCCTCACTGTGCCCATAAAATGCAACCATTGTGCCCATCAAATGCAGCCACTTATGCCCATCATATGCAGCCATTGTGCCCATCAAACGCAGCCATTGTGCCCATCATATGCAGCCACTTGTGCCCATCATCTGCAGCCACTTGTGCCCATCAAATGCAGCCACTTGTGCCCATCAAATGCAGTCAATTTTGTGCCCATCAAATGCAGTCAATTGTGCCTGTCAAATGCAGCCACTTGTGCCCATAATATGCAGCCATTGTGCCCATCAAACGCAGCCAATGTGCCCATAAAATGCAGCCACTTGTGCCCATCATATGCAGCCACTTGTGTCCATCATCTGCAGCCACTTGTGCCCATCAAATGCAGCCAATTGTGCTCATAAAATGCAGTCACTTGTGCCTGTCAAATGCAGCCACTTGTGCCCATAATATGCAGCCATTGTGCCCATCAAACGCAGCCAATGTGCCCATAAAATGCAGCCACTTGTGCCCATCATATGCAGCCATTGTGCCCATCAAACGTGGCCACTTGTGCCCATTATATGCAGCCACTTGTGCCCATCATATGCAGCCACTTGTGCCCATCAAATGCAGCCACTTGTGCCCATCAAACACAGCCACTTGTGCCCACCATATGCAGCCAATGTGCCCACCGACACCCCCCTACTCGCAGGGCTCGCAGCTCTGGCAGCACCCCCAACACCCCACGCGTGCGTGGCTTTGCCATTGTGGCACTTACGGCGACCTCTGCTCCAGCGTGTGTCTCTGAGTCCTCCGCTCTTCTTTCTAAGCGCCAGCCATCGAATAGGGTGGCCTAGCGCTTTGGCCAATCAGGAAACAGGTCTGACGCCCTGCCTCCTGATTGGCGGGGAGGAAGGTTAGTGTGAAAATAGTGAAAATGTATTTGCTATCATCACACAATTGAGTGGGATCAGGGCGCACTCTCTGCGCCCCAAGCCCACCCTATTTTGAAGCCTATTAGAGCCTCTGGCTCTAATCAGGTGCTTCAAAAAGTACCACACCCTCCCACCCCCGCCATAGGAATGCATGTGCCCAGCTACCTGAAAGGGGCCAGGCGCATGGATGGGGGAGTGGCGCCCATGCGCCCGCAGTGCATGGGCCGCCTTTGCATAATTTTTTACATATTTTTTAGGACCTCCAATTGGGGGGTCTTAGTGAAATATCAGGGATCTAAACAGACCCCTGATGTCTCACTTTTGAGACAGAGAGAGGGACTGAGGACAAATTCATCAGTCCCTCTCTCTGCAGCCTCAGCTGCACAGAATGAATGAACAGGAATAGCTCTGTACAGAGGCTTTCCATTCATTTATAAACTGAGGCCTAGTAAACACAGTTTACTATGCCACAGCTATGAACGAAACACAATGAAAAATGTGTTCATTTTAGCTTCATTCTTTTTTTTTTTTTTTGGGTCTTTTGCTATGATCGAAATTTGAAAACCCGGAAATTAGAAAATTAGGAAATTCGAAAATTTGAAAAATTCGGAAATTCAAAAATTTTTTAATTTTAAATAAAAAAAATTGGAAATTCGAAAATTTGAAAATAAAAACAAAAATCTGAAAATTAGAAAATCAGAAAATTAGAAAATTCTAAATAATAACTAACTAATCAAACTTTTGTATTATAGGTATTGGAATTTACTTTCAAATTTGTCTGTTAGTGAATGTTAGTTATGCATCTGTTTACCAAAACCTGTTTAACAAATTTTTCAGAAGAATTAGAAAATTCAGAAATTCGAAAATTCGAAATTCGAAAATCCGAAAATTTGGAAATCCGAATATAGAAATGAAAATGAAAAAGAACGAAAATCCAAAAATAAGAACGGAAATTCAAAAACCCCCAAAAATTTGAAAATCTGAAATAATAACTAACTATTTAATAATAATAACTATTACTAACTATTAAATTATAGGTATTGGAATTTCCTTTCAAATTTGGCTGTTAGTGAACGTAATGAATATGAATTTATCCGAAGTTACAAATCATCCGAAATAAGTGCAGCATCTAAATGATTTGAACGTAACAAATTAATAATAATAATAAATAATACTAATAATAAAAAGTTTTCATTATTATTATTTATTATTATTCATTTGCTACTTTTAGCATTCGTTTAGATGCGGCATTTATTATTTTGGATAATTCGTAACTTTGGATAAATTCATATTTGTTATGTTCACTAACACTAACAGCGTTCTTTTGAATTTTCGGATTTTCATTCTTATTTTTGGATTTTCAAATTTTCGCATTTTTTGAATTTCAAATTTTCGAATTTTGAGTTTTGAATTTCAGAATTTTCGAATTGTCGGAAAAATTTGTTAAACAGGTTTTTGCTAATTTGAATATTTCAGAATCAAATAATTTGTTGAATTTAGTACCAAAAAAAATTTGGAAACAAAACTAATTGCACATGTCTAACAATGAAAGTATGTGGGGGGAGGGGGCAAGGGGGGCAGAACAGTGAAGGACACAGGAGCCCAGGACAGCGATAGGGAGGCGGCAGGTGCGGCTTGTGGAGGAACCAATGCCATACATTTTCCTCCTGCAGCCGCTGAATATCTGCAGGAGGGAGAGGAGGAGAAGTGAGCATTAACTGGCTACATGGAGGGATTGGTTTCTCCACATGCCATCGCCCCTCCTATCCAGGCATAGATGGGAGCCGCACGGGCCCCCTGGAGCGTGGAGCTGGGTTGCAATGGCGACCCCTGCAACCCCTGTATGTACACCCCTGGTTTTACCACATATTAAAACATCTGTCACCGCAGGTACACACCAGGAAACAATTGTCCATCTCTGCTCTAGTCCATCTCTTTAATGAGACATAAGGGGCCTTTTATCTCCCCTGATGTTTCATCTGCCCTCCATTGGAGCTGATGGAATGCAAATGGTGCTCCATTAGCTTCTTCCCTGTCCGCAGTGGCTGGGAAAAGTGACAACAAAAACTAAAAATGAAATTATACACATCACTTCCAAACTCATGCTAGCTTGCGGATATCAATGAACAGATAATGGAATGGGGAAAAGTTCTGGAAGTCGCACATCTTTGCAAAAACCCTGTCCTCAGCCAAAGCTCCAACCAGGCCATGCTCCCCAATTCTTTCGACTCTGCCAACAGAGCTAAGTCATGAGTCCATGACTAAGCCCCTTGGGCTGAGTGAAATGCGTTGGCCGCATGGTCTGGTTGGAGCCCAGGCTGAGGCTGTCATACACCTTATTCTGGGGTTTTGCAGAGATGTTGCGACTTCCAGGACTTTTCCAATAGATGTCTAGAGCTGAGACAAGCTCTGTCCTTGTCTGACCTCCAAGGCAGTGGAGCATGGGAAGCATGGCTGGGGGGTTCATGGAAGGGCACAGTTCTGGGGATCGCAGAAAGCCATTCATACATACACCAGTGGCAGTAAAAGGGTTAAAGTGGTTCTAAAGGCAGAAGTTTTTTTTATCTTAACTTCTTCAGTTCCGCGCTATAGCCGAATGACGGCTACAGTGCGGACCTACTTTGCCGGGAGGACATCAATAGATGACCTCCCATGCCTGAGCAGTCTGCATGCCCCCTGCAGGGCGCGCGTGGCCACTAGGGGGCCCCATCAGGGTTGCCAGCCTAAGTAAAACCAGGGACAGTATGTAAAAATCTGTGTTTTTTTTTTACATCTGTTTCTGAAATGTCCCTTACCGACATCTTTCTGGTCTAAAAATCCAGAGATTATAGCTGCCCCACCTCTCCAGTACCTTCTCAGCCAATAGAAACATGTCTGTGTATACTGTGCGTACATGTATGTGTATACTGTGTGATTGTATACTGTGTGTGTGCATACTGTGTGGCCCCATAATCCCTGATTGCCTGGGGGCCCCATAATCTCCTATTGCCCGGGGGCCCCGTGAGTTGTCAGTCCGCCCCTGGTGCCACCTATCAGTGCCCACAATGCCACCTATCAGTGTCACCAATCACTGCCTCCTCAACAGTGCTGCCCATCAGTGTCACCTACCAGTGCCCATCAGTGTCACCTACCAGTGCCCATCAGTGCCCATCAGTGCCCATCAGTGTCATCTATCAGTGGTACCTATCAGTAACACCGATCAGTGCCCTTCAGTGCCCATCAGTGCTACCCATCAGTGCCACCCATCAGGGCCCATCAGTGCCATCTTATCAGTGGCCATCAGCGCCGCCTTATGTGTGAAAAAAATTATAACAATTTTATTTGGGTACAGTGTTGAAAATTGGCCTGGGCAGGATTATATGCATTAGGATAAAAAACCTTCTGTGTTCAGCAGCCCCCCCCCCCAATACTTACCAGAGCCCCATCTGGATCCAGCACGATGTTGCACAAGAGCCTCGGCTGTTAGGGGACTCTCTCTCATTGGCTGAGACAGCAGTGGGTGCCATTGGCTCTCGCTGCTGCCAATCAAAGTCAGTGAGCCAATGAGGATAGTGCCATCCATCAGTGCCACCCATCAGGGCCCATCAGTGCCATCTTATCAGTGGCCATCAGCGCCGCCTTATGTGTGCCCATCAGTACCGCCTGATCTGTCCCCATCATTGCCGCCTTATCTGTGCCTATCAGTGCCCATCAGTGCAGCCTATCAGTGCCCGCCAGTGCCGCCTCATCAGCGCATATCAATGAAGCAGAAAAATTACCTGTTTGCAAACTTTTATAACAAACTATGAAACATGATTTTCTTTTTCCAAATTTGCCATCTTTTTTTATTTGTTCAGCAAAAAATAAGAACCCCAGAGGTGATCAAATACCACCAAAAGAAAGCTCTATTTGTGTGAAAAAAATGATAACAATTTTATTTGGGTACAGTGTTGAAAATTGGCCTGGGCAGGATTATATGCATTAGGATAAAAAAACCTTCTGTGTTCAGCAGCCCCCCCCCCAATACTTACCTGAGCCCCATCTGGATCCAGCACGATGTTGCACAAGAGCCTCGGCTGTTCGGGGACTCTCTCTCATTGGCTGAGACAGCAGTGGGTGCCATTGACTCTCGCTGCTGCCAATCAAAGTCAGTGAGCCAATGAGGATAGAGAGGGGGCAGGGCCATGCCGCTGCTCCTTGTCTAAATGGAAACACAGAGTAGTGGCTCCGCTTGGGTAACCCCAATCTGCTTGCTGTGGGGGCACTCGGCTGTAAGGAGGGGCCAGGAGCGCCGTTTGGGACCTGAAAAGAGGAGGCTCTGGCCTGCTCTGTGCAAAACCATTGTACAGAACAGGTACAGTAAGTATAACATGTTTGTTAATATTATTTATTATTTTTTTTATTATTATTATTTTTATTTATATTAATTATTTGTTATATTATTAAAAAATAAATAAATAAATTTAAAAAAAAAACAAGATTTTAATATCACTTTAAAGGAAGAGGAAAATCTTTAGTTTAGGATCATCTTGTAACAAAACTTTGTTACAGCCGGGGATCTGAGAAACAAAACAGAAACTGGTGCGGTAAATCTATTGACGAACTGCGACATATCTGTCACTGTTTTTTTTTTATTTTGCTCAAATTTTCACTTTAAAAACAAATAAACAATTCAAGCTCCCATTTTTCTCCCGCCGACAGGTTCCTTTTAATTGACTAACAAAACCAAAAACCGCCGGACATTTATCAGACAAACAGACTCTGCGGTTTTCTCACAGTGCAAAATAATCAAGACGTATAATGCGCTTTCTGCCGCCGCTTATAGCAAACATCATAATTCACCGGGACCGAGTTCAACAGTTTATCTAAATTATGAAAATTTTAGACTCGAATCGCCAGGACACAATAGGCAGCTGTGAAACTTTAAAATTAAATAAACTGTCTCGGCTGAGGGGGAAAAAAAAAAATGAATTTTCACTTAACGGATGATATTGTTTTCACTTAAGTTGGAAAATTACCATTAAGAGAGACGACATAAACCGGAGCTCCAGGCTGACAGCTATACTTGCAGCTACTGTGTCGGAATAAATAAATCGGGCAGTTCCTTAAAAGGAGAACGTCAAGCAAAACAATTTAAATTAGTAAAAGAAATTCAGATTGGATAGCTATTTTATATATATATATATATATATATATATATATATATATATATATATATATATATATAATTTTTGTTTCTGGATGGTAATAAAAGAAATGCTTTACTGCGTTCGACTAGGTACTGCTTCTGCATGCTCAGAATACAGAATAACCATAAAAAATAATACTGATTAATGCATCTGTAACTCCTCCACAACACAACATAACACCTAATTTTAACACCTTTGGTGAACTGATTTGTACATTTCAAAACACAATTAAAAAAGAAACACAACCTAGAATGTAAGATTGTAAATTCTCACTAGCAGAGCCTCCTAGCTTTCTCTCGGCTTGCATTGAATAGTAACTGTATTGACTCTCTTTACTTTGTAAAGCACTGTGAAAATTGTTGGCATAATACGAATCCTGAAAAATAATAATAATAACAATAATAATAATAATAATCCTGAATAATGATAATAATAATCAAATATTTTGACCTACATTCAGATTGCATTTCCACCATCTACTGGGAAATACTAAGCGCTCGATGTTCAAGACCAACCTATTTCTGACACTTGTTGTTTACAAGGTAAAATCTGTATTTTTTGCTAAAAAATTACCCCAAACATTATATATATATATATATTATATAAACATTATATATATTTTCTTTTTTAGCAGAGACTCTTGAGAATAAAATGGTGGTCGCTGAAAATTTTTATGTCACACGGTATTTGTGCAGCGGTCTTTCAAACACAATTTTTTTGGAAATAATACACTTCACTGAATTTGAAAAATACTAAAGAGGAAAGTTAGCCCAATTTTTTTGTATATTGTAAAAGATGTTACGCCAAGTAAATAGATACCTAACATGTCATGCTTTAAAATTGCGCACACACTCGTGGAATGGCACAAACTACGGTACTTAAAAATCTCCATAGGCGACGCTTTAAACATTTTTAACAGTTACCTGTTTAGAGTCACAGAGGAGGTCTTTTGCTCTAACGATCATGGTGATACCTCATATGTGAGATTTGAACACTGTTTAAATTTGGGGGTGTGACTTATGTATGCATTTTCTTTGGCGTGCAAGCACCCGGGGACCGGGGCACATTAAAAAATGTTATTTATTTTTGTCTTATTTATTTTATTTCTTTTTTTATTTTGTCCCTTTATCAAAAAATCTGATCACTTTTTTTGATGTCACAAGAAATGTAAGCATCTCTTGTGAGAGTAATAGGAAGTGAAAAGTACTCTTTATGGAGAGATCCTTGGTCTAAAAGACCCTATACCCCTCCTCTGTACGTTAAAGTATTCAAAATGCCCAAATCTGTGTTTTTGAATACTTTGGATTTATTTAAATCAGCGCAGTTGGCTGCCGAGTAAACCGGAAGTGACGTTGTGACGTAGATTCCGGGTTACTACATCGGAGACCTAATTAAAGCTGATTACGGCTTTGTTCGGGACTCCGGGCAGCCAGCGGACATGCTGGCTGGTCGCTCGGGTGACAGGTCTCCGGGTGGGACGGGAGACCCGGGCAGTGCGGCAGAAGGCGACGGGAGGGGGGACGTCCCCTCCTGTTGCTTGTGATTACGGCCTGAGTCGCTGCTTAGATGTTATCATATGAAAGACGTACAGGTATGTGATTTGGTGGCAAGTGGTCAACCACTTGCTGACCGCCCTCTAGCTGTTTTAGTGCTACAGGGCAGCAGGTGTGCGCAGGATCACGTATTTACACACATGATTCTGCACTTCCACCTCCAGGGCCACTGGCAGGCTACTTCTGCGGCTGCACTGTATTATGTACTGTACACCGGCTGCACTGTAATGTATACTGTACACCAGCTGCACTGTATTATGTACTGTTGACCGGCTGCACTGTAATGTATACTGTACACCGACTGCACTGTAATGTATACTGTACACCGACTGCACTGTATTATGTATTGTACACCGCCTGCACTGTAATGTATACTGTACACCGCCTGCACTGTAATGTATACTGTACATCGACTGCACTGTAATGTATACTGTACACCGACTGCATTGTATTATGTACTGTACACTGGCTGCACTGTATGTATATATATATATATATATATATTCTACACTGAATGCACTGTGTGTGTATATATATATATATATATATATATATATATATATATATATATATATATACACACTAAACTGCCTGCATGCCACTAACTAACTTGCCTAATCTAGCTCTAATTTTCTCAATCTTCACGTCACACTACATACGGCCGCCGTGTAAGCAGCCTTATATAGTGTGGGGAGTGGACTTAGCCCCCTGAGCAATGATTGGCTAAAGACACCCTGCCTCATGGCTCTCACAGCAGAGCGCGCTGTGATTGGTCAAAGCATGCAGGTCAGGTGCATGCTTTGGCCAATCAGCAGCCATCAATGCACTGCGTTCTCACAGTGCATTATGGTGCGCTCAAAATTGCCGTAAACGCCCCATATGTTCAGTTTATTTGCTTTCGACTCGAATGTCGGGACCATCCCTAATGGGCACAGGTAACGCTGTATATATGGGCACAGGTGACACTGCAATAATGTGCACAGGTCACGCTGCATTGATGGGCACAGGGGATGCTGCATTGATGGGCACAAGTGACGCTGCATTGATGGGCACAGGTGACGCTGCACTGATGGGCACAGGTGACGCTGCATTGATGGGCACAGGTCAGGCTGCATTGATGGGCACAGGTGACGCTGCATTGATGGGCAAAAGTTGAATGTCTGGCTATTAGTTTAGGACTTGAAATGTTGAGCCCTGCAGTATATATATATATATATATATATATATATATATATATATATATATATATATATGTTATATATTATGTTATTATACTGTATATATTATAAAAGTCCATTAAAAAAATTATATTGCCCATGTCTTCATTTTACAACTACCTGCAAAACTTTATAAAATCAATAAATTTTTTTATCCCCCAAAAAATACCAAAAATGAAAAGAAAAAAAAAATCTTTCCTCTCGGAGCACATTTATTATTTTGGGACCAAATTTGCATTTTCAGCAGATGTTGGTAGAGTTGATCCCTTTGCGAATTTCATGCCAGCTGCTTGTAAAGTTCATAATTCTGGTGTGTTATCATGTAATACGGCACATATTTTGGGTCTAGGAAGTAAACAACCCCACGCCGCATTAATGGACTTGATTTCTTCTTTTTACCTTGAATGAACTTCAGCACACTGAGAGCAGACAGGAAGAAAATGCCTTGTCTTTTGCTTCAATCGTTCGGTAAGTACAGCCGCAGCATAAGCATACCTTTTGTCTAGCAAGTTTCTAGAATTTTCATAAATGTGTTTTTTTTTTTTTTTAAATATGATCTTCTGGGTAATTCACTCCACCTCCAGCTAATCGCAAAATTAGATTTCTTTATAAAAAGTAAACTGAAGGTGTCATGCACACTGGATTACGTTTTTTTTCATTTTTTGCCTTTTTTTATTTTTTGCAGCATTAAGATGCTCTAAAACCTGTGCTTACGTGAGTCAAGTACTAGGGCATTCATTCCATTGGCTAGATTCTGGCCAGTGGAGTAAATGAACACTTAAGCGTTAAACGCGCCTTGCGCTTAAGCGCGTTTAAACCCATTTAGGCACGTTAACCACTTGACCTCTTCATGACCAGCCCATTTCTTTGTGATGCGGCATTGCGCTATTTTAACTGACAATTGCGCGTCCATAAGACACTGTACCCTAATAAAATTGACGTCCTTTTTTTCCCCACAAATAGAGCTTTTTTTGGTGGTATTTGATCACCTCTGCGTTTTTTTTTTTTTGCACTATAAAAAAAAAGACCGACAAGTTTGAAAATATATATATTTTTACTTTACTTTCTGCTATAAAACATATTCAATTAAAAAATTTAAAATTTCTTCAGTCAATATGTATTCTGCTACATATTTTTGGTAAAAGAAAATCCCAAATAAGTGTATATTGATTGGTTTGCGCAAAAGTTATATCGTCTACAAAACAATGGCTTTTTTAATATTTATTTATTTATTTTTACTAGTAATGGCGGCAATCAGCAACTCATAGCGGGGATCAGTGCTAAAATATATGCACTGTCACTGTACTAATGACACTGGCTGGGAAGGGGTTAATATTAGGGGTGATCAAAGGGTTAACTGTGTGCCTAGCCAGTGTATTAGTGTACTGTGGGGAGGTGCTTTTACTAGGGGAAGAGATGGATCCAGGTTCCTGCTTTGCAGAAACACAGGATCCATGCCTCCCCCCCTGTCAGAACAGCGATCTGCCTTGTTTACATAGTTAGACTGCCGTTCTGTCTCTGTGCTGGATCATCAGCGAGTGCTAGCGCTGTGTGTGCGCCCCCTACCTGAAAGCAAAACTGCTATGGGGCGGACCTGAAATTAAAATTAAAAAAAAATCATAAAAAAGCAGAATTTTTTTATAACAATAAATAAAATAAATAAAAATATATTTTTTTCTTTTTATACATACTGTCACCAGTCAGGGTCCCTAATCACCACCACACTAGTTATAGGATGATACTGGTAACATATATATATATATATATATATATATATATATATATATATATATATATATATATATATATATATATAAAATGAAAAAAATATTTTTGTAAATTTTTTCATTTTCCCCCAAAAATTGTGGCAAAAAAATTAGAACTTTAAAAAACTTGCCATGCCTCCAAATAAATACCTTGGACTGTCTACTTTCCAAAAGGGGGTCATTTGGGGGGTATTTGTACATGTTTGGGCCTTAAGAAATGAGATCAGGATTGATCAATTTTCATATATATATCCCATAATTTGTGAACTCTATAACTTTACTACAGACTAAGTACGATACACTGATTTGGGTTATTTTCACCAAAGAAATGTAACAGAATATAATTTTGACCTAAAGTTATGAAAATCGTTTATTTATTTGCCAAAAATTTTGACAGAAACAAAGAGAATTTTTATTTTTTTTCCAAATTTTTGGTCTTTTTTCGTTTATTTAGTAAAAAAATAAAATCCCAGAGGTAATTAAATACCCCCAAAAGAAAGCTCTATTTGTGTGAAAAAAAAGATAAAAATGTCATATAGGTACAGTGTTACATGAGCGCGCAATTGTCATTCAAAGTGTGACAGCGCTGAAAGCTGAAAATTGGCCTGGGCAGGAAGGGGGTAAAAGTGCCCGGTATTGAAGTGATTGAGATGAACACAAACTTTGACATCACCGGCCCTATTCACTTACATGGAGTAAATAAAGGAGTAGGGGTGGTGATGACATCACTGACCAAATATATGTCCACCCCACTCTCTAGACATGTGCAATTTGTTTCGTTTTGTTTTTGTTTTTTAACGAATTTCAACAAATTCCTTAATTCAGAAATATTTTTTACGATTATCCGTAAATTAGAATATTCGAAAATCTGTGAATTCGCAAATTTGAAAATTCGTAAATTCAAAAATTCATAAATTCGTAAATTTGAAATGAGAAAATCTGAAAATCTGAAATAATAACTAACTAATAATAACTTTAACTATTACTAACTTTTAAATTATAGGTATTGGAATTTCCTTTCGAATTTGGCTGTTGTATGTTGTGGAATGTAAGGAATGTGAATTTATCCGAAGTTACGAATTATCCGAAATAACGAAAGCTGTATCTAATTGAATGGAATGTAACAAATTAATAATAATAACAATAATAATAATAAAAACTTTTTTTTAATTATTATTATTTATTATTAATTTGTTCCATTCCATTCGTTTAGATGCCGCATTTGTTATTTCAGATAAATTCGTATTCGTTACATTCCCTGACAGCCAAATATGGAAATTTCAATACTTATAATTAAATAGTTAGTTATTATTAGTTAGTTAGTTATTCTTTCGTATTTTCCTTCTTATTTTCAGATTTTCTCATTTACGAATTTACGAAATTTGAAATTTCAGAATTTACAAAATTTAGAATTTACGAATTTACAAGTTTTCAAATTTACAACATTTTGAATTTATGAATTTGCAAAATTTAGAATTTACGCATTTACAAATTTTCAAATTTACGACTTTACTCAAATTAGAAATTTATGAATTGCGATCATAAATGAATGACCCAAAAAATGAAAGAAAACAAATACAAATGAAACGAAAACAAAATTTTTACATGTCTACCACTCTCTTGTTAATAAATCTAATGACAACTCCTGAGATACATGATTGCTGACTGGTAAAGAATGGAGAATGATAAACCCAACAATGAACTGCTGCTCCTTCATTGTGAAATCACATGCTGGAGGTCGGGAGGTGACCTAGCTGCATTGACTAAACAGAGTACTGAAAATGAAGGTCACCAACCTGGCTGCTTTGTCTGGCAGGATTGTGTAAATCTCCTTTTCAAATAATTTTCAAATGTGTATTCAACTGTTCAACTCAGCTGTAATGATATACATATAATTTATAACCCTCGTTTTTCAGACGTCTAGGAGGCTCTTTGGTAGACCACACTGCCATCTCCAGCAGACGTAGATGACAGATAAAGGGGCTCAAACAAGTGACATGAATGACTACTGGAACTCTCTTCTCCCGCCGCTCAGCCATGACAAAACTCTTCACCTTCTCTGTGATTCAAGGCATTTTAGCGTGAAAGGAAGACAGTCGTATGACAAACAAGTTCATCTTGACTTCACGCTGTAATAGATTTTGTAGATAATGAATCAAATCTTTGCAGCTGGGTCTATCTGCCGCTAAACCGGAATCCTGGTGACTTTGTGTACTGAAGCAATAAAAAGTCTAAGATTTACAAAAATAAAGTGTTTTTTTCTTTTTTTTTTTTTTAAAGGGGTTATTTCGAGTTTTACGGTAACTCAAAAAAACGTATTTTTTTTTTTTTTGGAAAACATTTTCTGCCTAGTGAAGAAAGAAAAAGGTAATTTCAATAATAAATAATAATATTATATTAATATAAATATAAGATTTTATAATATAAAATAAATTCCTTAATTATCTGCTTGCTGACCAGCTGCCGTCGAATCTGCGTAGGTGTACGTTGGCTGCTTTAAGAGCTATAGGGGGCAAGCGTGTGCCGCCGCCGGGGCCGATGTGCGATGGCAGACGGCCGCGATGTCTGTTGGCGACCCGCGATTGATCCACAGAGAGGCAGAACGGGGATCAATGTAAACAGACAGATCCCCGTTCTGTCAGGGAAATAGAGAGAGATCGTCTGTTCCTAGTGATCAGGAACAGCGATCTCTCTCCTCCTCCAGTCAGTCCCCTCCCCCCACAGTTAGAAACACCTTCCAGGGAACACATTTAACCCCTTGATCGCCCCCTAGTGTTACCCTCATCCCTGCCAGTGAAATTTATACAGTAATCAGTGGCTATTTTTAGCTTTGATCGCTGTATAAATGTCACTGGTCCCAAAAAAGTGTCAAAAGTGTCCGATCTGTCCGCTAAAAATACTTTTACTAGTAAAAAAAAATTTATAATAAAAATGACATAAATCCATCCCCTATTTTGTAGACACTATAACTTTTGTGCAAACCAATCAATATACGTTTATTCCATTTTTTTTACCGAATATATGTAGAAGAATACATATTGGCCCAAACTGATGAAGACATTTTTTTTGGGGATATTTATTATAGCAAAAAGTTAAAAAATATTGTTTTTTTTTTTTAATTTTTGCTCTTTTTTTTTGTTTATAGCGCAAAAAAAATAAATAAAAACCACAGAGATGATCAAATACCACCAAAAGAAAGCTCTATTTCTGGGTAAAAAAGTATAAAGTTGCCCGACCGCAGTAATTTTTTACCTTGCAGCACAATTACTTGCTATCTGGGTTTAGGGTTGCAACCTTTTCATCAAGCCAAACCCGAACACTCTAGCAGCAATGTTTACTTTTTTTGCATTTAACACTATGGAATTGTACAAGACCTGGAGCACCTTTGGGTGTCCCAAGAAGAATAATATTGCAGACCATGTAGCATCCCATGAGGAACAGTGGGTGTAGCCAAATTGTGTTAATAATGGGAGAAGTTTAAGGAACGTAGTTATTTCAAACAAGGTCAGTCTGTCCCTTAGTACAGTCCCCAAAAATACTGACGCGTTTTGCGTTTCGCACTGGAATCAGTGCTTACTCATAGCTCATGAGCTATGAGTAAGCACTGATTCCAGTGTGAAACGTGTCAGATTTGTACCCTTTTCCTTTGCTGTGGATTAATTGATGTGATGTGACCCTCGACTTTTAATAAAAACACAGGTTTTTAAGCCTTTTTCCGGTGTGCGGCTATCCAGAGTTTTTTCCTGCTATTGCCTGCCTATTGTGTATGTATCAGCCAACACCTGGGGCTCCTTGATAGGAAGACGAGCATCCACCCTGGAGGGCTATCCTGGAGCGGTGGTTCCCTTTCTTTATATAGGAGGACTGGTGCTGCAGGGCTGCCACTGATGTGTCTGGGTTTCAGGTGGACTGACAAGGATCTGAAACCTGGACTGTCCGGGTGAATCCTGGACAGGTGGCAACCCTATCTGGGTTGGAGTTCAGCTTTAAAAACTGAAGGAGACCCTATCTTCAACACCCTAAATTTTTATATAGCTGCTAGAGGAGGACTGAATGGGAACACTATAAAGTGTCACTTAAGTGACAGTTCTGAGTCTGCTGGGGATGCTAATGCTAACACCACATCCAAGATGGTGGCACTAGGTTTGCCACATCATCCCTTTAATCCAGGACACATATGAATTACACAGGTTCTGAGGCTGATTTAATACAGATAAGGCACCAAGTGAGTTTAATTACCACCTTAATCAATTAATGTGTGTCTTGGATTAAAGGGAGGAGGTACCAACCCTAGGTGGCACCCAATCGCAGTCTCGGGGCTCAAGGAGATTTTTACAGGTTAATAGCTAGCAAAAAATGCATGCAATTGAAACACAGAAGAAGAAAAAGGTCAAGTGGTCTATCACGTCTGCCCCATTTTATTTTTCCACAATCCACATTCAAAGATATATTCTTATGGGAAGATCGTTAAATTGAATGGACTGGCAACGGACCCTCCTTTATATTGAGTTGCTTGGTTTGCTAAAAAGCCACAACACACATAGCTATTAATTGTTTTGTCAGACTGCACCTTTAACATGAAGTCATTTTAACAAAGTAAATTTGTCTCGTTACAATGGGACGATGAAACTGAGAAATACTCTGGTGCCTCGAATGAAAAAAAAAACTCTCAGTAGAAGCTCAGTGCTGTGGAGACAGGCTGGCTGGACAGAGAATGCCTTACTATGCTTTTCACAGTGCAGTTAAGTGCCGGACTGAAAGCATTTTCTTTCCTCTTAGCTGTTATCTCATCATATTTGCATTTTGCTCATTATACATTTTCAAGTTAGATTGCTAAACTATATTCATATATCTGTATTCTGTATTTCTCTTTAGCTTTGCATGGCAGATATTGGTCTGCAGTCCAGCATCATTAAGCATCTGACCTTTCACCCACGGACAATAGGCCTTGAGAATCTTCTTCAAATCTGTTCCATTGAAAATTGTCTGTCAATTTGCCAGATTTGTCATCACAATCCAATCTGTTGTATGAATTCTACCTATAATGGGTTTTACTTCCTCTTTTGCTCCCCGCAAGACCTGCAAATGAATATCGCATACTAGCCCATTGTATGACACTTACCTGCAAACGAAGCCTGCGCTGTCCCCTGAGCAGGCCGCGTCCATCCTCGCCCCTCTTTCTTCCGGGGCCACGGACACCCGGCTATGTGACTGGCCGAAGTCGCGTGACGTCACTCCCGCACATGCGCGTGGGAGCCATCAGTCACGGTGAAGAAACGGCATGGTGGTCCACTTCTTCACAGCGCATGCGCCGATGACGACATTGGCACACTACAAGTGAAATATCTCCTAAACGTTTAGGAGATATTTCCACTACCTGTAGGTAAGCCTTATTCTAGGCTTACCTATAGGTAAAAGTCACCAAAAAAGGCTTTACAACCACTTTAAGTGACTTTGAATGTGGCATGGTTGTTGGTGCCAGACAGGCTGGTCTGAGTATTTTAAAAACTGCTGATCTACTGGGATTTTCAAACACAACCATCTCTCGGGTTTACAGAGAATGGTCCGAAAAAGAGAAAATATCCAGTGAGCGGCAGTTGTGTGGAGGAAAATGCCTTGCTGACGTCAGAGGTCAGAAGAGAATGGGCAGACTGGTTCCAGATGATAGAAAGCAAAACAGTAACTCAAATAACCACTCGTTACACCCAAGGTATGAAGAATACTATATCTGAATGGACAATAGACATGGATGATTAGTTTCGTATGGATTTCTGGAAATTCGTACATTCGTACAAATCCGAAATACAAATTTTTATGCATACGAATTCTGTATGAAATACAAAATTTTGTTCACGAATTTCCACGAACATTTGTAATTATTACGACAAGTTAACAAACCTAAAAGTTAAAAACCCAGGAAGTCAGCACAGGGATGGTGGGAACCCCTCATAATGATAAATTCATCATAACGAAACTTTGTAATTGTTACGAAAAGTTAACAAACCTAAAAGTTAAAACCCCAGGAAGTCAGCACAGCACATGGATGGTGAGAACCCCTCATAATGGGCACAGCAGGTATACACTCAGACCCGGGAACTCAGCACATGGATGATGGGAACCCCTCATAATGTACACAGCAGGTGTACAGACCTGGGAACTCAGCACAGGGATAGTGGGAAGGAACCCTATGGGTATTTCTATGCTTACAAATTTTACAATTTCAGATCCAAATTTCATTACAACAGAAACATGACTGGTGTTTTGTTCACCAATCAGAGGAAGTCAGCACAGGGATGGTGGGAGCCCCTCATAATGATAAATTCATCATAACGAACGTTTGTTATTTTGCGAAAAGTTCATATCTACCGAAAATTCGTACAAAACATATTTATTGATGGTGCACATGTCTAAACAAATCCAACCTTGAAGCTGATGGGTCACAGTGGGTGCCAATCCTGTCAGCTAAGAACAGGAAACTGAGGCTACAATTTGCACACGCTCAAAACTGGAAAATGGAAGATTGAAAAAAGTTGGCTGGTCTGATAAGTCTGGATTTCAGCAGCAACATTCAGATGGTGGGGTCAGAATTTGGCGTAAACAACATGAAATCATGGATCCAGCCTGCCTTGTATCACCGGTTCAGGCTGGTGGTGGTGGTGTAATGGTGTTGGGGATATTTTCTTGGCACACTTTGGGCCCCTTAGTACCAATGAGCATCGTTTAAACACCACGACCTACCTGAGTATTGTTGCTGACCATGTGCATCCCTTTATAACTACAGTGTCCCCATCTTCTGATGGCTCCTTCCAGCAGGATAATGCACCATGTCACAAAGCTCCAATCATCTCATCACTGTACTTCAATGGCCTCCTGTCAGAAACCAAGAAATCAGGCCGAGACAGAAGTACAGTTAAATCACACTTGTTTAATAATAAAAGTAAAAAGAACAAAGTTAGTCAAAACATAGCCAAAGTTCATTAACCAGAACAGATAGTCAGCCAAGCCAGAAGTCAGGAATCAATGTAGTGGAACAGAAAGCAGGATCTGGAGCCAGAAGGGATGTCAGCAAAGCAAGTCTTGACCAGGATCGCAGGAGATAGTTTCTGTGATGTTTGAACAAGGCGAAGGCAGAGAACCTCTGGACTGGACAGCTTAAATAGGCAGGACTGACGAGCAGGATATCATCAACAACTGAGTAACTGTGGAGAGAAAGGAGCTGGCAATTAACCGACAGCTGAGCGGCCAGCTCTGAGTAGGAAGGGCTGAGCCCAGCCCTGACACCTCAACACTCACCACATGTCATCCAATAGAGCACCTTTTGCGGGAGATTTGCATCATGGACTAGCGAGGTGTACCTAATAAAGTGGCCAATGAGCGTATAGTCTCTGTGAATGTTCTCATTTATCCAGGTCATGGTTGGTATAGTTAGTGATAGTTAGTCACATTCAACTGGTCTTGTTCTGTAATGTTGAAGACACAGTAGTAGTAGTAGTTAGTTTAGCGCAGTCCCCTGAGAGGCCCTGCAAATTTGTCCTAGATTCTTCTCCCATGTTTGCGAAAAAACAGCCAGGCACACAGCAGAATGGACAGTCTCACAACTCTCACAACTCAATAACCAAGCAGGGAGTGTCTTTTAAAGAGTTAATGCTTGTTAAACTTGGTTGAGGTGCAGGGTGCACTTTTAGATATTCCAAAGAGTAACAGAGGACAGTCTTTGCTTTGACTATGCTCTTCAGGATAATTCCCCTCTTGGCAGACACTAGGAGAACAAGCAACTCTGGAGTGGATGGTCATAGAGATAGAGTCGCAAACAGTCACTAGGATCCCACGCGCCTATACTCACAATGTCCCTGTGTACTTGAATGCCTCTGTGCAATAATATCAGCCAGACACTTCTACTGTGAGCTCCCGGGCCAGATCTTCAGTGAACAGCCCTTAAATCGGCTCCAGCTCCTTTTAGAAAGTAGCCCCACCAGCACCCACTGAGCTGGGACCTCAATGAACTCCTACAGACTTCAGATACTCTGCCCAGAGGGGCGGCATCCTTTCAGACTGTATTTTATCCTTCTGGACAAAAACATTGCTGTTCCAGGTCCCAGACCATTTATTTACTGCTCAGCCACCTACTGGGCATCCTCTTCCTCAGGGATACAGGGGGAATGCAGGGGGAAGCAGTTGAGCCAGCAGCCAGTGAGACCCATAACAGGCAAAATAATCACAAAGATTACAGAGGAACTAAAAAAACTAAACTTTCCTGAACCTCTCCAGAAAACTATTCTAGGAGGGTGCTACATTAGTCACATTCAGCAGGTCTTGTTCCATAATATTGAAGATGTTTCATAGCTTCTCCAAACCCCTTCTTCAGTTCCAGGGTTAGGATGTCATGAAGAGTTATATCCACCAACAAATAGAAAAACATTCTCCTGCGTATCAGTGAACTGACTCAATAGTGCTGTCACAAAATGAATAATCACTTAGATCAGGGATATGCAAATAGCCGACCTCCAGCTGTTGCAAAACTACAAGTCCCATCATGCCTATGCCTCTGGGTGTCATGCTTCTGGCTGTTAGAGTCTTGTTATGCCTCATGGGACTTGTAATTCTGCAACAGCTGGAGATGTACTAATTGCATATCCCCTGCCTTAGATGTTATATCCACATTGGTAGCACAGACAGCTTAAAAGAGAAGTACAGCCAAAGCTTGTTTGGCTGTACATCTCCTGTGGATCATAGGAGTGCAGTTCCTTCTGCACTCCTGTGACCCGTTTTCAGCAGCCAACGGGCTGAAGCCTGCTGTCAGCTGACGTCACAAGATCGTGACAATATGGTCGGGATCCACCCACAATCCTGGACCGGCACCTGACTTAGCCTATTGGCAAGACGCTTAGAGCCCAAGACAGCCATTGCCGCCCCCTCCACAGCCCAGCGCTCCAGTAAGTGCGTGGTGTGGTGGGACAGAGCAGACAGTCGGTGATTGACAGTCACCAACTCTCTGCTCATGGAGCTCTTTAGAACCGAGCAGTGTTTGATTGATTGGTTCTCAGTTTTAGATTCAGCGGGGGACAGATGCAGCATCTTAAACAAAAACAACAAAAAACCCGAACTTCTCTTTTAATCCAATTACAATGTAATGTGTCAAAACAGATTGTGATTGTCCATAAACGGGATGAGAGGTGTGAAAGTTGTGGAACTCCTCTGTTCTAGTTACATAATCCCATCCTTGGTTTCAGAAAGTCTGGGTAGGTGTACTTACGGTGGTAGAATTTTTGTAAAATCACTGGGGTAGAGATGGTAAAATTACATCATATGTATCACATAACTGGTGGAGACTGAGAAGATGAGTGAACTCTTCCTGCATCTCCCACCAAACTATTCTGAAGAGGGTTACGGAGAATGTGAGGGCACAGAGTTGCATGAGTGCTAGAGTATAGAGTATAGGCCAAACTGTATCTGTGTTGAAACCCCCCAGATAGCAAGCAATTGTGCTGTGAGTTTGAAAATGACTTGCTAAGCTCTTGCTAGACTTGCCAGGATTCACAAGTTTGTTGCACAATTGCAGCAAGTCCGCATTGCATGATTCCAGATCAACTTTTTTGCAAACATTCTACAAGTCTGCGGCAAGATCTGCTTCAGTTATGTTATGTGCATTAGTCATCCCACCACAGGGGGTCACTGAATGTTCATGCTGTAGACTTGCTGTAGATTTACCTCTGCAACTTGGCTCTTGCTAGAGACTTGCCATGCAAATTTTCTACAAATTGGAAAAGTGTCAACTAGAACGTGTGCTTCAAGTGCCCTGCAAGTGTACAACTTGCCAGTAAAAATGTGCAGCAAGTTAACAGATTTACAATTCAACACTGCCACACATCTGTAGCAAGTTATTCTTGCTATCTGGGCCAAAAAGCAAGCAATTGTGCTGCAAGTTTGAAAATGGCTTGCTAAACTATTGCTAGACTTGCCGGGCTTCACAAGTTTGTTGCACAATTGCAGCAAGACCACATTTCATGACTCCAGTTCAACTTTCTTTGCAAACATTCTGCAAGTCTGCTGCAGGTTATGGTTCAGTTATGTAGTGCAATAGTCATCCCCGCCACAGGGGGTCACTGTGGCTGAATTTTCATGCTATAGACTTGCAGAGCTCTTGCTGTAGACTCACCACTATAACTTTGCTCTTGCTAGAGACTTGCCTTGCAAAGTCGCTACAAATTAGAGACATGTCAACTAGAACTTGTGCTTAAAGTGCTCTGCACAGTTATCCTTGCTATCTGGGAGTCAGATGTGTAGAACTGGGAGCTGAGGACCACAGAACAGGAACAAGATGGTAGCCGATCAGGAGACAAGATGAGGTTCTCCTAGAGCAGGGAAATGCAATTAGCAGACCTTCAGCTGTTGCAAAACTACAAGTCCTATCATGCCTCTGGGTGTCATGCTTGTGGCTGTCAGAGTCTTGCTATGCCTCATGGGACTTGTAGTTCTGCAACAGCTGGAGGTCCGCTAATTGCATATCCCTGTCCTAGAGGATCAAAGGGGAAACGTTTACACTGACAGCAGATGTGCATTTGAAATAGCTCATGATTGTGCTGTAGTCAAAGCATATGATTTCCCTCCTTTTCCCCAAGGATAACATGGAGCCAAATCAGTAGGCAAAGACAGAGTCCAGGAAACAAGCCAGGGTCAGGAACAGCTAGGCAAATAGGGTACAAGGCAGAAATTTGTAGCAGAGTCCACAAAACAGGTAGAGGTCACAAAAGAAAGGCAAAGCCAGAGGCAGCTGTGATATTGGGGCGTTTAGCTCAGTGGTAGATGCATCTTCACGTAGTGAGTCCAAAGCAGTCAGTTATCAGGTTTGAGGGCATGACAGCCCATTTTTATTAACAGGAACAAAATAAAAGTTTATACACAGGATTTCCTACCCACGGGTTCTTCTCCGGTAAATTCATACAACAGAAAATGCCAAGCCTCCAGGCTCCTAGGCTTACCTTGCCTTGCAGTTCCCTGCCGAATCGGCCTACTCCTGGCCTCAACAGGATTCTCCACACCCCTGGCTTTGCTTACTGTCCCCCAGACTTCATGACTTCCTTCAGCCCCCCTTGGACTTGCTAGTCGCTTCGGCAGCCTCCCAGACCCTTCTCTGGTCTCACAGGTCCTTGTAGCCATTCCAACCTTCCCAGTCCTTCAGACACAAAGTTCCCCCTCACCAGGAATGTAGTCTCACACAGGGCGGACAGCTTTCCAGACACAGGTCTGTCTTGATACAGCAGCAGCAGTAACAAGCTGCACACAATCCACCTTCCTCCACTCTCTGCTCTCACCAGCCTCTCATTATATGGACTGTGTGCACCTGGGCACACAACCTGCTGGCTATCCATAAGACCTGGACACAGGGTTGGAGATTCCATCCCACCCAAGACTCTGAGGAATATCCAAACTACAGAGCCCCATCTGAAGATAGTAAAATCCGGAGAAATCTGCCAGAGCAGATTTCTCCTCTCAAAATCTCTATAGCCTTGCAGTCACCTGACATGCAAACTATGTTTCCTTATTAACCCCATTTTCCCAGAGACAGGGACTCTCACTATTACACAGCTCAGAAGGCAAGCCAGGTCATATAAAGTGAGGCCAACATCAGTGGGTCAGGTCTAAGCTAAAAAAAAAGACAAGCTAAAGACCACTCAGCAACTTCCTTTTGCAGTGCCTTCGTTTATATAGGCCACGAGACATCATTACCAGTGCCAAGCATGTACGCTTCTTTTTGTGCATGTGCATGATAATGCATTTGCACCTACTCGCTAATGCCGTTCTGCATTTTCATTATGCATAAAGGCATTCACAGCAAATGTGCGCACCTATACACCCTGTGGCAGAGCGAAGCTCTGTCCCTTTGAAATTAGAGGTAAAGGAGATCCAGAGTTTGCATATCTGCAGACTATAGAATTTAAATGGAGAAAACTGCTCTGTCAGTTTTCTCCAGGTTTTGCTAGTCCTGGATGGGATCTCAAACTGTGTCCAGGTCTTGACGATGGCAAGCAAGGTGTGTGCCCAGCTGCACACAGACCATATAATGAGGGGCTAATGAGTGGAGGATGGTGGAGTGTGAGCAGCTTGCTGCTGCTGTATGAAGACAGACCTGTGGAGGGGTCATCCCTGTGTAAGGGGTATTCTTTGCCCAGAGACTGGGAAAGGAGGGACAGCCTTGAGAGTCGGGAAGACTAAGGAAGCCAGTGAGTCCAGGGGACTGGAAGGAATCCACTCTGTTGAGATCAAGCAGAGGAACTGCTGACAAGAGAGCCAGGTGGCTTGGTATGTTTTTCATTTATGAATGCTTAATGAAGTTAAACCCCTGCGTGGGACTTCTGGATGGACTTTTGTGTTTTTCCTTTTTCAATAAACGTGGGCTACCAGGCCCTTAACTCTATACGCCTGTCTGATGAGGACTCACTGCTTTAAAAAAATGCATCCCCCATGTTACAACCCACACTGATTTACTTCTAGTGATTTGAACTTGACCTTCCTTACAATATTTGGCATGGTGCAGTGCAGTAAGGAATGCAAAGACCTTGTGGAGACGAAAACCTCTTTTGAACAAATGAATGGCCCCAACATAGCAGGGGAAATTCTACAGGTCAAATTCTTTGCAGTTTTCCCACACCCTAAGGAAAGGGACATTCTTTTGGGCAGTGGTGGCTGGTGGGTTCTTCTTTTGGGGGGGCAAACAAACAACACACCCCCCCAGCGGCGTGGCACAGTACTGAAACAGCACCCCCGCCATGGGCGGTCTGGCACTTACCCACTAGTGTGGCGGGGCTGTGGTGTCTTCTCATCCCCTTCTGGAGTGCAGGCAGTGGCCGCAGCGGCTCCGGTGTCCGCTCCTCCAGCTTCCATGTGTCTCCTCTTCGGCCAAAGCGATAGGCATCCAATAGGATCACCTGACACTTTGGCTAATTGGGAAACAGGTCTCACAGACCTGCCTCTTGATTGGCGGGGAGGAACTTTAGTGTGATAATAGCAAAAATGTATTTGCTATGTTCACACAACTGGGTGGGCTCGGAGCGCAATGCTCTGTGTCTTTTTTGAAGCCTATTAGAGCCTCTGGCTCTAATCAGGTGCTTCAAAAAAAACACCCACCCCACATTGGAATCCATGGTCTGGCGCCACTGATATGTAGATCAGGGGGCCGGATGCATGGATAGGGGAGGCGGTGCCGTGTTCCCTCTATGGACGGGCCACCACTGCTTTCGGGGACAGTGAGGTGCACATTTTAGACAGAGAGGACAGCTGATTTGCAGTGAAGGAGGCCATCTACGGTCATCAAACTGGTACAACCATCCCTTAACAGGAGAGGGGGCCTTCAACACCATCTGTCTCCTAAATATGCAATTTTAACATCTCCTCCGTTTTTTGTTCTTCACAATTCTTCCCAGAATAATACAAATTGTGCTGGAGATAAGGTCTCCTGAGATGGATGTTTCAGTTCTGCATAATACCTGGTAAGTTAAATCTTTTTCTGATATCACATATATACTGTATATTACAATTCTGTGCTGTATCCACTGGATTTCCCAGTTCTGGCTAACCACCACAATCATTGCAAAGGCAGATGATGATATTAGGTGGCTCTTCAGTAATGTAGGATAATTTAATAACTGGAGACTTCTGTAAAGGAGAGAGTGATGACATTATGACCCTTTTGAGACAAACTGCTGGTTGGAAGCCTTTAGCTGGTTGGAATCCCAATCTTCTAAGAAACACAATGAGCTTGCAGGCAATCATACCCATTAGCGCAACAAAATACCAGTTTTGGCCATTACCGAAGTTGCATCCTTTATTGGGTTTTTACTGACGTGTCTCCACTGGAGAGCTTTACTCTCACGTTCTATTGTGTCACTTACTAAACCAAATGAAAATAAGTTTCCTAAATATGGGCTGAGACAGCAATACAATTCTGACCGGTGTTTTAACCCTTCACCACACTACTAAAAAAAAAAATTTTTTTTGCAAGGGTCCCAACTGAAGAATCAACACTGGTCCAAGAGGCCTTTGCCTACCCCTCTTCAAGGTTTACCTGTATTTTTAATTGCCCTATAAATGGGAAATGGGTTTCCATCATGGATATTTTTAGTTCAGCATGTAAAGTGCTGAACGGCAAGGAAGCTGAGGCACACCTGGTTGCCATAGTACCACCAATGACCCACTTGTAGTCTGCTATGAGTCCCTGTAAATATTTAGTTACAAATTTAATTTTCTAGCTCCATTAAAAATTAAAAATAAATTTTTAGCAACGACTGCACAGCCAGCCATCCCCTATGTACTTAAATGCAGGCTCGGCTAATTGCTATGATGGTGCGGTAATTATGGCTCACTACCTGTGCTGAAATTGCATAATGAGCAGAATTAATGAAATTGAGCAAATGTATAATTGTATCTGTAATTTATTAATGTGTCCTGCAGGAAAAAAAATGCAAAATAGTGGTGTAGAATTTAATAGTGTTTTAGTGAACATAAACATTGTTCAGCAAAAAAAAAAGTAACTTTTTTTAAATTTTAGCTGGGAGTTTAATGAATCCACTCAGCTCCAAACATAAGTACCATTGTCTTCAGGGTCTCTTGGTATTCCTAACATAGGCACCCTGTATTAGTGCAAATAATTTACTTGTTGCAAGCTGATAAAACTAAGGCCCTTTTCACACGGGACGGATCCAGTTTTCTGAGCGGGTAGATGACAGGTCTATGTCTGCTCCACTTATGCAGAGCGAAGACTGACACAGCCCTGCTCAATGGTCATCTGCTGTATGGGCAGCCGGATGGAGACAGACACACCCAACTGCCCTCCAATCCAATCCGGCCAGATAGAGGGGAACGGATCTCCTTCCATTTTTTTTTTTTTTGCCGGATTGGATTGGACCTGGTATAAACTGTTCTTTTACATCCAACTGCCCATAGAGGAGAATGGAGGGTCTGGCTAAAATATAGACAGCCGGACCCGATTGGAGCTCTCATGTGAAAGGGACCTTTGCCACTGCCTTGCAATCAGCAGCAGCATTGTCAGCCAGCTTTGCATGGTCCTGAAATTGTATGGATAGTCAATTGAAGGTTAATTAACTACTTGCCCACCTGCTGCAGTACTTTTACTGTGGCTGGGCGGCAGCTACAGGCACAGTGATGTACTGATACATCCCGGTCTGTTTCCGGGTTTGGGCCCACCTACTCCCCTGTGATTGTACATAGCGCGTGTTCATTAACAAATCCTGTTGATCGGCTGTGTCCAATAGCGATGGGCCAAACACCCCCCTCCCCCCCCTGGTTCAGTTCACACCAGAACTCCCGAATAAAGAAAACGTTCAGACCTGAGCAACAAACTCTATTAAAGAGGGATTAAACCCTGATGGGTTTTACTTCCTCTTTATGCCCCTGCAAAGTAAAAGCATAATGGGCTAGTAAGGAATTAAACCCTGATGGGTTTTACTTCCTCTTTATGCCCCTGCAAAGTAAAAGCATAATGGGCTAGTAAGCATTGCATACTAGCCCATTATGTGCCACTTACCTGCAAATGAAGCCCCCGCTGTCCACGATGTCGACGCTGGTGGCCGCATCCAGTTTCACCCCTCTTCCTTCCGGGGCCGTGGACTCTGGCTTTCTGACTGGCCTGGAGCCGCGTGACGTCACTCCCGTGCATGCGCGTGGGAGCCGACGGTCACAGCATGGGCCCTATAGAAATGGCAATTGTGCCTTTACTTTTGTGAGCATGCACCAATGACATCGGTGCAAGCGTATATGGAGATATTTCCAGTACCTCCAGGCAAACCTTATTATAGGCGTACCTGTAGGTAAACATGGTCTGTAAAGGTTTACAACCACTTGAAAGTCTATGGGACCCAAATAAGAAAAATATAAAGTCTCCATTTTTAAGGATTATATGCAAGTTATTGGCCATAAAAAAAGGTATGGGGGCCCAGGTACTGCCCTAGGGGACATGTATCAACGCAAATAAAAATAAATACATTGTTTTTAAAGGAGCAGCGATTTTATGATGCTTAAAGTGAAACAATAGAAATGTAAAATTTAAAATTACATTAAATATAGTGCCTGGGGGGTCCCCTTAGACTGCCAGTAAAGTGGTGCCTCTGTACAGTGTATAGAACCTGTGTAGTAAAACTGACATATACAGTGTATGATGAAAAAAAAAAGAAATTTTAATTGATTTTCCTGACTGCAAAAAAATAAAATTTCCGGAAATAGAAATAAAAAACAGCGTGGGATCCCCCAAAATCCATACCAGACCCTTATCCGAGAATGCAGCCTAGCAGGCCAGGAAAGGAGGGGACCCCCCTCCCCTCCTGAACCATACCAGACCACATGCCATCAAGATGGGGGGTGCTTTAAAATATTTTTTTATTTAAAAATAAAAGAACAATGTCCCCGGTGTAGATCCATCTTTAATCATGATGCCCACCGTACCGCCGGACCCGGAAAATAAAAATGCTCTGCCTGCGACGAAGGTCAACCACAGAATGCCTGCTCCTTTATGTGACAGTTCTTAAATAGGTAAGGGGCAGGGCCACCTGGTGACATCAATTGGGGGCACCGCCCCTTATGACATCACAGACCCAGCATTCACCATTCGGTGACGTCACAATCTGCCTCCTGTCTTTATTTATTTTATATAAAAATGACCTGGTCATGAAGGAGGTAAACGCTTCAGGAGCTGAAGTGGTTAATAAGGTCATGTAAAGAGTTAGGGCCTAGCTTCCAATCAAGGACATAGCCGCACATTTTTTTATTTGTTTATATGTTTTATTCAAGATTTATTGATGCTTTTTAGTGCTGAAAATCAATGTACCATTTGCTAGAGTTTTTTACAATTCTATTCTTTGTTATTTTACATCACAGAACACGGCTCACTGAGTTCATTTTGTTCTATTTTCTTATCCAAAAAAAAAAAAAAAATCAGCCACCATCAGGAAATAAAAGATAAACATGCGTGAGAAATATTTCAGCGCAATATTTTTTATTTATTGTTAAATGAGTTATGCATTTTACAGCACAGAGGGAGGCCGCAGTCACATTCTGTGCGTATCATTGACTGTATTTCTCATCTCTGGTAATCCTGGGACAAAAAACAACCCAAAATATAAATCTCTCCAAGCCGGCCTTTCCGAAAGTAGGTTGTGATTACTCTGGGAGTTTGTATATATAGATTGTCATACCCATTCTGAAATATGGCTTTTTACAATCATTTGTTTTGCAGGTGAAGAATATTTTTCAAAATGCAAATATTCATATTTGTGCAAAGGAATGCAGAGGCCTATATACACTCACTGGCCACTTTATTAGGTACACCTGTTCAATTGCTTGGTTACACAAATTGATAAATCAGCCAATCACATGGCAGAAACTCAATGCATTTAGGCATCTAGACTAGTGAGGATGACTTGCTGATATTCAAGTCGAGCATCAGAATGGGGGTTCCTTTAAGAGCCGCCAGAGGGCGTGTGTGCGCTCGCTGCACAGTGGGGGACCCAATTGCACGTGGCTGGTGGTCAAGATTACCACCGGCCACGTGTGATCGTGTGCACGAATGCCAGCATGGGGATTTGTGTGTGTAAACACACATAAATCCATGTGCTGTCAGAGGAGAGGAAACATGTCGTTTGTTCCTACTATGTAGGAACAGCGAAATGTCTCCTCTCCTACTCAGTCCTATTCCCACACAGAACACACTGAGGGAACACATTCAACCCCTTGATTGCCCCCTAGTGTTAAACCCTTTCCTACCAGTGTCACTTACACAGTGTAGTGCACTGATTACTGTATAAATGGTCCCAAAAATTAGTCTAAAGTGTTCGATCTGTCGCAATACCGCAAAAAATCACAGATCACCGCCATTACTAGTAAAAAAATAAAAATAAATAAAAATGCCATAAACCTTTTCCATACTGTAGTTTGTAGATGCTATAACTTTTGCGCAAACCAATCAATATACGCTTATTGCGATTTTTTTTTTACCAAAAATGTATTTATTTTTTTGAACTTGTTATTTTTAGGAAGAATTTGGGAGGTTGCTGTTGCTTTCCTTTTTTTTTTTTGAAAAGCCTGTGACATGTGAAAGACACCCAAAAACTCCACCCAGTGCCAAAAAAAGTGCACACACATAAAGAGGTGACACAAAACGTGCAACAGGTGTTACACTAGTCCTCCTTAGAAAGGACCTTACCCTGATCCCCGGGGCGTTAGGCTCCAGATGGGGACTGAGGTACTTCACTGGGTCCATCTGGCCGAAACCAGATGGACCCCCTTTCTCTGGAAGGTCTGCTGAAACAGACCCACTGCAGTACTCGGTGGGACCCCCCCGAGGGGAGACCCCATGAGAGAGGGCAAACCAAGCCAAAAGACCTATGTTCACCCCCTCCCAAGACTTTCAGGGTAGGCCCGAGGTCCCACACCCTACTCATCACACTGTGACAAACGTGCAACATCAAACAAAACAAATATACAAAAAAGTGACGAACGCGGGGTTAAAATAAATACCTGCTCTAGTTTTCCTTTTATATATTTAAACAGGTCCTGTGGGTGGATATAGGGTGGAGCTTTCCTGAGGATTTTAACGACTTACATCATTTGACATCAAGTGGTTTTACCTGGATGATATGCAGCTGCAGGCAACACCCCGGTACCGTTTTGTAATAGCAATCAGAGCGGCTAACTAGCCACACAAATGCTATTACAAGCAGTGGGAGGGGAATGGCCCCCTCCCATCGCCTTCCGCAGCTCTCACATCCACCGGCTAGTCAGAGACCCATACAAAGCCGGAAATTGGCATGATCGGGTCTCCCCTATGCTAACCTGGAGGCGATGACATGACATAATTTCCGGTTTACACTATGTGACATAAAAAATTGCAAAACCCACCAATTTATTTTCAAAAAAAAAAAATGATATCATGTTTGGGGGGGGGGGGGGGGTTAAGTAATTTTCTATCAAAAAATACGGATTGTTACATCTAAATAAAAAGTGTCAGAAAATGCCTGGTCTTCAAGTGGTCAACTAGGAAGCAGCTTGAAGCAGGGCCGGTATAAGGGGTGGGCAGAAGGGGCGGATGTGCAAAGCTGGTAGAGACATCCCTAAAAAGACTTGCAGCTGTAATTGCAGCGAACAGCGGTTCTACAAAGTATTGACTCAGGGGGGCGCCATACAAATGTACCCCACACTTTTCACATATTAATTTGTAAAAAAAAATTGAAAACCATTTATCATTTTCCTTCCACTTCACAATTATGTGCCACTTTGTGTTGGTCTATCACATAAAATCCCAATAAAATATATTTACGTTTTTGGTTGTAACATGATAAAATGTGGAAAATATCAAAGGGTATGAATTCTTTTTTCAAGGCACTGTATACTGTATTTATTGGCGTATAACACTCACTTTTTTACCATGAAAATCGGGTGCAAATAGCATGTGCGTGTTATACGCCAATACTTCAATTTTAGATGCCTTGTAGGGGACAGGGAGGGGGGCTGCATTGGTGGCAATGGTGTTGCTGCTGCATTGATGTGGACTGATGAGGCTGCATTGATGGCACTTGTGAGGCTGCAGATGGGCATTGATCAGGCTGCATTGATGGCAATGGTGAGGCTGCAGATGGGCACTGACCCTTATATTGCTTCAAAGTTGCTCATTTAAAATTATTATTTTTTCCCTGAAACTTCCCTCTTCAAATGAATGTGCGTGTTATATGCCTGTGCGTGTTATACGCCGATAAATACGGTACGTATTGCAGACTAGAAGTGGTTAAAATAGATTTAGGGTTGACATACACTTTGTTGTAGCATCAATACGTTTCTTGTTCAAGTATTTTATTAAAGATTATCAGAAAACATTGAATAGAATGAGTAAAGTGAAAAGTTTTACGTCGTAACATATCTTAATGTTACAATGTAAAATTTTTCACTTCATCTTAAATCTTATTACAAGAAAGTAATATATATATATTTGGCCACATAAGAGGGCAGGGATGCATCAGGTTTAGTAGGCAATTGAGAATAGAGTGATGGAATCCTTCCTCCTACAACGTGGATCTTTCAAATTTTTGAAAAAAAATTTAGCATCAATACTTTTCATAGTTTTACTTTCTTTTCTTACATAGTTACATAGTAGGTGAAGTCGAAAAAAGACACAAGTCCAACCTATGTGTGTGATTATATGTCAGCATTACATTGTATATCGCTATATGTTGTGGTCGTTCCAGTGGTTATCTAATGCCCTGTACACATGACCGGACTTTTTGACAGCAAAGGTCCGACGGAACGAATCCGTCGGACATTCCGATCGTGTGTGGGCTCCATCGGACCTTTGCATGGCAAAAATCCGACGGACTTTACAAATCTCGCGCTGGCTGCAATAGGAAAAACACATTTTCCTATCGCAGCGAGCGCGAGAGGGAAAGCCCTTTGGTCTGGTATTGATTTTAAGGGGAAGCCCCTACGCCCGAAAAAAACGGTGTGGGGGTCCCCCCCAAAATCGATACCAGACCCTTATCCGAGCACGCAGCCTGGCCGGTCAGGAAAGGGGGTGGGGGGAAGAAGAGAAGAAGAGAAGAAGAGAAGAAGGAGAAGAAGGAGAAGAAGGAGAAGAAGGCGGCGACAGCGACAGAAGAACCGAAGAGCGGGACAAGACCCCGGAAGGCTGCGACGACGAAGAAGAAAGCCGGGCTCCTCCGCTAGTGAAAGAGCTAGCAGAAGATAGCGGAGGAGTCCGGCGAGAAGACCCCCCAAGATGGAAGAAGACCCCCGGAGCTGTGCAATAAAGTATTTTTTAAACTTGTGTTGTTTTTTATTTACATTTGAATTATTTACTTTTTTCCCTTAGGTGAATGGGTAGGGGTACATCGTACCCCATACTCATTCACATAGGGTGGGGGGCCGGGATCTGGGGGCCCCCTTATTAAAGGGGGCTCCCGGATTCCGATAAGCCCCCCGCCCGCAGACCCCAATGGCCAGGGTTGTCGGGAAGAGGCCCTTGTCCTCATCAACATGGGGACAAGGTGCTTTGGGGTGGGGGGGGCCGCAGGGCCCCCCTTTCCCCAAAGCATCCCCCCATGTTGAGGGCACGCGGCCTGGTACGGCTCAGGAGGGGGGGCACTCGCTCGTCCCCACCCCCTTTCCTGACTGGCCGGGCTGCGTGCTCGGATAAGGGTCTGTTATCGATTTTGGGGGGGACCCCCACTCCGTTTTTTTCGGTGTAGTGGCTTCCCCTTAAAATTCATACCGTGCGACGGGGCTCGCAAGGTGTCAATCTCGCCAATTAAAGCGGCAAGATTGACTTCCTTTTCTAGTCCCGTCGTAACTCATCACGTTCTAAATGAACGGACTTTGATCCGTGTGTGGGCAAGTCCCTTCATTTGGAAGTCCGTCGGAACTCCGCCGGAATTCCGGCGGGGACTCCGTCGGACCTAGTCTGCCGGAAAGTCCGGTCATGTGTGGGCAAGTCCGTTTATTCGGAAGGTCCGTCGGAATTCCGCAGGAATTCCGGCGGGAACTCCGTCGGACCTAGTCTGCTGGAAAGTCCGGTCGTGTGTACAGGGCATTATAGTTTCTTGAAACTATTGATGCCCCCTGCTGAGACCAAGGGAATTCCACATCCTTGCCACTCTAATGCCCCATACACACGGTCGGATTTTCTAACGGAAAATGTCCTATCGGACAATGTTGTCGGAAATTCCGACCGTGTGTAGGCTCCATCGGACTTTTTCCGTCGGATTTTCCGACAGACAAAGTTTTGTCTCCTGCTCTCAAATTTTCCGACAACAAAGTCCTATCGGACTTTTTCCGATCGTGTGTAGCGAATTCCGACGGACAAAGTGCCACGCATGCTCAGATCACATTACAAGACCAAAGCTATTGGCTACTAGCCCCTACGTCACCACGTTCAGGATAATCGGATTTTCCGACAACTTTGTCTGACCGTGTGTATGCAACACCAGTGTCGGACAAAATCCGTCGGAAAAAATCCGACGGATTTTGTGGTCGGAATTTCCGACCGTGTGTACGGGGCATTACAGTAAAGAACCCTCTACATAGTTTAAGGTTAAACCTCTTTTCTTCTAATTTTAATGAGTGGCCACGTGTCTTGTTAAACTCCCTTCCGCGAAAAAGTTTTATCCCTATTGTGGGGTCACCAGTACGGTATTTATAAATTGAAATCATATCCCCTCTCAAGTGTCTCTTCTCCAGAGAGAATAAGTTCAGTGCTCGCAACCTTTCTTCATATCCTCCAGACCCTTTATTAGCTTTGTTGCCCTTCTTTGTATTTGCTCCATTTCCGGTACATCCTTCCTGAGGACTGGTACCCAGAACTGGACAGCATACTCCAGGTTTGGCCGGACCAGAGTCTTATAGAGTGGGAGAATTATCTTTTTATCTCTGGAATGAATCCCCTTTTTAATGCTTTGCCAATATACTGTTTGCTTTGTTAGCAGCAGATTGGCATTGCAGGCCATTGCTGAGCCTATCATCTACTAGGACCCCCAGGTCCTTTTCCATCCTAAATTCCCCCAGAGGTTTTCCCCCCCAGTGTATAGATTGTATTCATATTTTTGACACCCAAATGCATTATTTTACATTTTTCTACATTGAACCACACAAGCAACAACGTAATATGAATGTAAGTGTAGTGTAAATTTTACCGGTCACATTCAGGCCAGTTAGTAAACATTTTTGACAGTTTATTGCATTGTACAAAGAACCAAGGAAGTCAAATGGCCAAGTGGTGATGCGACCTTGGCATTACAAAAGAAGTCCAGTTGATTGTGACTAACTAGTGCCGGCTACACCATGACCTGGATTAATGAGAACCTTTCTTGACTCCCCGTTACTTTAATAAGTACATCACAACCTATGGCACAATGCTCTCTCTCTCTCTATCTCTCTATTTCTCTCCCTATGCCCAACTTTCTTTGTTCCCCAATCTCAGTTTGGTATTCTCTTTAGGGGTTACAGAGACATTACAGAAGTAATTATTTTCTTTCTTTCTTTTATTTTTAAGAATTTTGTTTCTCAGTAAACCAGCAGAATAACATGACAGGAGCATAAACTTAAGGGTTGCTGTTTTAACAAATCCGCTGTATAACTAACACTATCATGGCCGATAGGATTTGCAAGTATTTTTGCAAGCCTTGTAGCTTGCTGATAGGCAGAGGCTAATGAAATCGGAATGTCTTCCTTTGACCCTGTGTTTCTCTAACAAGCTGCATTTAGCCATGTTAACTCCCGAAGTTGAGCTTGAACAATAATCCTCTTAGCAGCTTACGGTCTCTCCTTTGAACCTCAGCCGGATAATGAATATCATCGATGTGTCATACTCCACAAATACATATTTCATATTCTTAATGCCTTCAGCTAAAAGAAAGCTATTTGATGGATAATCTTCTTTTTTATCAGTTGTGCAGAATGTCTGTTTATGCTTTAATAAACCTGTTTAGGATTTTATTCTTGTGCGATGGAGAGAGTCAAAACTGTTTCACTGTTAGGAGAAAAACATAAAAAATAATAAAAAAAACATAATCTTTTAAAACTTCTCATAATTATGTGGTTAAACAATAACTTATTCATCAATTATTGCAGAAAACAAATTAGTCTAATCCAGGGGTCTCCAAACTTTTTACTTCGAGGGCAGCTTCATATATTTCACAGACAAGTTATTCATAAATGAATCCTCAGCCATAAAATAGAATATCATTTGAAAGGCTGCCATCAGAGCCCGGAGCCTTGGGCACCAGGGCTAAACAATTAGAATTTCCCCATACATTACATATATGTCCCCATCAGAGTCTCCTTGCCCATTTGTGTCCCCAACAGAATTTCCCCACACAATTGTGTCCTCATCAGACTCTGCCGGCACGTTTTTGTCCCCATTACCACCCCTTGCGCATTTGTGTCCCCCTTTACAGCCACCCCCTGCACATTTGCGTCCACATCAGAGACCCTGCCACACACTATCCTCAAAGCCACCTCCCCACACTCATTAAATCCCCTCCTGCCCATTTGTGTCCCCATCAGAGCCCCCACATTTGTGTCCCAATCAGAGCCCCCCTGCACACTCTTGTATACTTCTCACAACCCTCCTGCACACTTGTGTCTCTACCAGAGCCCCCCTGCACACTTGTGTCCCAATCAGAGCCCCCCTGCACATTTGTGTCCCCATCAGAGCCTCACCCAGTCCTTGTGTCCCCTCTCAGAGTCCCCCTGCCACATTTGTGTCCCCACCAGAGACCCCCTGCACAATTGTGTCCCTATCAAAGTCCCCCTGCACACTTGTATACTTCTCACAAACCCACTGCACACTTGTGTCTCCTCCGGAGCCCCCCTGCACACTTGTGTCCCAATCAGAGCCCCCCTGTGCATAAGTGCATAATGTGCATAAATAACTTGGTGCAAAAGGCGTAAATCACTATAAACACAAAAAAAGGGTAAAACAGTGAATCTTCATACATAAAATTCCTTAGATGCAATGGTATAAATACGTAAAAGGATGGTGCTTAATATCGCATATCATTATAGACGCATGTTAGATGCGTTTTCATGCATAAACTCCTTCAATAAAATCTGTATTTCTTATGCATAAAATGCTTCGGTGCAATAAATAAATAACTTCGGTGCAATAAATAAATAAATGGTATAATAGGTATAATCAGTGATAAAAATAATAGAGATAATGGAATGGTGATGAGTCCGTGAAACAAAACCCTATATCCACTAGGGCTAAGGTGCAAACTGCTGTGACAAAAGTGTCAGTCCAAAGAACTGGTGAAATGTAAGGTGCTGGTGGTCACTCTCTGAAGTGCAGTGCAAGCAAATGGTGGGTGGCTTCTGTTCTTCTGTGTAATTCAGTATAGGTGTCCCCTTACCTTACTGCTGTAAGGTAACAGCATATGTGTAATGCGTAAATTCAAAAATGCGTAAATTCGTAAATTTGAAAATTCGTAAATTTGAAAATTTGTAAATTCGGAATTCGTAAATTCGGAATTCGTAAATTCGGAATTCGTAAATTCGGAATTCGTAAATTCGGAACTTGTAAATCTGAAATAATAACTAACTAATAATAACTTAAGTATTACTAACTATTAAATTATAGGTATTGGAATTTCCTTTCAAATTTGGCTGTTAGTGAATGTAATGAATACGAATTTATCTGAAGTTACAAATTATTCGAAATAACGAATGCCGCATCTAAACAAATGGAACGTAACAAATTAATAATAATAAATAACAATAATAACAATTATTATTATTTATTATTAATCAGTTCCGTTCCATTTGTTTAGATACGGCATTCGTTATTTTGGATAATTCGTAACTTCGGATGAATTCGTATTTGTTACGTTCACTAACAGACAAATTTGAAAGGAAATTTCAATACCTATAATTTAATAGTTAGTAACTTAAGTTATTATTAGTTAGTTATTCTTTCAAATTTTCGGATTTACTTTCTTATTTTCAAATTTACGTATTTACAAATTTTTTTATTTTATGAATTGCAATCATAATGATCCAAAAAACAAAAAATAAATAAAATAAAACATTTTTTGGCAGTGCACATGTCTAGTAATTTTTTTTTTTTTATTGTATGTTCTAATGGGCTATTAATTTTTATTTATGACTGGAGTTTTTCCTTAATCATTATAATAAAAATATAAAAAATATAAAAAATAAATAATAACAACAATAATAATAGTAATAATAATAATTACTATTACTATTATTATTATTATTAGTAGTAGTAGTATTATTTTATGGGAAATAAATCATATCTGAAGCAAATACTACAATACTACAAATATGAATAGATAAAAAAAAATTGCATGTTTTACTAATCCGTAGAAGTAGTAGAATGTACAAAAAAAAAATCACAAGAGATTAAAATTTCTTATAAAAAACAGTTATGCCAATTTTTTTGATAGTTTTGTCAGTGGTACAAAATGTTTTGAGTGATTCTGTCCGTGTCACTTAGTAACTTTTCCCAAACTCTGGCATGAAGAGTAAAACTTTTCCTGCACAAGTTTTGTTGCCAGAACAGTGTCTATCACTCTGAGTGTATTGGCACTCGGGTTCGCTCTTCACGCCAAACGTTTGTCTTAAGACTCTGTGATGTTTTTCACTATCAGTGGAGACTGTCCTCCCACACTGAGCTTTTTCTGCTCTAATCAGCAGTTCTTGACTTATTACCAATTCAATTTTCAATGAATAATTAAAGCACACCTGGTATGCAGAAAACCAGTAGAAAGATTCCCTTTTTAAAATTTCAATTTTGGGCCAAAATAAAATAATATCTCTTGACATATTTTTCATTCCAGGCAAAAAAAAAGCTCTAAAATAATTACATTTTGCTAGGGATGATGACATCTGTCTGCTAAGATGGTGTGGCTGCACTGGGACAACTTGTTTATAAAGTTTTTTTGTAAAAGTGCTAATAATATAGTTACCTACATAATATTTATAAAAAAAAGCTTGAAATCAAAAGGTTGGAATTTTTTGAAAATGTAATAATAATTTAAATTTATTTATAAAAAGCTGATGCTAATAATTTTTGCAGTATTTTGTTGCTTTTTTGGAACCCCATTACCATCATATAATAACATCAGTTTTCCAAAAAAAAATTTTTTGTTATACTTATTAAAATGTCCTTTCAATCTGTTTCAAAAATAGGTTACTATCTTTAGCTGAATTTTCAAGCACATGTAACTCATCAATATTTATATAAGGAAACGTTTTCCCCGAAAGTGGTAGCATGTTTTCTAGATTTGCAACTGTGCCACCAATTGTATGATGCAGTAGCCATGTACGGTTCGTTTTGTTTCTGAATTAAAATTTGGAAGAACTTTTCGTTATTAAAATAGTAACGAATTTAAACAAATCAGAAATAACGAATCAAAATTTCGGATGAAATTTTATTTCAAATAGTTTTTGAATCGAATTGTAATTTCAGAAAATAGTAAAATAGAATAGAAAATAAAGGAATAGAATAGGAACGAATATAATAGAAAAGAAAAGAATAGAATAAAAAATAAAGAATAGAATAGAAAACAAAAAGAATTGAATAAAAAAGAATAGAATGTAAAATAAAATAAGAGTAAAACAGAACAAAATAGAATAAAAAATAAAAACACAATAAAACCGAATAGAAAATAAAAGAATAAAATAGAATATAAAAAAATAGCATAGAATAGAATAAAATAAAAAGAATGTAACCATCTTCTGAAATTCCAATCTCAAATAGAATAAATTCAAATTTGAATAAAATAGAAAATAAAGGAATAGAATTGAAAGAGTTTAATTATTTCTTTAAATTTCAAATTGCAAATAGAATAAATTCAATTTCAAATGGAATTTGTTTCAAATGGAATTTGAAAAATTCTAAATGAATCGAACAAACAAAACCAAATTTAACTAAATTAAATTATGTAAATAACGAATGGAAACAAAACAAATTTTTTCGTTTTGCACATGTATATAATTTGTTTATGATGTTTGTTTTTTTTTCTCATTAGGTTTTGATAAGTTTACAGCACAAGATGCATTGAACAGTTCAGAGAGAACAAAGCACATAAAAAAAGTATACATGTACATAACGCTAAGAATTGTTAAGAACCATTGGTGGCTGCTCATGCAGGGTGCAGGAGCGCTGCCCCCTAATCATGTGCCCTAATCTACATGCAGGGCGCCCTACGCATGGACTCCAATGTTTTTTTTTTTTCGAAGTATATGATTAGAGCCTGAGGCTCTAATTAGCTTAAAAAAGGATGGGCTTGGGGCGCAGTGCACTGCACCTGGAGCCTACCCAGTTGTGTGACAATAGCAAATTATTATTCACTAATTTCTTCCCGTTTACCCTCCTGGCCAATCAGGAAGCGGGACCTGAGACCTTGCCGAAGCCGTGACCTGAATGGGGTAAGTGAGGGGCTGGCGGGCGACAGACAATCAATGCATCATCAGGCGACAGGGGAGGGGAGCAGAGATCGATCGAGCGAACGAGTGCCGGGCATGCGGGGGTGGGGGAGTGTTTGGTTTATTAAATTTTTTATTTATTCATTTTTTACACATACTTTTTTCCTCTCTGCAAGGAAAGAGAGAGAGAGAGAGAAACACAAGGGGGCTTCACAGTGACTGATCACTGTGGTAGCCAATCACAGCGATCAGGTGACCCAGAATCCGGAGATCTGGGTCCCGATCGTTAGTACAGGGCCCGGGGCTCTCGTGAGACCCCGGTCTCTGCGCTGGGAGTGGTTAATTTGTATATATATATATATATATAGGCATTGTGTAAATTGACGGTATTATATAAGTACCTAAAATAAAGAAAAATACTTTAAAAGTGCTGCTAATTATATATAGTTAAAGTCAAATTAATTACTAGCTGATAGTTTAACCACTTGAAGACCAGGCCTTTTCTGAAACTTTTTATTTTAAAGTTTAAATCAGTATTTTTTCCTATAAAATTACTTAGAACCAAACATTATATATATATATATATTTTTTTAGCAGAGAGACTTGAGAATAAAATTGTTGCCATATTTTATGTCACACTGTATTTGCGCAGCAGATTTTCAAGCAAATTTTTTGTTGGAAAAAAAAACACTTTAATGAATTAAAAGAAAAACAAAAAACACAACATTTACCGCAGTTTTCTGTATAATGTAAAAGATGTTTCGCCCAGTAAATCGGTACCTAGCATGTCATGCTTTATAATTGCACACGCTCGTGAAATGGCAGCAAACTACATTACTTAAAAATCTCCATAGGCGACATTTTAAAATGTTTTACAGGTTACCTGTTTAGAGTTTCAGAGGTGGTCTAGCATGAGCGTTATTGCTCTTGCACCAATGTTCGTGGCGATACTTCACATGTCTGGTTTGAACACCGTTTACATAGGCTTGCACGTATGCATTCACTTGTGTGCGTGACCACAGAGGGATGGACACTTTAAAAAATAAATCCTATTTATTTTACTTTTTATTTTTAATTTTTACACTGTCCCTTTATTTATTTTTATTTTTTATTACTTTGATTCCTATTATAAGGAATGTAAACATCCCTTGTAATAGAAATAGGGATGACAGATCCTCTTTATTTAAATTTTTTTTGAACTTTTGCTTTAATAAAATATTTTTTTTTTACTATGGCCTGGGAACAGGAAGTGACGTCATGACGGCGCTCCAGTCCTCCAAGGGCATAGAGACAAATTTTCAGCCATCTCGGCCTCACTCTTCTCCATACCCAGCTACCGCCAGCATCAGATCGCTCCCGAGCTTCACTGATCACTCAGGTAGGTCCGGAAATGACCGGGAAGCGCCCCGCCCCCCACCTCTTTTAAAAGTGATTCCGCTGGATTTCTTTAATCTGAAAGAGAAACAGCCATAGCAAAAAAAAAATACTGGGGATATGGCAGCAAATTACGTCAAGTTGTTTTAATACTACTTTACTAAACATTTCCTCCAAAATGCCCTCCTTAAATGTCTTATGCCACGTACACACAATCGGACTTTCCGGCAGACTTGGTCCGTCGGACCGGAATCTGTCGGACAAATCGATCGTGTGTGGGCTCCAGCAGACTTTTCTTTCCCAAAAGTCAGACGGACCTAGAAATAAAACATGTTTCAAATCTTTCCGCCTGACTCGAGTTCGGCCTAAAAATCCAGTCGTCTGTGTGCTAGTCCAAAGGACGAAAAACGACGCTAGGGCAGCTATTGGCTACTGGCTATGAACTTCCTTATTCTAGTCCGGTCATACGTCATCAAGTTCGAATCCATCAAACTTTTGTAGTGATCGTGTGTGGGCAAGTCCGTTTGTTTGAAAGTCTGGCAGACCTCCGCTGCAAAGTCCGTCGGAAAGACTGTCGGACCTAGTCCGTTGAAAAGTCAGATCGTGTGTACGCGGCATTAGGCTTCAAGTAGACATTGCACACAGTTCAGTTCTTTATCATGTTAAGGGATATATTTATTATTTTTTTCACCCAATAATAAGACAACTTTCACAGAAGATTCACCAATGTTTCTGACTGAATATGGAAAATGGGTGAATCTTAACCACTTGCCGCCCGCCATATAGAAAAATTACGGCGGCAAAGTGGTTATCCTGACCAGACATCATATGACGTGGTCAGGTTAACAAGCCGATGCGCGCCCCCGGAGGCATGCATCGCAGCGATCGTTTTTGCGGCGTGTCCGTCTGACACACCGCAACTCCAATCTAGGTAAAGTCTCTGATGGAGACTCTTTACCTAGTGATCAGCCGTGTCCAATCACAGCTGATCACGATGTAAACAGGAAGAGCCGTTTATCGGCTTTTCCTCATTTGCGTCTGACAGACGCGAGTAGAGGAGAGCCGATCGGCTGCTCCTCTGACAGGGGGGTCTGCTCTGATTGTTTATCAACACAGCCTCCACCTTGGATGCCCACCCAGGACCACCAGGGATGCCACCAGGACCACCAGGAATGGCCACCACTGATGACCACCAGGTATGGCATCCCTGGTGGCCATGGGTGGCAATGTGTGCCCACACATGATGCCATTGTGTGCCCACACATGATGCCAATCAGTGACCATCAGCAATACCTGCCAGTGCCTCCTAATCAGTGATGCCAATTAGTGCCATCTATCAGTGTCAATCAGTGCCACTCATCAGTCTCCATCAGTGCCACCTATCAGTGCCCATCCATGCCCATCAGTGCCCACCTATCAGTGCCACCCACAATTACGCTTTAGTACAGCCTTTCAGTGCCCATCTGTGCCGCCTATGAGTGCCCATCTGTGCCACCTATAAGTGCCCATCTGTGCCACCTATGAGTGCCCATCAGTGCTACATAGCAGTGCCACATATCAGTGCCCATCAGTGCCACCTATCAGTGCCCATCAGTGTTGCATATCAGTGCCCATCATTAGTACCACCTCATCAGAGCCACCTCATTGGTGCCACCTCAGCCGTGCTCATCAGTGCCATCTTATCTGTGCCCGGTAGTGCAGCCTCATCAGTGAAGGAGAAAACTTACTTATGCACAATATTTTATAACAGAAACAAAGAAAAACTATTTTCTTTTTTTATTTGTTTAGCAAAAACAACTGCAGAGGTGATCAAATACCACCAAAAGAAAGCTCTATTTGTGGGAAGAAAATTATAAAAATGTTGTTTGGGTACAGCATAGCATGACCGCTCAATTGTCAGACCCATACAACATCCTTATATTGACGTAAATTATAGTGGACCATTACTGCCCAGGATATGGTTGAGGAGACCAAAAGTCAAATCAAAATACAGCCTTGGGCCCCATTTTTGTTAAGACATCCTTGATAGAATTTTTGGGGGAAATTGCTCCAAGTTAATCTAATTTAGAGAATTTCTATGTTAAGAACAGAAGATCTTACCTAAACCTAAACATATAGTACAGCTGGACCAAGGTCATGCTGTGTTACAGTAACTCGTCCACCAATTCCAAGCCTTCTGTTTGACAGTTTCATTACTTGGCGAGCCTGCACCCATTTCGATACTTTATTGGATCTACTATCACAAAGACATTACCTTTGAGGCAATCCATTCTTTTTTGGCCATTAAGATGCCATTACATTACTGTTGGACAATTCAATAAATAGAGGGTATGGTCCAAAAGGTTCCCGTAATTTATATTAAATAGACAACAGTGCAGGGCTGTTATTGGGAGACCATGACATGGTGGCAGAATTCTTTTAATTATTGTCGTATATCTCATTGGCTTTCCATGCCTTGAGGATGATACAGGTTGGGAGGGGTTAATATCTAATTAAGTAATATATGGCAGCCTCAGATAACTGTGCAAACCCTATTAAGGTTTTCATTTGGCACTTGACTCTTTGAAGGGCACTTCTTGTTTGCCTTTCTTACTTTGCTTCACAAGTTAAATGTCTGCAAAATTCTCTCTGTTATTAAGCAGAAAAGAATTCCTTTCAACAGAAGAATAGTATTAAAAATATTCTGTATGTGTGTTAAATATGCAGATATATGATATTGTAACATAAAATTCCAATTCCATAAAAAAAAAAGTATATTAACATATCGGGTCTGTGCAAAAGCCATTTAAATGTTATTAAACCCAATAACAAAAATCAACATGTTGCAGATTACCTGTTCTTATATGTGGGTATATGAGTTTTTTTTGGGGGGGGGGACTTTAAATAAGGCTTATGACATACTGTAGTCATGTCCCTCCATCCCAAATTCTGAATTTTTAAAAGGAAAAGGTTTGGGATTTGGCTGCTGAATGACCAGGCCACTTTTTGCGATTCAGCTTTAACTTACAATTGCGCGGTTGTGCGACGTTGCACCGAAACAATTGACGTCCTTTTCTTCCCACAAAGTAGAGCTTTCTTTTGCTGGTATTTGATTGCCTCTGCGTTGTTTATTTTTTGCGTTATAAGCAAAAAAAGAACAATTTTGAAAAAAACTCAATATTTTGTATTTTTTGCTATTATAAATACCTCCATTTTTTTTTTTAAAAGCTAATTTTTTCTCAGTTTAGGCCGATATGTATTCTTTTACATATTTTTGGTAAAAAAAAAAAAATCACAATAAGCGTATATTGATTGGTTTGCGCAAAAGTTATAGCGTCTACAAAAGGGGATAGATTTATAGCATTTTATTATTATTATTTTTTAATAGTAATGGCGGCGATCTGCAACTTTTATCAGGACTGCAACATTATGGCGGACACATCGGACACTTTTGACACCATTTTGGGACCATTGGCATTTATACAGCGACCAGTGCTATAACAATGCACTGATTACTGTAAAAATGTCACTGGCAGGGAAGAAGTTTACACTAGGGGGCGATCAAGGGGTTAACTGTGTTCCCTGGGAGGTGATTCTAACGGAAAGGGGGGGACTGACTAGAGGAAGTGACGGATGGTGGTTTCTAGCTAATAGGAACACACGATCTGTCACTCCTCTCAGAACAGAACAGGGATTTATGTGTTTACACACACACTTCCGTGTTCTGTCCCTCGTGCTTGCGATCGCTCGTGGCCGGCGGTCATCGTGACCGTCGGCCACGAGCATCGACACTCCCGTAGTGCAGCGGGTGCTTGCGCGCGTCTGCTATCCCGATCCCATGAGCCAACGTATAGCTACGACGGTTCGCAGGATCGTGCTGACCTGCCGCAGTAAAATGACAGCGGCTGGTCGGCAAGCGGTTAATTTAAGCATGTGACGCATAGCTGGTAAAGTTTTCAAATGCATTGATGGTATAGTTATTATTTCATATACAGGCGCATCTTATAAAATTAGAATATCATCTAATTTATTTTTTATTTTTAGTAATTCAATGAAAATGAAACTCATATTTTTTTATAGCTACACAGAGTGATATATTTCAAGCATTTCTTTCTTTTAATTTTGATGATTATGGCTTACAGCTAGTGAAAACCCAAAATTCGGTATCTCAGAAAATTTGAATATTACATAAGACCATTAAAAAAATTGATTTTTAATATAGAAATGTTGGCTTAGTGAAAAGTCTGCCCATGCACAGTATAGTATGCACGCAATACTTGGTTTGGGCTTCTTTTGCATGAATTACAGCATCAATGCGGTGTGGCATCGAGGCAATCAGCCTGTGGCACTGTTGAGTTGGAATGGAAGCCCAGGTTGCTTTGATAGCAGCTTAAAAAAAGGGTGGGCTCGGGGAGCAGAGCACTGCACCCGAGCCCACCAAGTTGTGTGACAATAGCAAATTAATATTCACTATTGTCTTCCTGCCTTTCCTCCCATCAGGAAGTGGGAGGAGCGTGATTGGCCGGGAAGAGAATCAATTGTATTGGTTGGTACCGGTGGCGGGGAGGATGTACAAGAAGATCCGGAAGGGAAGATGGCCACTGTCATTGGCGTGATCTCTCTGCTCTGCATCACCGCCCAGCCATATGAGTACCACCCAGGGGGAGGGGGTGCACCAGCCACCACAGATCCCAGGACCAGTGAAGCGGCGTCCCAGTGCCTGACAGCGGGGTATAGCGGGAGTCGGGACCGGGTTGGATGGGGAGGGGTCAAGTGTAAGTTCACCTGTAAAGGTGAAATTACCCCTTAAAGAAAGCTGATGGTCACCTGATTCGTGGATACAACCAATGATGCCCTCTCCCTTGGGCACTAAGCCCTGGTTTACAGCGGGTTCTTTTTATGGTTTTTGGATAGTGTAAGAAAGTCACATTTTAGGTTTACTATATTTGCCTGTCTTTCGTGCTTAAGCTTTGTGGAGAGTTGAATAATCTTACCCCTAATCACTACTTTATGAGCTGCCCAAAGAGTTGAAGGGGTGACTTCCCCATTGCCCTTAACTTGGAAGTATTCCCCTAAGTCTTTGCAGAATAATGAGTATAGTTCTTTGTAGATGGGTTAAATTCCCTCTAAATATCTACTAGCCCCTGGGAGTGGAGAAGTTTGGCGATTTTGAGACTTTGCTTGGGAGGACGCAGTAAGCGAGTGCGACCATTTCCTGATTTGTCTAACATGTTATCTAGTGCAATATTGGAATCTCCTCCCATTAGTATAGTGCCCACAAAATGAGGAGAGAGCATGTTTATCATGGAGTGAAAAAACTGTGCTTTTCCGTGGTTTGGAGAGTAATAGGAGACACATGTTTATGTGGCCCCTTTCAGAGAGCCTGCCAGGAGAATATATCTACCCTCAGGGTCTCTGATTTCTTTTTGGGGGGAGAAGGTGCTGTTTTTAGCAAAAAATATTCCCACCCCTTTAGTCTTGTCTGCTACGTTAGCTACGTAGAATTGGGGAAATTTGGCATGTATAAATTTCGGGTTATATTGTTTGGGGAAGTGTGTTTCCTGTAAGAGAAATACCTCAATATTTTGGGAGGGGGAGAGCTGAAAATATTTCTAGTGCTTCAATGGCAAGTTCAGTCCTTGGACGTTGCGAGAGGCCACCTTAAAGGGAGTTGGCGTGTCATTGGGTGAAGCCATGGATAAGAAAGGAAATGAAATGCAGCACTGTGTAGAGACCTACCTTCCTCCATGAGAAACCGGTCGGAAACCATATAAGGGAGATGAGGAGGCATACCCTCAATAACAGCGTAATTATATTGCTTCCATAATGCCTGAAAGGAGAAATAAAAGATAAGGTGAGCCAGGAAATGAGGGATAGAAGGAGAATAGCAAAAAGAAAGGGCCTGGGGAGGTCATGGGAATAGCTTCCCATTGTGCTCACCAGTGACAAATAGATGGGGACAGGCGTGCCTACCCCCACTTTAAGGCATAACCACACAAGATTCTGCCTGGGTGGCAGAACAACATCTGCCATCAGAAGTGTCAACATTCGACTCCCGAAGGTAGAGGGAGGAGCATAACTACCGCGCTGGCCAAAGTGAGTACCCGACACCAGGTTATAAAAAAGAAATCCCTTGTAGCATAATTTATCCATGGTAGTAATGAGCCTGGGAGGATCCCCCCCACAGGCATAATCCCCAGTCCGTAGAGCTAGGCACCTCCAATCAGAGTGTGAAGCCTCCCTCCTCCAACTCCACGGGCAAGGGATCCGGCAACAATCATGGGCCATTCTAGTAAATACAGGTAATACTGTGAAGGGACCAAAGACCCTGCTAAGTTGTCATTCTAAGAGGAAGCATATAGCTATCCGTGCTCCCTGGGCGACCCGGGGGACATGGCGGGAGAGAGATCCTCACCCTAAGCCCAAATCCCAAGTCCCCCCATCAAGTAGGCCTGGTTAGCATAAGGCTAATGAGGGACAGGCCAAACATACTATTAAATGTTAAACAAGACCTATATCTGTCAGTGAAACTATTAACCCATTAGTGGAACTGTGAATTCAAAGGTGAGCAAATAGACTACAAAATTTAAAGGTGGGACTCCCTAAGAAGTGAAATCACAAGCTGACGCCCATAGCTACAAAGGAGCAAAGCAATAATGTCGGAAGTTCAAGGTGGATTAGAGTCCTCTTTTTGTCTGTTGTTTCTGCCACAGCGATTGGACTTTGCGGTGAGGGGCGCTTTGCCGATCCAGTATTCTTGTGACCTGAGGATGAAGGTGGATCTCAGGAGATGAGGCCAAGATGATCTAATAAACGCTTGCCAGCTTGGAATGTGGAGAAGCCATGTGTCTTGCCTTTGTATACCAAGGAGAGGCAAAATGGGAACGACCACCAATATTTGATGGACTTCTGGGTTAAGACTTCAAGAAGTGGTTTCAAGGTTCTCCTTCATTTAATAGTAGAAGGGGATAAATCTGCAAAGACTTGGATTGGGTGACCCTGGATAGACAGCTGAGATGCATTTCTGTGCAAAACTTCTGCCTTTACGCTGTAATAGTGAGGCTTAAGCACTATGTCCCTGGGTAGGCCGTCTGAGCGAGGGGGATGCAGGGCTCTGTGAGCTCTGTCCAGCTCTAATCGGTGCTTAGGAATATCGGGAATGATGTCTTTTATAAAGGTACGAACTGTCTCGTGGACGTCTGTGATGGATTCCGGGAGCCCTCTAAATCGGAAATTGTAACGCCTAGAGCAATGGCTTTTTCTAGTTGGTCCTGTAGATCTTGAACGCAGGAAGTATTCTGATTGGTCCTGGCTATTGTCTGATCCGTCTTATGTTCAATAGCCTAATTTCTGGATCCTCAATCCTGGAGGTATGCTTGAATAGTGGAAGTAATTTGAGAAGCGGTTTGGGGAAGACCTTTGGAGAGCATTTTGGAAAAAGTGTTCATCATAAGTTGAAATTCTGTTTGGTGTAATGGGGAGCGTGTGCCTAAAAGCTCTGAAATGGCAGGGCTAGCTTTAGGGTCCCTCATGGGGGTGGTGATTAATTCCTCCAGCGTTCTCTCAAGGAGGGACCAAAAACTGGTGATAGCATTTGGGGGAGCATAGCACTGACAGCATCCGGCCCTGACTGAGAAGCCGGCTGTAAGCCTTCATCAGTGCCTGCCTCCAAGCCCTCTCCCCTGTCCCCCTCCTAAAATGGAGCTCCCAACGTCATCTTGTTGGCTTCTGGAGTAGAGCTGAGGAATCCTGGGTGGCGGGACAAATTCCTCCTAACAATCCCCGAGCGCATGGGCTCTGTGCCCTGCTAGTCTCCTTGATTCCTGTCCCCAGATGGGAGAGGAGACAAACTTCTGTCTGTGGGTGTGAGGAGTCGTGGCTGGGCTTGGCAGGCTGGTACTGAGGGGAGACTGGATAGGCGGGGGTCTGGCAGAGTTCATCCCGCCTATTCCGATCGCTCCCGGCTTCAGGGATGTGGTCCCTGGTATGACCGCTGCTCCGGTAGTCACAAGGAGAGGTCTGCCCACCCGGTGCCGCGGGGCTGTGTAGGCCTTACCGGGAGCGGGGCCGCGAGGCTGTATAGGCCGGGTCGACATGGGGCACTCCTGTCTGCTCTTGGTGCTCCCCTTGGGTGTGGGGGCCTCCTGGCAGGTCCGCCACTTGTGTAGCTTGAGGAGGTGGATTGGGGATCCGTCTGGTAGTTGTAGTGGTGACGGGCAGGCCAGAGCGGGTCAGAGCTCCGAGTTAGGCATCCATGTCAGGAACTCCGCACATGCGCACTCCCCCTAATAATGTATTTTTTTTTGTTAGAGTTTTGGTGTTGTTATTTTATTATTATTCTTTTTATTATTAATGATAATAATGTATTTAATATTTTTTAAGGTTAATTATTATGTATTAATGTATTATTACATAATATTCATTTATTTTACTTATTTATGATCATTTTTAGTTATTTGTGTATTTATTTTACATTTATTTATTCATATATTATTACTATTTAATTTTTTCACTTTTTTCATTTGAGCAGAAAATCACGCAAAAACGCATTCAAAAAAGCGCAAATGGCACATTTCCATCAATTTCTATGGGAACACAAACGTGCCAAAAACGCCCAAATATGCACGTTTTGAGTGACAAAAAAAGCTCCAAAACTGGTTTGAGCTTCAGGCGTTTGGCTTCAGGAGACTTGGAGTGGAAATGTGAACCATCTCCATAGAGAATAAGAGATTTTTTTTATTCTCCTCTAGCATTTTTTGAGCTTCAAGCTACAAGCAGATAATTGCTCAGTTGTGAATGGGGCCTAAGTGCTTTGTAAAATAATTGTCAATTTGTTATATCCTGGTAAAACCTTTAAATGAGGAATAAAATAAAACAAAAGCAAGAAGAAAATGGTTCCTAAATAAATACAGTATAAGATCAATAGGAAAGAATCATCATATTAACAGTTAATTTATCATAATAAAGATTTTCTCAATGATTACTTTCTGTTCATTAATGTGAATAATGATTTAATTATAGGTTCAGTGATGAATTAAAATAGAGCTTCATTCACTGTGATTAACAAAAAAATATTAGAAGTGTTTATATGGCCAAATGAGGCCAATATAATCAGATAGTGTTGTACTCCAAAGATGTCACACCTATCAAAACGGTATTGAACGCTCCCTACCTGAGAGACTCACTGACGCGTTTCACCCATCTGGGCTTGAAGAGATACTAAAGTTGTTGTTTTTTTTTTAATAACAAACATGTGATACTTACCTGTTCTGTGCAGTGGTTTTGCACAGAGCAGCCCCAATTTTCTTCTATTTGGATCCCATGCTGGTGTTCCAGGCTCCTTCCCCTTGTGTAGTGCCCCCAGAGAAATCCGCTTGCCCCAGAGGCACTACTGATTGCATCCAGATGACAAATAGAGCCGCAGCTCAGCCCCACCCCCTGATCTCTCCTCATTGGCTCACTGGGTGTGATTGACAGCAGTGGGAGCCAATGGGCTCCTGCTTCTGTTTCAGCCAATGAGGAGGGAGAGTCACCATACAACCAAGGCTATCGTGAACATTGCTAGATCGGAGGGGGCTTAGCAATTAATTGGTGGCAGGGGAGCATTGCACAGAGAAGGTTCTTTACCTTCATGCATAAAATGCATGAAGGTAAAAAACCTTCAGCCTTTATAACCACAATTGTAGAGAGGGGATAGCGAAGGGAGAGTTTTTCAAACGCAATCCTCAACTTGCCACTCCCTCCTTCTTAAAGTGACACATGAATACATACTACATACATATACACAACAATAGTCCCAAGATTAGACAGCAAGAGGCAAAGAATTATTCCCCCTATCATAAAAACATCCATTTATTATAAACATGTATACAGTATATACACAAACCAAATAATTTATCAAATTAAATATATACAATAATAGTCCCAAGACTAGAGCGGAATAGGAAAAAAAAAAAAACGAATCTCCCATCATTAAAAACATCCATTTATTAAAACCACTTAAAGAGGAAGTAAACCCTGATGGGTTTTACTTTCTCTTTTTTCCCCTTCAAAGTAAAAGCATAATGGGCTAGTATGCATCGCATTCTAGCCCATTATGCTGCACTTACCTGCATACGAAGCCTGCTCTGCCCGCTGGTGGCTGCATCCATTGTCACCCCTCTTCCTTTCCGGGGGCCATGGACTTCAGCTCTGTTACTGGCCGGAGTTGCTGCCAGTCATGGAACCGTGGAGGTTTGGGAGAAATTTCCAGTACCTACAGTCTTATTATAGGCTTACCAGTAGGTAAAAGTGGTGTAACTAGATTTACAACTACTTTAAGGACCGGAAGGATTTACCCCCTTAATGACCAGGCCATTTTTTGCAATATGGCACTGCGTCGCTTTAACTGACAATTGCACGGTCGTGCGACGTGGTACCCAAACAAAATTGATGTCCTTTTTTCCCACAAATAGAGTTTCTTTTGGTGGTATTTGTGTTTTTTATTGTTTGTGCTAAAAACAAAAAAAACTATATTTTTTACTTTTTGCTATAATAAATATCCCCCAAAAATATAAAACAACTAATTTCTTCCTCAGTTTAGGCCAATATGTATTCTTCTACATATTTTTGGTATAAAAAAAAAAAAATCGCAATAAGTGTATATTGATTGGTTTGCGCAAAATATATAGCGTCTACAAAATAGGGGATAGATTTATGGCATTTTTATAATATTTTTTTTTTTACTAGTAATGGTGGTTATCAGCGATTTTTAGCAGGACTGCAATATTGCCGTGGACAGGTCGGACACTTTTGAATTTTTTGGGGGACCAGTGACATTTATACACCGATCAGTGCTATAAAAATGCTCTGATTACTGGATAAGTTACACTGGCAGGGACGGGGTTAAGACCAGGGGGCGATCAAAGGGTTAAATGTGTTCCCTGTGAGGTGTTTCTAACTGTATGGGGGCTGGGCTGACTGGAGGAGGAGAGAGATCACTGTTCCTAATCACTAGGAACAGACGATCACTCTCAGCCCCCCTGTCAGAGCAATCCCCATTCTGCCTCTGTTAGGAGCGATTGTGGGTGGCCGGCGGACATCGCGCCTTCCGGCCACGCACACAGGCTCCGGGGGTGTGCCGTGGGAGTGCGTGCTTGCGTGTGCCTGCTATAAGGGGTAGGTGAAGGTGGGGGGGACAGGAGGAAGAGAAGGGTGTCAGAGGGGGTAGGTGAAGGGGGAACGAGGTATGTGAAGAGGTAGTCGAAGATGGGGGACAGGGGAGGGGAAGGGTGTCAGGTGAAGGGGGAATGAGGTAGGTGAAGGGGTAAGTGAAGGTGGGGGACAGGGGGAGGGGAAGGGTGTCAGAAGGGGTAGGTGAAGGGGATGGAGGTAGGTGAGGGGGCAGGAGGAGAGGAAGGGTGTAGGAGGGGGTAGGTGAAGAGGGAAAGGAGGTAGGTGAGGAGGTAAGTAAAGGTGGGGGGACAGGGGGAGGGTAAGGGTGTGAGAAGGGGTAGGTGAAGGGGGAAAGGAGGTAGGTGAAGGGGTAGGTGAAGGGGGAAAAGAGGTAGGTGAAGGGGTAGGTGAAGGTGGGGGGGCAGGGGGAGGGGAAGGGTGTCAGAAGGTGTAGGTTAAGGAGGGAAGGAGGTAGGTGAAGGGTTAGGTGAAGGTGGGGGGACAGTGGGAGGGGGAGGGTGTTATAAGGGGTAGGCGGAGGGAAGGAAAAGGGGGAAGGGGGGCTTAAGTGAAAAATCTGAATAAAAGGAGAGAAAAAAAAGGAGCGGAGGCAAGGGCTGACTTGGCTGAATTTTTAACCCAGTGGGCAAGTATAACCCATAGGCCCATGGTGCAGCGACTCAGCCCCACTCCTACTCTCCCTCTTCATTTCCTCCTCCCGATTCCCATCCCAGGCTACGTTTTAGCTACTCTCTGCTCACTGGGCGGGAGTGCTTGTTGTACTGACTCTGGGTTCCCAAACTGGCTGGCAGGGGCAGCTGAAGGCTGCAGGGGTTAGCTGGAGCGGCTCAGTCGGGGCTGACTAGGAGAGGAGAGCTGTGGGTGGGGCACGGAGCTGGCCTCTGCTCCAACACAGTGTACCATCCATGCTGGGGGTGCAGCCTTTGCTCTATCCTGGTCCCCAAGAACACCGTTGGGGACTTTTTACTTCTGTTCACCAGGAAGCCTTTAGGCATGTCTGCGGTGGAAGCCGTGTGGCCTTTTTACAGGGCATTAGAGTGGCCCAGAGGAAAGGGGAGGGAAGAAAAGTAGGGATATAGCATAATCAATTTATAACATATCAATATAATTAGATAATCATGTCTATTTGCCCACTATATCTACGTGCTCTATTCAACACCAATTACCCTGAATTACCCTCTACAAGTGCAATTGCTCTAGAGTAGACATGTGCAATTTGTTTCATTCCAAATTAGTTTTTTAACTAATTTCGACAAATTCCGCCCCCAGTCGCCCAATTGCATAAATTCGTTAATTCGGAAATATCAATATTAACGAAAATCCGTTTAACAAATTTTTCCGAATATTCATAAATTTGAATACTCATAAATTTGTAAATTCGTAAATTTGAAATCCAAAAACCCGAAAATTAGAAAATCTGAAATATTAACAAACTAATAATAACTTAACTATTACTAACTCTTAAATTATAGGTATTGGAATTTCATTTCAAATTTGGCTGTTAGTGAATGTAACGGTTAAAAAATTTATCCGAAGTTACAAAATAACGAATGCCATATCTAAACGAATGTAACGTAACAAAATTATAATAATAAATAAGAATTATAATAATAAAAAAGTTTTATTATTATTAATTTGCTCCGTTCCATTTGTTTAGATGCGGCATTTGTTATTTTGGCTAATTCGTAACTTCGGATAAATTCGTATTCACTAACAGCCAAACTTGAAAGGAATTTCCAATACCTATAATTTGTTAGTTAGTTATTAGTTAGTTAGTTATTCTTTAGAATTTTTGGATTTTCTTTCTTATTTTCAGATTTTTTAATTAACGAATTTACGAAAATTTTTGAATTTTCAAAATGACGAATTTACGACTTCGGACAAATTCGTTTTCGTTACCTTCACTAACCGCCAAATTTGAAAGGAAATTCCAAAACCTATAATTTAATAGTTAGTTATTATTAGTTAGTTAGTTATTTTTTTGAATTTTCGGATTTTCTTTCTTATTTTCGGATTTTCAAATTTAGAAATTTACAAAAATGTTTGAATTTTAGAATTTACGAATTTCAAATTTATGAATTTACGAATTGCGATCATAACGAATGCCCCGAAAAAAGTAAATAACAAAAACAAATGAAATGATAATGAACAAATTTTTCGGCAGTGCACATGTCTATTCTTGAGCTTATTAAATGAGGTAAAGCTTCACTTTCCAAAGAATGCCTAATCAAGTGCAAGGAAAATTTAAAAAAAAATGTTTTTTTTTCATACACGATTGGATGATGGAAATCAGCAGAGCTACTAATTTACTAAGCTCTGGCGCAAAGTAACTTTACTTTTGTAAATAATCCTCAATGTGTACATACATACTGATAATGAAAATGCAAAGATGTTTAACCACTTGCTGCCCGCCATATAGCAGAATGATGGCGGCAAAGTGGTTGTGATATCCTGATCGGATGTCATATGACATGATCAGGATAACACAGCTGGCACGCGCCCATGGGGGTGCGCAGCATGGCGATCAGAGGTGCTGTGTGTCAGTCAGAGGCTTCTTACCATGTGATCAGCTGTGACCAATCACAGCTGATCATCGCGTGAACCAGGAAGTGCCGGTAAACTTATTTTCTTGGTTCACGCTGACAGGGAGAGCCGATCGGTGGCTCTCCCTCTCAGAGGGGGAGGGGTCTGTGCTGATAATCAGCACATTGATTATCAGCACAGCCCCCATCAAAAGGTGCCTATTAGTTGCCAATCAGTGCCCAATACCTGCCAGCCATTTTCCTATAATAAAAGTAACAAATAAACATAATAAACGTCAGTGCCCACAACAGTGCCGATCAATGCCCAAAAAAGTGCCAATCAGTGCCCCATCAGTAATGCCTGTCAGTGCCTCATCAAAGTGCCAATTAGTTTCACTCAGTAATGCCTGTCAGTAGCTCCTCATCAGTGCTGCCTATCCAGTGCCACCTATCAGTGCCCATCAGTGCCGCCTATCAGTGCCCATCAGTGCCGCCTATTAGTACCGCCTATCAGTGCCGCCAGTGCTGCCTATCAGTGCCACCTATCAGTGCCCACCAATGTCGCCTATTAGTGCCCATCAGTGCTGCCTATCAGTGTCATCAGTGCCAACTATCAGTGCCATCAGTGCTGCCTATGAGTGCCGTTTTTTGGGGGGTTTTTTTTGTTTATAGTGCAAAAATTAAAAACCGCAGAGGTGATAGAATACCACCAAAAGAAAGCTCTATTTGTGGGAAGAAAATTATAACAGTATAGTTTGGGTGCAGTTTTGCATGACCGAGCAATTGTCATTTAAAGTGTGACAGCGCTGAAAGATAAAAAAATTCCTGGGCAGGAAGGGGGGAAAGTGCCCAGTATTGAAGTGGTTAAAAAAAAAAAAGAAAATAAATAACAATTTCTGTGAAAAGAAAAAACTAAATGAAGCTGTTATTAAGAAGCTACAAAATAATTCAGTTTTGGAACCGCGCTGGTTTTCTCCCAGACTCTATTTTCCTGGTTTTAGGATATTTACGAAGCACAGATTTACAACCATTTACAAGCCGGCAAACTGTACGGAGCTTGTGAAAACCGAGAACAGAATTAGCAATTTTTTGTGAAATATTTTGAGAGCAAAACTGCCAGACACACACACTAAATCTTTGAACTCTGGAAACCGATCACGGCTCACAGAGGAAGAGAAAAGTACTATACTAGAAGTACTCACATACACCAACAATTTTAGAGATGTGTTTAAATCCAATTATTTATTTTTTTTATATTTTATTGAAAAATGTCTTCACTCCATGAACAGTATGTTTTCAATAAAATAAAAAAGGTTATTAAAGGTGGAATTAAAAGTGCAAAATTATGGTGGCATTCCGCACTTCGTTCCTTTTTCTTTTACGGTGCTTCATAAAAGCAACAACTATGTAAGATAACATTCAATATGACATTGTGCTTGGTATTATTATTAATTATTATTACCTCTTTTATAGTAAAAATCAAAAAATGACTGCGCTTGTGTTAATCTTAAAATGAAAAAGCTGCAAACACAACAGTGAGATATTTATCACCAAAATATGTAAACAAAAAGTGTTGCGCTAACAAAAAATGCGTAAAGTCAATGGGGTTGATTTACTAAGGCAAATCCAATGTGCACTACAAGTGCACTGCAAGTATACTTGGAAGTGCAGTTGCTGTAGATCTGGGGGAAGATCTGAAATGAGGAGAAGTTCTGCTGATTTTATCATCCAATCATGTGCAAGCCAAATTGCATTTTTTTTAAATTTTCCTTGCATGTCCCCCCCTCAGATCTACAGCGACTGCACTTCCAAGTGCATTTGCAGTGCACTTGTAGTGCAGAGTGGATTTGCCTTTAGTAAGTACCCCCCCCCTAATGTATAGTAATCACATATAATCCAACGCGAAAAAAAGAAAACTCACAAAGAAAATAGTGAAAGATGTGTGGTTGCAACAGCCAAAAGATCAAAGGGGGATGTTATCTCCTTCCCTTCACAAAAGAGGCCAATCACCAACACCCTACTAAGCTGTCCTCTTATGCCGCGTACACACGATCGGAGTTCTCGTTGGAAAAAGCTCTGATGGTTTTCCCGACTGAATTCCGCTCAAACTGTCTTGCCTACACACGGTCACACCAAATTCCGACCGTCAAGAACGTTGTGACGTACAACACTACGACGAGCCGAGAAAAAAATAAGTTCAATGCTTCCGAGCATGCGTCAAATTGTTTCCGAACATGCGTAGGAAATTTGCGTGTCGGAATTGCTACAGACAATTGGAATTTACGATAGAAACGGAAAAATTGAGAACATGCTCTCAAATTTTTGCTGGCGGGAATTCGGCCAGCTAAATTCCGATGGAGCCTACACACAGTCGCATTTTCCGATGAAAAGCTCTCTTCGGTCTTTTGCTGGGCGAAATTCCGATCGGGTGTATGCGGCATTACAAGAGCTCGTGAACCTCCTAAATACAGGTGGGTCAAAAGGGCTTTTGGGGACTCTAGCAGAACTTGAACCAGCAAGCACAACCTCATGGGATGATGTCTTGGGGTATGAATCCAGAAAGATATCATCAGCTCCCAATACCGTTGTACACAGTGGCGACCCATCCATGCAGGGCGCAGGGACGCCACCTTCTAATCCACGCGCCTGGCCCCTAATCTACATGCATGGATTTCAATGGGTTTTTTTTTAAGCACATGATCAAAGCCAGAGGCAGAGGTTTGGCAGCAGAAGATCAAGCATATTTAGCAGAATCGGAGTCAGGTTTGGAGATAATCAGGATGGTCAGGAAAGCCGGGTCAACAAGATCAAGAACAGGCACAGGATACTGGGAGACTGCAGATCAGACAGCAAGGCCCTAGTGCAACTGTCATCCTTATATATGCTATTTGGCGCCAATGTTATAGGGGCGCACGCATGCGCATATGCGTTCGCATCACGTGTATCCTTGTGCGCATGTGCTGGCCATATTGCCCCCTCCGTACGGAAAACCTCTGGCTGTCCAATTGGCGCTCCTTCTGTGGATGACAAAAAGGCCTGGATCAACCCTCTTGCATGGACATTTCCCTCGGGTTCCCAGGAGTTGACCTTTGGACTGGACCATAACCCCTCCACTTGATGAGATATTGCAGTTGACCCCCCCCCCCCCACCCTTCTTCCTGCAGTTCAGAATGGCCTATAGACGCTATAACTTTCATGCAAAATTAAATAATAAACACCTATTGGAGTTTTTTTTTTCACCAAGGACATGTAGCAGAATACATTTTGGCCTAAATTCATGAAGAAATTAGATTTTCAAATTTTTATTGAATGTGCTTTATAATAGAAAATAAAAAAATATGGCTTTTTTTTTTGTTTTTGCAATATAAATGAAAAAAAAACTAAGTGGTGATCAAGTACCACTAACGCAAGCTCTATTTGTATGAAAAAAACGATATAAATGTTATTTGGGTACATTGTTGCATGACCGCACAATTACCAATAAAAGTAGCGCAGTGCCGAATAGCAAAAATGGGCCGGTCATGAAGGGGATAAAGTCTTCAAGTGGTTAAAGTGATTTTACTGCTTGTTCAGAATATGTAAATATTTTGGTGTGCATGATCTGGGCACCGGTTAATGGGAGCGCTTTTTCTGCAACATGTCGGGTGGGGTTAAGAAAAATGACATCAATGTATCAAATCAAATGTTCTTTGCAGATGGCTGAGAAAATGCAATTATATGTATCCTGGCAGACAATCTTGTGCAGCCCTCAAAATATCCACTTGCCTGCTCACATTTGGAGAGTGGAAATAAGCTGAGGGCGAGTGTGAAGCGATTTCTATGGAGGGGGAGGTGGGCGCCGCCGGAAGGCAGGTTTGAAAGGCAACTGATTCTCCTCCCAGCGATTGGCCAGGAAACTGTGGGGAAGGGAGAGGAAGAGGAGAGGAAGAGGAGAGCCAGCCAGATCACACAGAGAGGGGAACTCCTTTCGTGACACAGCTTGGATCTGAAAGCCACCCACTGTCAAACGGGACTGGACTGGCTCCTATGATAGACAGCACATTGGTCCAATGCTGGGGAATTGAAGTAGTGTGACGTCTTATGCTGCACTGATGGCTTGATGAGCACTGATAGGCAGCACTGATGGGCACTGAGAGGCTTCACTGATGGACTGATAGGCACTGATAGGCAGCACTGAAGCGCACTGATTATGGGTATCAAGAACTTGGGTCGGGGGGGGAGAGGGGGCATAGGACCCTATACCATAATATCCTGCACCCTTGTACCATCTTGTATGGTCCTGTTATGTGATCTGTGTTAAATGTGAGGAGCTGTGTTCTGCAAATGAAATAGCATAAGGCACAATCTGAGTGTATTAATACACATTTATTAAAAGAAAAAACAAATCTGAAGAGTTTGCACTGCCTGCCAAACTTGCCTATTGAGATCAATGGGGACGCGTTTGAAAGCGCAGTAGTGAGGAGGCAATATGAATTTTTTCTTCTCATAGCCTGTTAAATGCCCTCTGAAAAATGATCAGAACACAGATCACTCTTCAGAAGGCACCACCTATGTGAAAGTGCCCATATGCGGTTACATTTTTGCCGCAGCATGTTTACAGCTGCATGCCCTTGTAGAGGAGGGTGGATGGAGATGGTAAAACCATGGCTCAACTGACTGGTTTCACCAGGTTTGTTTGGACTGGTTTACTTGGAATGCCCCCTGGCTATTAGGGTGGACAACCACACCTCCTGGGTGTGTATAATACGCTTCATGGGGGCTTGTTGGAGTACAATGAAAGGCATTGGCAACCACCATCATGGAAGAAAGAGTACTTCAGGCCAATGATAATTGAAATCAGACACGTCCATACCTTTTTGCAGGGGTGGTTCGTCCATTAAGGGCACACGGGTGCCGCCCCCCTATCCATCACCACCTTCCCCTATACAATTCCAATGTGGGTGGGTGTTTTTTTGAAGCCAGAGGCTCTAATAGACTTCAAAATAGGGTGGGTTTGGGGCGCAGAGAATGTGAACGGAGCCCACCCAGGTGTGTTACAACTTTGAATGAATATTCGCTATTGTAACACTGATCCTCCTCCCGACCAATCAGGAAGCGGGTTTTAAGGCCCGTCACCCGATTGGCTGAAAGAACAGGCAATCCTATTGGACGCTGCCCATGGAGGAGAGGACACGGAGCCGATGCACCCTGCCCGCCACCTTCTACCCGCCTAGATGGGGTAAGTGTTGGACTGACCAGCAAACAGCAGGGGGGAGGTGCTGCCGGCTGCTCAGGAGGGGGGGGGGGGGTTGGTTGCCGGCACTGCCTATATGGGCAATACATACAGAAGTTATCAGTAGAAAAGGGGGATATAGAGGGCTTCTAGGGTATAGGGAAAAAAATGGCAGAGATAAAAAAAAAAAAGACCGAAATGAGGGTGATGAATAAGGGATTTCTCCTTGCTTTGCTGGAATTTTATTTCAAAGAACTTATAGCTGTTTGCTGGCTTTTCTCCTACTTTTTTTATGCATTATATGATAATATTTTTTTTGATCAGATACAGAAATTCTGAACATTACAGCTATGCACAAAAAGTTATGGTACAGCAATACAATCATACAATGAGCGCCATAATAGAGATATATACAGAGATCGTCAAGCATCGGATAGTCAAGGAGTTCAGACTCTGGTAATATTTGAAGTTTGTAGGTGTAGGATGAATGAAAAAAGAGGCAATAACGCCAAAGGCAGCTAAAAAATGTTGCATATTCTAAACTAGCAAATCAATCTCTTAACCACTTGAAGACCAGGTGTTTCTGGCACTTTTTGTGTACAAGGTTAAGTCAGTATATTTTGCTAGAAAATTACTTATAACCCCCAAAAATTATACTTTTTTTTTTTTAGCAGAGACCCTAAGGAATCAAACGGCGATCGTTGCAATTTTTTATGTCAAATCTGTGCAGCGGTTTTGCAAAAGGCAATTTTTTGGGGGAAAAAATACACTTTAATTAATTAAAAAACAAAACACAACACAATATATACCCCAATTTTTTTGTAAAATATAAAAGATGATGTTACGACAAGTAAGTAGATACCTAACAAGTCATACTAAAATTGCGCTAAGGGAATGGTGACAAACTACAGTAATAAAAAATCTCCATAGGTAACTTTTAAATGTCTTTACAGGTTACCTGTTTAGCGTTACAGAGGAAGTCTAGTGCTAGAATTATTGCTCTCACTCTAACGTTCGCAGTGGTACCTCATATGTGTGGTGAAAATATTGTTTACATATGGGGGCGTGACTTACATATGTGCTCACTTTTGCGTGCAAGCACAGAGGGCTGGGGGCACTTTAATTTTTTTTTCTTATTTATTTTACTTTTTATTTTAATTTTTTTACATTGTTCCTTTAATTTTATTTGCCCCTAACCCACCTCCGAGCACTGTCTTTTGTCTTTGCCCCCTACCCATCTCCGAGCAAAGTTCCTTGTCTCTGCCCCCTACCCACCTCCGAGCACTGTCCCTTGTCTCTGCCCCTACCCACTTCTGAGCACTGTCCTTTGTCTCTGCCCCCTACCCACCTTCGAGCACTGTCCTTTGTCTCTGCCCCCTACCCACTTCTGAGCATTGTCCCTTGTCTATGCCCCCTACCCCCTCTGAGCACTGTCCCTTGTCTCTGCCATCTACCCACCTCCGAGCACTGTCCTTTGTCTCTGCCTCCTACCCAACTCCGATCACTGTCCTTTGTCTCTGCCCCCTACCCACCTCCAAGCACTGTCCCTTGTCACTGCCCCCTACCCACCTCTGAGCATTGTCCCTTGTCACTGCCCCCCTCTGAGCACTGTCATTTGTCTCTTCCATCTACCCAACTTAGAGCACTGTCCCTTGTCTCTGCCCCCTACCCACCTCCGATCACTGTCCTTTGTCTCTGCCCCCTACCCACCTCTGAGCACTGTCCCTTGTCTCTGCCCCCTACCCACCTCCGATCACTGTCCTTTGTCTCTGCCCCCTACCCACCTCTGAGCACTGTCCTTTGTCTCTGCCCCCTAACCACCTCCGAGCACTGTCCCTTGTCTCTGCCCCAACCCACCTCCGAGCGCTGTCCTTTGGATCCACCTCCCAGTACCACCCCTTTTAGAGAATACAGAAGTAATATAATTATAGTATAAGTTTAATGTTGTGGTGCTAAATAATTTGCGTCAATGTGTCAATATGTCAATAATAACAAGAAAATCAGTGAAATTGATCCCCTGCCACCAGCAACAGTAGCCACCCCAACAAAAATAGATCCCCAGCAACAATATACCCCCCCCCCAGCTACAAAAGACCCCCACCAGCAACAATAGATCTTCCAGAAGCCAACATCATTAGAACATTCCCAGCAGCAATCAATCCCCCCCAGCAACAATAGATCCCCACCAACAACAACAGATCCCCCACAACAATAGATTTCACCAGCAGTTCCTAATCACTAGAAACAGCAAATCTCTCTTCTTCTCCCCTGTCAGAATGGGGACCTGTCTGTTTACATTTACAGATCTCGTTCTGGCATGCTTTCCTGCAATCGCAGGTGACCAGGGGACATTGCAGCCGCCGGCCATGTGCATCGGGTCCCCCACCGCCATGCAGCGTGCGTGCACATGTGCGCTTGCTATGGCTCTTAAAGGAGCCGACGTACAGCTACGGCGATTCATGGGAAAGAGCCAACATGCCACAGTATAATGACAGCGGCTGGCAAGTGGTTAAAATATAAAATTCAACAGACTCGAGTGTTTGCTATACCTGTGTAAATTTCCACGTAATGTGCACGCCATTATCTCCAAAATGACATATTCAGATCATAAGAAAACAATTTATGCTCCACAACTTGTGAACAGGAAACACATCCTCTGCCCGGATTATGGAAACACGCACAGATATTATCTCTTTTCAGTCGGTAATTCTACAGCGTAATGTCATTTGATTTCTCCGTAGGGATTAACTAGGGTAGAGTTTGGGGTGTGAATTGTTTCTGTTTTTAGGCACGCTCCATGAAACCAAATGACCATTGCTTTCAGATTGCAGTCTTTTTTTCCAATGTCTGCACGCTATTGAGCGCCAAATTGGTTGTAAGTAAGCGGAGGACCGATAAATAGAAAGAGTCCTGTAATCTATCTACTGCCATTGTGTCCTGAAATATAATAAATGTTTTTAGACAGGACACAGTACACTCATCAAACCTGTTAATTGTGCGTTAAGGATTTAAAGTGTATCTAAAGCAAAAACTTTTTATTTCAGTTTTAAAGTGATTGTAAACCATTATTTTTTTTTATTTCAAAATAACAAAGATGCCATACTTACCTTCTCTGTGTAATTCCCTGATTTCCTGACCCCCCGAGAGGCACTCAGATATTCCCTGGATCAACTTTACTCATAAATGTTAGTACCCAATTATATTCTATACATTTGGGAAAGAATCCAGGCCTTTTTTAAAGCAATCTACTGAGCTGGTCAGAAGAACCACCTCTGGAAGTAGTCTATTCCTTATTTTCACAGCTCTTACTGTGAAGAAACCTTTTTGAATTTGGAGATGAAATCTCTTTTCCTCTAGACGTAAAGAGTGCCCCCTTGTCCTCTCTGAGGATCTTAAAGTGAAATACTCAACACCAGGTTCACTATATGGACTCCTTATGTATTTATTTATATGTAATCATTTTCCTCCTTATGTATTATACATGTTGATCATATCCCCCCTTAATTTCCTCTTCTCAAGAGAGAATAGATTCAGTTCCTCTAATCTTTCCTCATAGCTGAGCTCCTCCATGCCTCTTATCAGTTTGGTTGCCCTTCTCTGCACTTTCTCCAGTTCCCCAATATCCTTTTTGAGAACCGGTGCCCAAAACTGAACTGCATATTCCAGATGAGGTCTTCCTAATGATTTGTACAGGGGGTCAAAATGATATCTCTGTTTCTGGAGTCCATACCTCTCATATACAAGAAAGGACTTTGCTTGCTTTGGAAACCGCAGCTTGGCATGCTATTATTAAGCTTATGATCTACCAAAACCCCCAGATCCTTCTCCACCATAGATTACTCCAGTTGTACCCCCCCCTAGCATGTATGATGCATGCATATTCTTAGCCCCCAAGTGCATAATTTTACATTTGTCAACATTAAACCTCATTTGCCACATAGTCGCCCAATTAGACAGTGCATTTAGGTCGGCTTGTAATTTGGAGACATCCCGTAAGGACATTATTCCACTGCATAGCCTGGTGTCATCTTCAAAGACAGAAATGTTACTTTTAATCCCAGACCCAATATCATTTATAAAGATATTAGAAAGTAAGGGTCCCAGTACTGAACCTTGGGGTACAGAGTAAGAATCATTAACCACTACTCTCTGAATTCTGTCTTCTAGCCAGTTTTCTATCCATTTACAAACCGATATTTCCAAGCCTGTAGACTTTGCCTTACACATGAGCCATGTGTGGGGAACTGTGTCAGATGCTTTTGCAAAATCCAAGAATACCACGTCCACCGCCACCCCTCTGCCCAAGGTTTTACTAACCTCCTCATAAAAAAGAAATCAGATTTGTTTGACAACTTCTGTCTTTCATGAATCAATGCTGTCTGTTGCTTAAAATATTTTTTTCCAGCAAGAACTTGTCTATGTGGTCTTTTATTAATCTCTCCAGTATCTTCCCAACTATAGAAGTTAAAGGAACAAGTTTATAGTTACTTGGTAAAGACGTTGATCTCTTTTTAAATATAGGCACCACATTGGCCCTGTGCCAGTCCAGTGGTACCATTCCAGCCTTCATCCCTAAAAATTAGATACAATGGCCTTGGAATGACAGAGCTCAATTCTTTTAGGATCCGTGGGTGGATGCCACCTGGTCCAGGTGCTTTATCCACCTTTATTCTGTCTAAATATTTATGGACCATATCACATTTGAGCCATTGTGGATCATTTGGGGCTGTGTCACTACCACCCCCATTATGGACATGAGCTCCCCCATGCTCCTTTGTATACACAGAGCTGAAGAAGGTATTTAATAAATTTGCCTTCTCTTCTTTATTTCCAGTCACCCAATCCAGATTATTGTGTAAAGGGCCTATATGCTCAGACCTGACCTTTTTACTATTAATATATTTGAAGAATTTTTGGGGGTTTGTCCTATTATCTTTTGCAAGCTGTCATTAGTTTTGAAATTTTGCATCCTTTCCTTTTTACATATTCTGTTAAATTCTTTGTAACATTTAAACGATGATAGTGTTCCTTAGTTTTTATATTTTTTAAAAACTCTTTTCTTAATATTTATAGCTTTTTTCAACTTTAAAAGGCAAAAAAAAAAAAAAAAAAATGTGGCTCACATCCAAACGTATTGCCCATGGGAATATACTTTGCAGTGAGATCACATAGAGTCCTTTTGAAGAATTCCCATTTCTGTTCTGTGTTCCGTGATGACAAAATTCCCTCCCAAGTTTTAAGTCTAATTTTCTGGATCTCTGTGCTTCTCTATACAATGCAGCCAAAACATGACTGGTGGGAAGGTGTTGTACATAGCTTACTGATAACATCTCAGCACTCTCCCTCAGTGTTCCTCTCAAGAGCCCTCCACCCTAAATTGAAGGAGTAATCTGGCTCAGGGGAGGAGTTAAGCAAATATCAAAATGCCTTGATGTGTGGATGTCAGTCTGGAGGTGTGGGTAATCATAGGCAGCCTGTTTTTGTATGCAGGTCACACCCACATTTGATGCTATTTCTCTATGATGGAAAGAACTGAAATCCAAGAATGAAAGGGATGGGTTGGGGACAGTCAGCTGGATAATGCTGGATGTCCTCCAGCCAGGAATTGAGGTTCTCACAGTGTGCAGTGAAATCAGAGTAAGTAGCCTTAATTAGAGGAGTGGAGTCTGTACAGCTGTGCAAGACTGAAGGAAAGGCTGGAGTTCGGCTTTAATAAAGTTAGAACCTCTGTCAGGTTTTTATTGCTGCCTGTATCACATAGACACATAGAATGCATGAAGGTAAAAAAAAAACGTTCTGTGTGTAGCAGCCCCCCTATGATTTACCTGAGCCCCATTTCGATCCAGCTATGTTCAAGAAAGCAGCGACTCTCCTAGGTCTCTTTCTCCTCATTGGCTGAGACAGCTGCAGGAGCCATTGGCTACCCTTACTGTCAATCACAGCCAGTGAGCCAATGAGGAGAGGGGGGGGTGGGTCTGCTTCAGTGCCCCCATAGCAAGCTGCTTGCCAGCATGCGGGAGGGGCCAAGAGAGCCTGCTGGGGGGACCCAAGAAGAGGAGAATCAGGGCTGCTCTGTGCAAAACCATTACACAGAGCAGATAAGTATAGCATGCAATCTACCTTTTAATATCACTTTAAATGATGTTTTATGCTGATTAAATGTGTTGGTCATAAAACCGAGATACAATAATAAATATTGCCTGTTAACAAGCAAATATCTCCTGTTCCTCACTATATTTCAAACTATTGAAGGTTCCGTGCCAGCAGCAACTCAAAAATCTATATTTCTAACAGTCTTTTATGGAAGTGGAGTGCTCAAATAGGTCTTCCTAATAGCCAGAAATAGCGTATTTCTGTTTACAAGTGCGCCCGGTTCTTAATCAAGCACAAAATGGTGCGGGATGTGGAAAACATGGCTATGTATTTATTACATTGACGTTTGAAGTGATTCAGAGCTCAGAGAAATCTAACAATTAATGGCAATGACTTGGGCCTGGCAAGACTCCCAGATAAGATTGCCGCGCTGGGCCGACATGGTTCATATTTACCTTTTTTTTTTTAGTTCTTTTTTTATTTATTATTATATTTTGTGATATTTTGTGCTGGAGTGATTTAAAGAGCTAATCCCGAACCAATATTATTTCAGGGTGGACAGTATAACCCTTTAAGGACTGGAATATTTTCCCCCTTAAAGGGGGGAAAAAAGAGCATTAATATTCTTAAAAAAATAAAAAATAAAACATTTGAAAAAAAAAATGTTTACCTTACCAGAAATCCCTGTTGCTAGGCAGTCTTCCTAATCTGCCTCGTTCCTACTCCGCGGTGATCTTCGGTCTTCTTCGGTCTTCTCTTCTCCTCCGCGTTGTCTTCTGGGAAATGGGGAGCTCTGTGTTCTGGGAACTGTGTGTTCCCTAACACAGCGCGTCCCATTCACAAAGCGCTGCGTGACTCGTGCATGCGCAGTAGGAAACGGGCAGTGAAGCCGCAAGGCTCCACTGCCCGTTTCCCTTACTGAGGATGGCGGCGCCTGGGACTGGAGCGCCGAGGGACATGTCGGCCTCGGCGGCCGACATCACGGGCGCCCTGCAAAGGTAAGCTTACTTATTAAAAGTCAGCAGCTACTTTTTTTTTAGCTGCTGACCTTAAAAAAAAAGGGTGCTCTCACACTTTGAATGCAACACTGTACCCAAATTAATTTTGTGTCCTTTTTTTACACAAATAGAGCTTTCTTTTGGTGGTATTTAATCACCGCTGGATTTTTTTTTTTTTTGCGCTATAAATCAAAAAATACAGAAAATTCTGTAAAAAATAAAAATAAAATTCTTTGTTTCTATTAAAATTTATTGCAGAGTATTGGCGAGTATTGGCAGAGTATTGGCAGAGTATTGCAGTGTTGCACAGTATTGGCAGAGTATTGCACAGTGGTGGCAGAGTATTGATTGTACAGTGGTGGCAGAGTATTGCACAGTGGTGGCAGAGAGTATTGCACAGTGGTGGCAGAGTATTGCACAGTGGTGGCAGTGTATTGCACAGTGGTGGCAGTGTATTGCACAGTGCTGGCAGTGTATTGCACAGTGCTGGCACATAAGCTGTCACTGACCAGCGCTGTGGGCACTACACATCCAGCCCACATTGCTGGTCCCATCTCTCCCCTCTCCGCTTCTCCCCTCTCACTGTACAGTTCGGTACAGAGAGGGGAGGGAGGAACCAGCGTCATGACATGACGCCGGTTTGTGTACATGTGATCGCTCCGTCATTAGACTGAGCGATCACGTGGTAAACGGCGGCTGTCAGTGGCCGTTTACCGTGATCCGTGATGCGCCGGATCCTCGGGACCCGGCGGTCACGGATGTTCCCGAGTGTGCGCCCCAGGGGGCGCACGGGAGCAAGTTTCTGGGAGGACGTCCACCGGGAAAAAGCCGACCGCGCTGTAGCCGTCTTTCTGCTATGGCCCGGTCGGCATGTGGTTAATGACCATTCCATTTTTTGCAATACGGCACTGCATCGCTCTAACTGACAATTGCGCAGTTGTGCGACGATGTACCCTAACAAAATTGAGTTCCTTTTTTCCCCCACAAATAGAGCTTTCTTTTGGTGGTATTTGGTCACGATCGTGATTTTTAGCGGGACTGCAACATTGCGGCGGACAGATTGGACACTTTTGACACTTTTTTGGGACCAGTGACATATATACAGTGATCAGTGCTATAAAAATGCACTGATTACAGTAAAAATTTCACTGGCAGGGAAGGGGTTGACACTAGGGGGCGATCAAGGGGTTAAATGTGTTTCCTGGGAGGTGTTTCTCACTGTGGGGGGGGGATTTACTGGAGGAGGAGAGAGATCGCTGTTCCTGATCACTAGGAACAGACAATCTCTCTATATTCCTCTGGTAGAACGAAGATCTGTTTGACTACATTGACAGATCCCCGTTCTGCCTCTCTGTGGAGGGATCGCGGGGGGGGTCTGCAGACAGCGCGGCCCTTGGCCACGCGCATCAGCTACCCTGCCTTGCAGCGGGCGTGCATGCCTGCTATAGCTGTTTAAAGGGCCAGGAGGAACACGAGTGCCCGTAGGGGAAGATCCGGAGACCTGTTGCAGGAAATCGCAGCTAGTCGCAGGACTGTAGTTGCAGAAGTGCTGAGCCCAACAGGACACTGGACGAGGTTACAAAGGAAGCCGGGTTCGTTAACAGGTGGGCAGAGAGGTACCAGGACATCAGGCAAAGGCAAGGTCAGGTGAGAGAAGCCGGGATCAGGAGCCAGGAATCAGGTAAACACAGTCCAGAAGCAAGGTCAGTGGAGAGCCGGGGTCAAAAGCCAGAGATCAGATAAGCAGGATCCAGAAACAGGGTCAAACAGGAGCCAAGGTCAGCAACGGGTATTCAGACAGGAGATCGCAGGGTATCAGGAACACAGCTGAAAGACCAGTCAGCACCGTTCAGGAGTCAGGGCAACCTTTAAATAGGCCGTCTGGCGCCAACTGGGTTTCGGGGCACGCTCCTGCACATGCGCGCATGCGCAGAAGCGCGCGCAAGGATCTGTTGCCCGCGAGTGTGCGCCTGTTGCCCGTGAGTATGCTCATGTGCGCACAGAATGTATTCTGACAGTTCTCTTACACTCACTTTGATTGACAGCAGTGGGAGCCAATGGCGACCTGCTGCTATCTCAGCAGCAGGTCGCTGCTGTCTCTCAGCCAATGAGGAGAGGGAGTACCAGACAGCAGAGCCTCTTTTGCAACATTGTTGGATCGAGATGTTTTTTTTATTTTTTACAAATTTTGTAAATAAGTCATTTTTCTCCTTCACTGATGTGCACTGATGAGCACTGATAGACTGCACTGATGGGCAAATATGAGGCGGCACTTATGGGAACTGATAACGAACTGCACATGTCTAAAAGCTACATTGAGAATACATGCACACAAAAAAAAATGACTTTGTACTGTAAAGTCGATGGGGAGGAAAATTTGGGGAGGAAAATTTGGGTAAGACCTCATCTTCCGAGCCGAATATTCCTGCCACAGAAAAATTTTACAGTTAAAAAGAAGAGACTAAAGGCAAAACAGTATCCGCTAAGATAAAAAAAATAAAAATAAAACTTTAAGAGGTATAGTACTGTGCCCCCACTGAATACTGTCCGGGTCTTTACCTCGCCTTACCTTTTGCAAAACAGAACAAAAAAAAAATCTCGGTCACAGTGAACTTCAATTTCTGGGAAAAAAGCCATCTGAAATATTTCGGCATTTCTGGCGGTAATAAACCTCCCCAATTTCATCATCAAGATTTCAGCATCAGATTTCTGTTTTTCTTGCCATCCTTTTGCAGATTTGAAAGGCGATTTGTCCTGATGTTATTATTTCAAATGGAAGTTCACTTTATGAATTACAAGAGAGATTTTATTGACACAGAAATAAGTGCCAAAGGCAGAGATCAGCTCTTGTTTAGATCAGTCTAGTGCCGTTATTACATCAAGTATACCTTTAGAAAAAGTACGTTGGACTGGAATGAAAAAAATAAACACAAACATGGGGCTCCTGTTCCTTGTTATTTTTTTTTTTATTACACTTGCAGATCTCATTACATTTAAAGTGGGTTTAAAAACTCTGAAGAATTGTTAAAGGTATACTGTATTATTAGTATTTCCTTATGTTTATACAAAAAAAAACTCAAATAAAAAAAAAAAAATCTAATAAAGTTACTTACAATTATTATAAATAAAGGATTCAGCTTCTACTTTTAATTAAAAAAAAATAAAAATAAATAAAAACTATGATAAAGTTACTTACAATTCTCAAAAATAAAGGATTCAGCTTCTACTTTTAATAAACATGTTCTACTTTTGTTTATAGAAAAAAAAAACTTTAGAAAAGTAAGTTGGACTGGAATGGAAAAAATAAACACAAACATGGGGCTCCTGTCCCTCGTTATTTTTTTTTTTATTACACTTGCAGATCTCATTACATTTAAAGTGGGTTTAAAAACTCTGTAGAATTGTTAAAGGTATACTGTATTAGTATTTCCTTATGTTTATAAAAAAAATAATAAAAATAATAAATAAAAAAAAAAATCATAAAAAATAAAGTTACTTACAATTATCATACATAAAGTATTCAGCTTCTATTTGTAATAAAAAAAAAAAATAAAAAATAAATAAATAAAAAAAAATCTAATAAAGTTACTTACAATTCTCATAAATAAAGGATTCAGCTTCTACTTTTAATAAACAGCTTCTACTTTTGTTTTTATAAAAAAATAAATAAATAAATAAAATAAAAAAAACCTATAGAAAAAAACATAGGGCTGGAATGGAAAAAATAAAACACAAACATGGGGCTCCTGTTCCTCATTTTTTTTATTACACTTGCAGATCACACTACATTTAAAGTGGGTTTAAATTTTTTTTTTTATTATTATTATCAAACAAAACTTGCCCAAAATTGTACAAACAAAAAAAAACTAAAACAAAAATAAATGTTTTTATAAAGTAATACAATTACATACAATTCTCATAAATAAATGATTCATCTTCTACTTTTAATAAACCCTCCTAATATAAGCAATAGGCCGCATGACTTGGATTTAATTAGCCAAAGAAGCCACTTTATCAACCATAACAATTAAATAACTAACGTTGGAAAATTAAATAACAACATTTTAATTTTAACATTAAAAATAACCAGGAAGAGGGTCTATGGTCCCAGTATGTTTAACCTCTTCCCGCCTAAGGGTAAAACAAATCTTGATGCCTAAGCACAATTTTACAACTTTGAGATGTGTTAGTAAAACCGTACATATCATCACAACTACTTTGTGAATCCAGGTGGATTATACCGCTTTTTTGGGCTTTCATTTGGTGATAAATGGTAATGGATATCTCCTGATTTTTTATTTTTTATTATTATTATCAAACAAAACTTGCCCAAAATTGTACAAACAAAAAAAGAAAAACTAAAACAGAAATAAATGTTTTTATAAAGTAATAAAATTACATACAATTCTCATAAATAAATGATTCAGCTTCTACTTTTAATAAATCCTCCTGATATAAACAATAGGCTGCATGACTTGGATTTAATTAGCCAAAGAAGCCACTTTATCAACCATAACAATTAAATAACCAATGCTGGAAAATTAAATAACAAAATTAAAATTTTAAACATTAAAAATAACCAGGAAGAGGGTCTATGGTCCCAGTATGTTTAACCCCTTCCCGCCTAAGGGTAAAACAAATCTTGATGCCTAAGCACAATTTTGCAACTTGATGTGTTAGTAAAACCGTACATATCATCACAATTACTTTGTGCATCCATGTGGATTATACCGTGTTTTTGGGCTTTCATTTGGTGATAAATGTTAATGGATATCTCCTGATTTTTCTTTTTTATTATTATTATCAAACAAAACTGGCCCAAAATTGTAAAAAAATATATATATTTTTTTTTAAATTTAGCAGTATATTTCTTGCTACTACCATAACCTTCCACCAAAGAGCAACCCAAAATAAATTCTTCCACTCTTGGTAATCGCAGCTATACAACATATGTGTATATTAGTTGTGGTTTGTACCTGTAGTACAGCCCAGAAACAATAGTGCACATTCTGCTTTTTTTTATATTCTACCTAAAAATACTGTTCAAAAAAAAAATACTGATATTGACCTTTGACCCTGACATTGCCCAAAAACCCTTGATCTAGGCCTTTTTTTGTATTTTTTATTATTATTTATTATTAACACACATTTTTTTCCTTTCTGCAAGGAAAGAGAGAGATACGATGTATCTTTCTACTCCATTCGCAAAAAGAGAAAACACGTGGACGGGCTTCATAGGGACTGATCACTGTGGTAGCCAATCAGAGATTATCACAGCGATCAGGTCACCCGCAATCGGGAGTTCCGGGTCCCGATCGTTAGTACAGGGTCTGGGGCTCAGTTTTTGAAAAATATACTGTATATATATTTTTTTTATACATAATTGTATTATATTCGAGTTTTTAATTAATATTTTTTTTAAGCTCAAGAAAGTGCATCCTTTGTACATCTTCTCACTGGTCCATTGCGCTTCCGTTGTGATGTAACCCACCTCTCCACTGAAATGCATTGAAAACGTGGCAAAAACGCACCCGTGTTACACTTTTTTTTATGTGTTTTTTGAGTCACATGACCTATGAAAAACGTGGAAAATCGCTGTAAAATTTCTGCAAAATAGCGCACCTTTTTCATCGGCCATTATCAGCAACTTTGTTTTCTATCGGAAAAATGCTGCTAACCCTATTTTCGGACAATAATTTTAGGTGGCCGATATATTGGTGCATACCTACTATACGCAGATGACATTACCAACATTTTAAAGCAATTTAACCCATTAGTACATAAAAAAAGGGCTTAATCATGGAGATCAAAGGTGGCCCCAGGGCAGATCATCTTTATAAATCACATTAACCACTTTCCTAGAGGGCACCTTTACCCCTTCCTGCCCAGGCCAATTTTCAGCTTTCAGCACTGTCACTCTTTGAACGACAATTGCGCGGTCATGCTACACTGTAACCATGTGAAATTTTTATCATTTGAACCAGTGGTGGCTGGTGTTTTTTTTGAGGGTGGAGTAGCAAACAATGCACCCACAGCACCCACAGCACCCATAGCCACCCCCTCCCCTTGGTCGGGTCTCACCCACAAACCCCTCCTTGTTGGTCGGTTACCCCATCAAGCGGGCAACGCTTCCCTCCAGGCGATGGGCGGGTGGCTTCTCATGCCTCTCCTTACGGCGGCCATGTGTCTCCTCCCTCCTCCTCCCAGGCAATAGGATTGCTTCTCCTTTCGGGCAATCATGAAATGGGTCTCAGGACCCACTTTCTAACTGGCCAGGAGGAGAATCAGTGTGACAATAGCGAATATTCATTCGCAATTGTCACCCAACCGGGTGGGCTCGGGGCACAGTGCTCCAAGCCCACCCTTTTTTTTGTAAGCCAATTAGAGCCTCAGGCTATAATAACGTGCTTAAAAAAAAAAAAAACCATTAGAATCAATGCATTCAGGGCCCTGCATGTAGATTAGGAGGACGGAGGCATGGATAGAAGGGCGGCCACTATTTTGAACCATACATTTAAAGTTGCAGTTTTCTGGACACCGGGCGCTCCTTCTATCCCACCCAAGTCTTCTCACTGAAACGACCATCTCGGAAAGGTAGCAGCCCAAGCCCCTGAAAGGGTCCTCCACCACCATCAACCGTTGGGCACGGCCCACTGGAAGGGAACGCTTCCTCTTCGCCCCACACAATCACCCACCCACAACCAGTGACCGATCTGGTCAGTCCAGCATGTTCTTCAACACAAGCTAGTATACAAGAAAAAGAACCGCTGCTCCAGGTGTATAAGATAGAACTGGTTGGAATACCTTTATGAAGTGCCAGCCCCGGCCCGCCTCCGCGGGAAACTTGAAAAGAAGAAAGAAATGGCTGCACATCCAGAACTTCCAATTGCCTTTTATTGTTCACAAAGATAACACCAAAGACACATTTGTAATGATTAAGCACAATATGTATGTGTGAAACGCGTCTACGTGACCACAGTTTGGTGTCTTTGGTGTTATATTTGTGAACAATAAAAGGCAATTGGAAGTTCTGGATGTGCAGCCATTTCTTTCTTCTTTTCACGTTCTCCAACACGAGCCAGATACTTTCAAACTTTGGGAGGCCGGCCATAATCTTAAACTGGTTAAAAAGGCAGAATTATTTTTATCTTGCATATGCATTAAGATAAAAAGCCTTCTGTGTGCAGCAGCCCCCCCCCCTAACACTTAGTTGAGCTCCATCTCAATCCAGTGATGCTGCAGGTGTGTCTCAGCTGCCCGGGACTCCTCTCCTCATTCGCTGAGACAGCAGCATGGTGCCATTGCTCAGGCATGTGCAATTTTAAAGCGTGACATGTTTGGTATCTATTTACTCAGCATAACATCACCTTATTTACATTTTACAACAAAATTGGGTTATGCATTGTGGGTTTTTTTTTTTTTTTTTGCATTAAAATTCAAAAAAGTGTATTTTTTTCCCAAAAATAAAATAAATTTGCAAATTCCGTGTGACATAAAAAAATTGCAAAACACACCAATAAACATACCATTTTATTCTCTGGGTCCTCTGCATTAAAAAAAATGACATAGTTACATAGTTAGGTTGAAAAAAGACACAAGTCCTTCTAGTTTAACCATAAAAAAAGAAAAAAAAAACTATTACATTAAAATACCATATACACGATCCTATACCCACAGTTGATTCAGAGTAATGCCCCGTACACACGGTCGGAAATTCTGACGGAAAATGTCCGATCGGACCGTGTTGTCGGAAAATCCGGCTGTGTGTGGGCTCCATCGGACTTTTTCCTGCTCTCAAATTTTCCGACAACAAAATCTGATAGGACCGATTGGATCCGATCGTGTGTCGAGAATTCCGACGGACAAAGTGCCACGCATGCTCAGATCAAATTACGAGACCAAAGCTATTGGCTACTAGCCTCTACGTAGTTCCGTCGTACGCAACGAACGTCACCACGTTCAGAATGATCGGATTTTACGACAACTTTGTCCGGCCGTGTGTATGCAACACCAGTGTCGGACAAAATCTTTTTGTCCGTCGGAATTTCCGACCGTGTGTACGGGGGCTTAGGCGAATACCTCCCCCCCCCCCCCCCCCCCAGAAAAGTAGGATCCAACTTGCTACAGCAGGGAAAAAAATTCATTCCTTCCAGATCCCCCGAGAGGTAATCTTGATTTTCCCTGGATCAACTGTACCTATAAATGTTAGTACCCTGTTATATTATATATAAATATATATAAAATATATAAATATATATATATATATATATATATATATATATATATATATATATATATATATAGAATGTTTGGGGGTTCTAAGTAATTTATAAAAAAAAAAAATACTGATTGTTCCATGTGAACAAAAAGTGCCAGAAAAGGCCTGAAATGGAAGTAGTTAATTATTTATTTTTATTCTGTATCCCAAATAATTATTTGTTTTTATTTAGATTTTGTACATGTGACCAGCAGTAGAGGACTAGAAGCTCCTCCGGCCATTGTTTCCATGTAGATAGGCTGGGAAAGAGCTGGGTCATGTGACAGCTGTATATCGATTAGGAAAATGTTTTTTTAAATTAAAATAATTACAGTGCCATCATCACCGACCGATTTATTAGGTCCCCCTTGCTAGTCCCGGGTTGGACACTCTTTGACCTTCATTCTTGGTGGCATAGATACAACAAGGTGTTGGAAACGTTCCTCAGAGATTTTGCTCCATAGTGACATGATAACATCTCCCGTTCCACTACATCCCAAAGGTGCTCTATTGGATGAGATGTGGTGAGTGTGGAGGCCATTGGAGGACAGTGACCTCATTGTCCAGTGGTGAGATGATTGGAGCTTTGTGACATGGGGCATTATCCTGCTGGAAGGAGCCATCAGAAGATGGGGACACCATAAAGGGATGGACATGGTCAGCAACAATACTCAGGTAGGCTGTGGTGTTTATACGATGCTCAGTTGTTACTAAGGGGCCAAAGTGTGCTAAGAAAATCTACCCCCCACCATTACACCCCCACCACCAGCCTGAACCGGTGATACAAGACAGGATGGATCCATGCGCCAAAATCTGACCCTACCATCTGAATGTCGCAGCTTAAATCCAGACTCATCAGACCAGGCAACGTTTTTCCAATCTTCTATTGTCCAATTTTGGTGATCCTGTGTGAAATGTAGCCTCAATTTTCTGTTCTTAGCTGACAGGTGTGGCACCCGGTGGGTCTTCTGCTGCTGTAACCCATCTGCTTCAAGGTTGGATGTGTTGTGTGTTCAGAGATGGTAGTCGGCATACCTTGGATGTAACGAGTGGTTATCTGAGTTACTGTTGCCTTTCTATCATCTGGAACCAGTCTGCCCATTCTCCTCTGACATCAGCAAGGCATTTTCCTCCACACAACTGCCGCTCTTTTTCGAACCATTCTCTGTAAACCCGAGAGATGGTTGTGTGTGAAAATCCCAGAAATACTCAGACCAGCCCGTCTGCCACCAACAACCATGCCACGTTCAAAGTCACCTCAATCCCCTTTCATCCCCATTCTGATGCTCGGTTTAAACTTCAGCAAGTTGTCTTCACCATGCTGCCATGTGATTGGCTGATTAGTAATTTGTGTTACCAAGCAATTGATCAGGTGTACCTAATAAAGTGTCCGGTTTGTGTACATTCAGCAGTGCATGTTTAGTATCACGTTAAGTTACTCAACAAGATAACCTGGGCATGACCCAACACCAACATTAACCTCTTCCTGGCCGCTTCATGCAGATATACTGTGGTAGAAGGGCACGTACAGGCAGAATCACGTACCTGTACGTTGAAGAGGCCGCTCCACGGCATGCTCCGTGAGTCGGGTCGTGGGTCCCGCGGACTCGATCACCGCGGGGATACCCGCGATCGCCCCACCGGGAGGAAGAACGGGGAGATGCTAATGTAAACAAGCATCTCCCCGTTCTGCCTAGTGACAGTGTCACTGATCTCTGCTCCCTGTGATCGGAGCAGAGATCAGTGACGTGTCACACATAGCCACGCCCCCACAGTTAGAAACACGCCCCTAGGACACACTTAACCCCTACACTGCCACCTAGTGGTTAACCCCTTCACTGCCAGTGTCATTTACACAGGAATCAGTGCATTTGTATAGCACTGATTGCTGTATAAATGACAATGGTCCCAAAATTGTGTCAAAAATGTCCGATGTGCCATAATGTCGCAGTCACGATAAAAATCGCTGATCGCCGCCATTTAAAAAAAATAAAATGATTATTAATAAAAATGCCATAAAACTATTCCCTATTTTGTAAACGCTATAACTTTTGCGCAAACCAACCAATAATCGCTTATTGTAATTTTTTTAACCAAAAATATGTAAAAGAATACATATCTGCCTAAACTGAGGAAAAAATAGTTTTTTTATATATTTTTGGGGATATTTATTATAGCAAAAGGTAAAAAACAATGCGTTTTTTTCAAAATTGTCGCTCTTTTTTTGTTTATAGCGCAAAAAAAAAAAAATTCAGAGATGATCAAATACCACCAAAAGAAATCTCTATATGTGGGAAAAAAAGGACGTCAATTTTGTTTGGGAGCCACGTCGCACGACCGCGCAATTGTCAGTTAAAGCGACGCAGTGCCGAATCGCAAAAAGTGCTCTGGTCACTGGGGCTGAAGTGGTTAAAGAACCAATTGCGTATCATCTTCCAACCACCCGACTTCTACCAAGATGATGAAAACGACTTTCTCATAGGCTTCCATTTATCACGTAGTATCTAACCTTCTCTTGTCACGTTATTAAATAACCCTGATTAGGTAAGAAAGTTTTCCACCAACGGCCCCGGATATTAGTTTAAAGTCAACCATTATCTACCTGTATGTGATTTATCGTAAACAGGTCAATAAGTAATTTCTCTTCCAAGACAAAGCAGGCATTCTGTATCGATCAGAATAAATAAATACAGAAAGATGAAGGGGAATTATGTAAAGGTTTTTATAAAGAAGCCTCTGGCACTTATGGTCGGCTGATTAGATGGGTGATATCCACAATTAAAGGATTTAGAGATACAAAAAATATGGCCCTGTGAATGTGCAGCGAACGAATGAAATAACGCATGTATCGAATTTTTCTATTTGCAACAATATCAGATTTTTTTTTTTTAACTCCTAATTAACTTTTGTTAAAGAGAAACAATAGAAGGTTTGCAGGTTTTCAGCAATATATGAGATTCATTTCTTATCAGTCAATTGATGTGTGTTAATATTTTAAAGACCTAAAGGGCAGGGGGGGGGGGGGGGCGAGGGGGGGTCAATAAAAAATAAGACAAGAATAAAGCCTGCACCACACTAAACTAAGAAAATGGAGAGGACCCGGCTTCTAACTGACAAACCCTTTGTTAACAATTTGCTGCATTTTATATGCCGTGACTGCAGCAGGTATGCAATGCCAGGTTAACCCCTTCAATACCGGGCACTTTCACCCCCCTTCCTGCCCAGGCCAATTTTCAGCTTTCATCGCTCTCACACTTTGAATGACAATTGCGCCGCCATGCAACACTGTGCCCAAATGACATTTTCTTATCATTTTTTCACACGCATTGAGCTTTGGTGGTATTTAATCACAACTGGGGTTTTTATTTTGCTAAACAAATGAAAAAAGACTGAACATTTTGAAAAAAAAAAAAAAGTTTTTCATAGTTTCTTATAAAATTTTGCAATTAGGTATTTTTTCTCCTAAACGTATGTGCACTGATGAGGCTGTACTGATGGGCACTGATGAGGCTGCACTGATGGGCAATGATGATGCTACATTGATAAGGTGGTACTGATGGGCACTGAAATGCTTCACTGATGGGCATTGATAGGCACTGAAATGCTGCACTGATGAGCACTGATATACTACACTGATGGACACTCATATGTTGCATTGATGGCCCTTGATAAGCTGCACTGATGGGCACTGATGAGGCTGCACTGATGGGAACTAATGAGGTGGCATTGATGGGCAATGATGATGCTGCACTGATAAGGTGGCACTGATGGGTAAAGATATGTTTAACTGATGGGCATTGATGGGCACTGATATGCTGCACTGATGGGCACTAATATTGTGCACTGATGGACACTGATATACTACACTGATGGACACTGATATACTACATTCATGGCCATTGATATGTTGCACTGATGGCCATTGATATGCTGCACTGATGGCCATTGATATGCTGCACTGATGGCTATTGATACAGTGCCTTACAAAAGTATTCACCCCCTTGGCTTTTTTACCTATTTTGTTACATTACAGCCTTTAGTTCAATGTTTTTTTTTTTAATCTGAATTACATGTGATGGATCAGAACACAATAGTCTAAGTTGGTGAAGTAAAATTAGAAAAATATATACATAAAACTATTTTTCAGAAATAAAAAACTGATAATTGGCATGTGCGTATGCCTTTGTTATGAAGCCCATAAAAAGCTCTGGTGCAACCAATTACCTTCAGAAGTCACATAATTAGTGAAATGATGTCCACCTGTGTGCAATCTAAATGTCACATGATCTGTCATTACATATACACACCTTTTTGACAGGCCCCAGAGGCTGCAACACCTAAGAAAGAGTCACCACTAATCAAACACTGCCATGAAGACCAAGGAACTCTCCAAACAAGTAAGGGACAATGTTGTTGAGAAGTACAAGTCAGGGTTAGGTTATAAAAAAATATCCAAATCTTTGATGATCCCTATTAGCACCATTAAATCTATCAGAACCAAATGGAAAGAACATGGCACAACAGCAAACCTGCCAAGAGACGGCCGCACACCAAAACTCACGGACAAGGAGGGCATTAATCAGTGAGGCAGCACAGAGACCTAAGGTAACCCCGGAGGAGCTGCAGAGTTCCACAGCAGAGACTGGAGTATCTGTACATAGGACGACAATAAGCTTTACGCTCCATAGAGTGGCCAGAAGAAAGCCATTACTTTATGCAAAAAACAAAATGGCACGTTTTGAGTTTGCGAAAAGGCATGTGGGAGACTCCCAAAATGTATGGAGGAAGGTGCTCTGGTCTGATGAGACTAAAATTGAACTTTTTGGCCATCAAAGAAAACGCTATGTCTGGCGCAAACCCAACACATCACATCACCTAAAGAACACCATCCCCACTGTGAAACATGGTGGTGGCAGCATCACGCTTTGGAGATGTTTTTCAGCAGTCAGGACTGGGAAACTGGTCAGAGTTGAGGGAAAGATGGATGGTACTAAATACAGGGATATTCTTGAGCAAAACCTGTACCACTCTGTGTGTGATTTGAGGCTAGGATGGAGGTTCACCTTCCAGCAGGGCAATGACCCCAAACACACTGCTAAAGCAACACTTGAGTGGTTTAAGAGGAAACATGTAAATGTGTTGGAATGGCCTAGTCAAAGTCCAGACCTCAATCCAATAGAAAATCTGTGGTCAGACTTAAAGATTGCTGTTCACAAGCGCAAACCATCCAACTTGAAGGAGCTGGAGCCGTTTTGCAAGGAGGAATGGGCAAAAATACCAGTGGTAAGATGTGGCAAGCTCATAGAGACTTAAACATAGCGACTTGGAGCTGTGATAGCCGCAAAAGGTGGCTCTACAAAGTATTGACTTTAGGGGTGTGAATAGTTATGCACATTGACCTTTTCTGTTATTTTGTCCTATTTGTTGTTTGCTATACAAAAATAAAATCTTCAAAGTTGTTGGCATGTTCTGTAAATTAAATGATGCAAATCCTCAAACAATCCATGTTAATTCCAGGTTGTGAGGCAACAAAACACGAAAAATGCCAAGGGGGTGAATACTTTTGCAAAGCACTGTAAGTATTGTGCACTTTGGTTGCTAGATGGAGACAACCATCACTGTACATTACACAGACAGAGGTTGCACCAAAATTCTTTACAAACTGACAGTTGAAAGACGAGGAGCTTTTAGGAGACAAATTTTAATGTGAACCTGATGTCTATGGGTTATGGACTTTAAGTTATTATTGGGTACATTACATTAAAAGAGAAGTATGGGATTTTTTTTTTTATCCCAGATTTGTACTTAGGTGGATGCTGCATCTGTCCCCCGCCACCTCTCCACTGAGAACCGAGCCACCTAACATTGCGCATGGCTCGGTTCTAACTCCTTCCCAAGCGGAGAGCTGCTGCCTGTCAATCAGCAGCTCTCCTGCTCTGCTGTGGAGGAGCGGGGAGCGACCAACTCAGTGTCTCAGCGGCTCGCCAAGAGGCTGAGACTGCCATCAGTCCAGGCAGCTGGTGGATCCAGACTTCCTAAGTTGGGATGACGTGCTGCCTAGACTGATTCCAGTGACCAGTGTTGCCAACCGTCCGTGTTTTTACGGACAGCCCGTAAAAATGGGGCTATTTTTTCATGTCAGTGAAAATCCGTGAATAAAAAATGTTGCCCGTAAAAATGACGGTCCCGGCTCGGAACTGCGCATGTGCAGTTCCGAAGCATGCCGAGAGTCTCCGATGCATCCCGATGATCTTTCTATCACTGCTGCGCCTGCTACTTGTCTTGTTCCCTCCCCCTTCCTTCCACAGCGCGCCTTATTCAATTTCTGCACAGGAGATGCTGGGAGAGGGGGGGAGGAGTCAGCCTGCAGTGGAACCGTACAGACTGTCTTCAGCCTAGCAGAGGAGGGTAAGCTAATGATTAGCTAAATGTCTCTCATTGCCTTGTCTTAGTGGGCAGGAGGAGGGGGCAGGGAATGGTCGGTGTAGCCGGCTTGTTGTGTGCAGTAAATCGTTTTTTTGTGTCAGATCTGCATTGCTATTTGCTTCTAAACTGAGTAGGGAGGATGTTTTCTGAGATCTCCCCCAATCTATAACTATTACCTGCAATGCTCACCAGTCCAGTCCAGGCACAGCCTCCTCAGTCCTCTCCAGAGTTACCACCTCATGTGTCTGGGGCACTACAAATCCCAGCATGCCAGGAGAGGGGAGGCACAAGCAATAGGATTTGGCTGATTTTCTGTGGAAAAGTGCTCCTGTATATTGTGTCTGTATAGTTTGTGTGTACTGTTTGCTCATAATATAATTGATTATGTGTTGTGCTTGATGGTCTTGAGGTGTTTATTCATATATTTTTATCTGAATAAGTAGTAGTGATCACATTTTGGTCTCCTGTATCATGTCTGCACTCTCTGACCGTCTCCTGTAGCATATCTGCACTCTCTGACCGTCTCCTGTAGCATATCTGCACTCTCTGACCGTCTCCTGTAGCATATCCGCACTCTCTGACCGTCTCCTGTAGCATATCCGCACTCTCTGACCGTCTCCTGTAGCATATCCGCACTCTCTGACCGTCTCCTGTAGCATATCCGCACTCTCTGACCGTCTCCTGTAGCATATCCGCACTCTCTGACCGTCTCCTGTAGCATATCCGCACTCTCTGACCGTCTCCTGTAGCATATCCGCACTCTCTGACCGTTTTCCTGTAGCATATCTGCACTCTCTGACCGTCTCCTGTAGCATATCCGCACTCTCTGACCGTCTCCTGTAGCATATCCGCACTCTCTGACCATCTCCTGTAGCATATCCGCACTCTCTGACCGTCTCCTGTAGCATATCCGCACTCTCTGACCGTCTCCTGTAGCATATCCGCACTCTCTGACCGTCTCCTGTAGCATATCCGCACTCTCTGACCGTCTCCTGTAGCATATCCGCACTCTCTGACCGTCTCCTGTAGCATATCCGCACTCTCTGACCGTCTCCTGTAGCATGTCTGCACTCTCTGACCGTCTCCTGTAGCATATCCGCACTCTCTGACCGTCTCCTGTAGCATAGCCGCACTCTCTGACCGTCTCCTGTAGCATAGCCGCATTCTCTGACCGTCTCCTGTAGCATAGCCGCACTCTCTGACCATCTCCTGTAGCATATCCGCACTCTCTGACCGTCTCCTGTAGCATATCCGCACTCTCTGACCGTCTCCTGTAGCATATCCGCACTCTCTGACCGTCTCCTGTAGCATATCCGCACTCTCTGACCGTCTCCTGTAGCATATCCGCACTCTCTGACCGTCTCCTGTAGCATATCCGCACTCTCTGACCGTCTCCTGTAGCATATTCGCACTCTCTGACCGTCTCCTGTAGCATATCCGCACTCTCTGACCGTCTCCTGTAGCATATCCGCACTCTCTGACCGTCTCCTGTAGCATATCCGCATTCTCTGACCCTCTCCTTTTGGGATGTCCGCAGTCTCTGACCGTCTCCCTATATTAGTAACCCCCCTTACCTTAGTGTATTCTCTGTACAGAAGGTGGTCTCTAGTCACCAGAGTGCCCCCCACATCAGAGTTCCTGGTGTTCCCCTTTTACATCAGAGTCTGCAGGATTCCCACTTACAGTGCAGGGGGGAACTCAGTCTGCGGACCCTGATGTAATTAGGAACTCTGATGTAAAGGGAACACAGTGGACTCTGATATAAGGTGGTCTCTGGTCACCAGAGCCCCCCCTCTACATCAGAGTTCCCTCTTGCATCATGATTTGCAGCGTTCCCCTTTACATAAGAGTTTGGTGCAGACTCTGATGTAAGGGGGAACTCTGTGTTGGCCGGGTTATAGTAACCTGACCTTCATGTCAATGCAGAAATACGTTTTTTTTACTTTTGTTAGACTAGAACACATTGCTAATAGCACTAGATATATGTTTCTAGTTTAAATATTGATATTTGCACTGTTTAGCACTGAAAAATGTAATTTTAGGTACTTTTTTAGAAGTGCCAGTAAAAAATTGGTGCCGTTTGTAAATTTTTGGCATCCTGCCAGTAAATTTTGCGTCGGAGGGTTGGCAACTCTGCCAGTGACGTCAGCGGAGAGCGGACTTCAGATCGCTCTCTGCTGAAAATGGGTCACTGGAGTGCAAAACGAATTGCACCCCTGTGACCCATAGGAGAATCCTAGCCTAAAAAGCTCAGGCTGGACTTCTCCTTTAATGCAGGACTTTCTCTATAGAGACTTTAATGGAAAGTCTTAATTTCATTGAGTTGATTAATTTTTCTATCTTTTGTAAACAATTTAAGAAAGCTTCATTGTAATTTTCTTTCAAGATCAAATCAATATTATTTTGACCCATTGTTGCGGGGACCCTTAAACGAGGTGGGGCCCATAGCTTGGTGCCTATTTGGTCATTCGGCACTGCATGTATGGCATCGAGTAGGAGAGCGGGTGCTGTTTGTTCTAGGTCCCTCTGACGGTCCCTGCACCACCTGCTCAACTGAGAGCTAGAGGAAGGAGGAAGGCTGTTAGCCCTGCATACAGTATGCCATGGTTAAGAGCTGGGCATATAAGGAGCCTTTCTTGCCTATATCAGGCTCTGCCCTGTAGTGTGTTCACTGCATGGACCGAGAGAGGCATGTGATCTGTTCACCAGGTTACCAACAGACAATTCACATCCAGTATGCCAGGTCCTATCTGGTGGGCATCTATACCAAAAACTGCATAGCTCCCAACTGTCCCTGATTTTGAGGGACTGTCCCTGATTTGGAGCAATGTCCCTCCTGTCCCTCATTCCTCCTCATTTGTCCCTCATTTTGGTCTGATATTTAGAGTTGATAATAAAATGCACTTTGTATCTATCAAAAAGTGTTTTCCAGCTCTAAACCTTTCATCTGCTTTCTAAATTGCTGCATTTGTAAATTTCAAAAGCCAATATAAAGGAATAGTTTTTTGTACAATTCTCCAATTCTCCTACAATTTTTACCACTACTATTCCTTTATATTGGCTTTTGGAATTTACAAATGCAGCAATCAGATGAAAGGTTTAGCACTGGGAAACACTTTTTGAAAGATAAAAAGTGCATTTTATATACATCTATAGAGATCAGACCAAAATAAGGGACAAATGACGAGGAATGAGATACAGAGGGACAAATCAGGGACAGTCCCTCAAAATCAGGGACAGTTGATAGCTATGACAGAAGACACTCTTCATTTCCAGTTTCAGGCCCTCAGGTCGCCCACCTGAAGTTTCTTGGCAGCAGGTGCCAGGAGAGGGCAGCAGGGGTGCCAGGGGAGGCCACAGCCTCTTCCCTAGCTGGTACAATCCACTATCAGAAGGACCCGAGACCATGTGTTCAGAGAATATAAATGTCAGCACCCAGCATGCTCATTGGCCAAGGCTGCATTTATATTCATGCTATTCATTTGTCTAGCTCCCACCTATGTTCTGGAAAGCTCTAGTGGTTTCCAGAAGGCAGGAGGAGCCCAGGCAAACATAACAGCACCAGAACATCATGACCAGTCCTAACTAATAAATGGTAGCACTCTGTTAGGCAGAATGCTAAAGATACATTTTCTCTAGCTCCCCCCGTTAGGTGGAGGAGAAAATAACACTAATCTAAATATATACATCCTAACACCTATACTAGGAGGGTGCTACAATAGTAAGGGGTCATTTCTTATTTCTTAAAGCTAAGGCCCCCAGCACTTAAAATAATTGATTCCGTGTCTCCCACTACTTCCTGTGGTCCCATCCTCTATGTAACTGCTGAGTCCTGTAGTGGCATAGAGGTGGAAGGATTGAACCACAACAAGTGGAGAGGGACACAGGTACCTGACATGTTGAGTGCTGAAGAGTATGTGTCACTATCAGGGGTCAGGCTCAGAGGAAAGGCTCACACAGAAACCAGCAGGATAAATGAACAAGCCGATTCCCCTGGTGGGTGATGTGAGCTCACCCTAAGCGCAGGGTCTAAGCACTAACAGGTCTTTACAGAGCTCCAGATGGCGGAGATGGGTTTTGCCGCATGCTAGTGCCAGATTGAGGTCCTCAGGATTGCCCCACCAAGAGGTTAGCAAGCTGGGTGCAGTAACATATATAGCAGGTAGGGATCAAGCAGATGTGTAGTTAGTAAGGAAGTCAAAGGTCGGTAACAAGTGGTTGTAGATTGGGATCAAGTGGAAACATAGCCGAGGAACAAATCAAAGGTTGGTAACAAATGGTTTATGACTGGGATCAAGCAAAAGCATAGTCAAGCAAAAGGTTGGTAATGAAGAGAAAGGAGCATAAAGCACAAGATATTGGCAGGAGAAGAGCTCAATAATCTGGCAAACAGGAAGTGCAAAGACATGGCCTAAACAGGAAGCAGGAGCAAGGAGTTCATGGGAGGAGCAAAGGGTTCAAGGTTCATCAGAAACAAGATATAAAGTAAGTTTGCCTAAGGGATCAGGGAGGGAGCTGTCAAGCATCTCAGGTGGCTCAGCAAAAAGAGCTACTGACAGACCTTGGGTTCAGCTCGAGGTCCTGACAGTGTTATGGAGGGTTAAGTGCTCAAATGGAGGGGAAGGTATAAAACTCCAGAGAGTGAAGTATAATTTATTATTTTTGCAGGAACCTGCTTTTTTTTTGGGGGGGGGGGGGGGGTGGGTGATGACAGTATCACTTCAATGATGAACTTTTACAATTAGAAGTGGTAAAATTAAAGAGTATGTTAGGGTTTGCATTATCTGCTGCCTTGGCATCCTTCTGGCCACACATGCTCTGAATATTTATTGCAAAGAAAGTTCATCTTGCAATATGGCAGCACGGAGACCTAATCAAGACAACATTGAATCACAAAGAAAGCCACTTTTAATCTGCATATCCATCTTCCTCACAAGCGGCATGCTGGTTTTCCTTACAGATTAAACTCTTTTTTTATTAGTGGATGGGTCTTTAAAAATTGGAGGACATAATCAGAATACTAATAAATAAGATAATAACAATAACAACTTTTTTTTCTAAACATATAAATTTTAGGCGCTCTCCCTGGTGAATGTCTTCAAAGCCAAAGAAGTTCATAATTGGTTTGGGTTTTACAAGCTAAATGTGGGAACTAATTAATGACTGCATTTTTTCCCCTTAATCCCCTTCCCCTTAATCCCGTGAATTAAAAATTTTATAAGAGAGACAGTAAAACTATTATTATTATACAGGATTTATATAGGGCCAGTAGTTTGTGCAAGTGCTTCACAAAATAAAGGGAAACACAACTGTTACAATACAAATCAATACATGAGAGCTTGCAATCTAAAAGGGATGGGCAAGTTGGGATGGCAGACTTTCCCCTTGTAGTGTCCCAGACTGTGCTGATGTACTCCAGGCGATGGTCATGATCACACTGCACTGCAGAAGGGATACTTCCTGAGCCTGCCCAAACCTCTAGCCTTTGGGGCCCCCCAAAGACCTAGAGGAACCCTCAAGGCCATCAACAGACTCCTCAGCACTCCATCTCCATCTTTCACCCAACTTCCCCTGCCAGCATAGCTCACCCATACTTAAGGGCTGGCTTAACCACCCTGCCAGGCCCACTGCCTGGGGATTGACCAAACTCCCCTGAGTATGTAGAACGACCCTCCTAAACTCCGCCCTCCAGTTTTCAGAACGTTCTTCAACTTTCCAGAACTGGGGGAAGGCACCAGAGACCTGCTTGTATGAATCACCCAGCCCTGAACTCCAATAAACCCTGACCTAGATTCCATGGCTCATACTTAACCATGAGCTAAACCAGCCCTCAAATTTTCCACTCGCCTGCTCTCATTTTGCAAGTGGAAAATGAGGGCTGGCGAGGAGCTGGGCTGCCTGGGAGTGGAGGAGGGTGACCACCGCTGGCGGGCAGAGTTGATCTGGAGCCGGTCTCCCGGTGGAAGAGTGCATGGAAGTTAGATGTGAGTCGCAGGATCACCGAGCGGTAAAACACGCCGAAACAGCTGACATTGAGACTGTCTCCACTCTGCTCACTCTCACACAGCCCCGCCTCCTCTTAACCCCGCGCCTGTAATAGACAGAATGCATCCCCGCATTGGACCCGCGTTCTGTCTATTACAGGCGTGGGGTTAGGAGGAGGCTGGGCTATGTGAGAGTGAGCAGAGCGGAGACAGTCTCAATGTCAGCTGTTACGGCGTGTTTTACCGATCGGTGATCCCGCGGCTCACATCTAACTCATCATGATCTGTCCGCCCTGGCAAGGCTGCAATTGGGGGCACTGTGAGGCTGCAATTGGGGGCACTGTGAGGCTGCAATTGGGGGCACTGTGAGGCTGCAATTGGGGGCACAGTGATGCTGCAATTGGGGGCAATTTGGGGCACGGTGATGGTGCAATTGGGGGCACTGTGAGGCTGCAATTGGGGGCACTGTGAGGCTGCAATTGGGGGCACTGTGAGGCTGCAATGGGGGCACAGGGATTCTGAAATTGGGGGCACAGTGATGCTGCAATTGGGGGCACGATGAGGCTGCAATTTAGGGCACAGTGATGGTGAAATTTGGGGCACGGTGATGGTGAAATTTGGGGCACGTGATGGTGCAATTTGGGGCACTGTGATGGTGCAATTTGGGGCACGGTGATGGTGCAATTTGGGGGCACAGTGAGGCTGCGCACGGTGAGACTGCAATATGGGGGCACGGTAAGGCTGCAATGGTGGGCACGGTGAGGCTGCAATGGTGGGCACAGGTTACGCTGCTATGAGATAATTTATGATGGCGTGATTAGGGGCGGGACAGGGTAAGGGTTGGGTGGGGCAATTGGTGACCCTTGAGACCTGGCTAGTAGCTCAGGGCTTGACATTTTGAGCCCTGAGATAAACTATGTTTTGCTTGCTCTGACACTAGTAGCACACTAGAGGGTGCTACATATGTTATACATGGCCTTATGTATCCATTTGAATAAGGCCTTTGGGTACAAGGACTGTGGTATGCGTTAGTGCTAAGAGCCCCTCCCACTGTTAGTGCAGTTTTGCCAAATTCGTTATGGCATGCACAGCATGCCACCTTATTGTTCCCATGTGGGTGCCCAAGACTGAACATCCCCCAGAAAAAGAAATGATCTATGACCCTGGATAAGTTTGGTAAATTAGCTCAGGGCAGAATTGTGGATGGTTTTGCATGGTATTGTTAGTATTTGAATTTATTACACTGGGCTAGTGGAAGCCAACGGATGCTTTGGCTGAGGGGGGGGGGGGGGGGGGGGGTTAAATATATTATTCACATTTATATTTTTTTCTAATGTGCTTTACAAATATTATTTATGAACACATGCAGGAACTCATAAAGCCTAATAAAAAAATCATCTCTCTGTAAAGCAATACAGTCACCAGCACAGCCACAGCTTTTAATTATTAACCCCGACCATCTGTAATGTGAAGACTTCCAGATCTTTCCAGGCAATAAGTTTACTATGTCTAAACTAATTCGGTAAGATGTAGGTGACCTCAAATACTATGTTTGTTTAAAGAGCTCTCGGTTTGCCTTTTACATGAAGCTGTGAATATATTGGAGTTTCATATTGGTTTGACTGAATAATTGTTTATCCTGCCGGGTTTTCGCTCACCTCAAAGTATTTCTGTAATAAGGAGACAATAGTATCTCACCTACTCCCAATGGTGAGGGAGTGTTGTCAGACTTCTGTGTGAGCCATCAACCACTGCTGGCTCATTGACAGAAGATCTGGCCATTTAGTTGCCTAGACTTCTTCATTGATGTAGCTAGCAACCTTGCAAATTTTATTTTAAGAGCTTCAGCCCCCCCCCCCCCCACCCAAAAAAAAAAGTTAAATACAAATACTGTAGCTGCTGCCTTTTAATATTAGGACACTTACCTGTCCAGGCATCCAGCGGTGTCCTCCTCAGAGCCGATTCTTCAATCGGTTATTGGGCGCTGGTGCTGCCATCTTGACCAAGGGAAACTGGCAGTAAAGCCTTGCGGCTTCACAGCCGGTCTCCTACAGTGCATGCGCAAAGCATGATGTGCTTTGTGGGTGGGCCACAGTCTTCTGGGACCTATGAAGTGTCCCAGAAGGCTGCAGGGGAAGGAAGGGGGACCAAATCAAGCGGAGCTTCCCCTTTTGGGTGGAGCAATTTTTGCATGGTTGCATTAATCCAGCTGGGGCCAATATAAATACACTATAGTGCCAAAGTAGTGGGACACCTGCCTGGTGTCCTAGTCTTAATCCATAGGGTTCAATATTGAGTTGGCCCACCCTTTGCAGCTACAACAGCTTCAGTTCTTCTGGGAAGGATGTCCACAAGGTTTAGGAATGTGTCTATAGGAATGTTTGACCATTCTTCCAGAGCATTTGTGAGGTCAGGCATTGATGTTAGACAAGAAGGCAAGGTTTGCAGTCTCCGCACTAATTCATATCAAAGCTGTTCTTTGTTCTATGGGGGTTAAGGTCAGGACTCTGTGCAGGCCAGCCAAGTTCCTCCACCCCAAACTCGCTCATCCATGTCTTTATGGACCTTGCTTTGTGCACTAGTGTACAGTCGTGTTGGAACAGGAAGGGGTCACCCCCAAACTGTTCCCACAAAGTCAAGAGCATGAAATTGTCCAAAATGTCTTGGTATGCTGATGCCTTAAGAGTTCCCTTCGCTGGAACTGAGGGGCCAAACCCAACCCCTGAAAAACAACCCCACACCATAATTCCAAGCAAGTTGGGGTGGAGGAACTTGACTGGCCTTCACAGAGTTATGACCTCAACCCGATAGAACACCTTTGGGATGAATCAGTGCTTGACCTCACAAACGCGCTTCTGGAAGATTGGTCAAACATTCCCATAGACACACTCCTAAACCTTGTGGACAGCCTTCCCAGAAGAGTTAAAAAGGGTGGGTCAACCCAATATTGAACCCTACGGACTAATGCCCCGTACACCCACGGTCGGACATTCCGACCACAAAATCCGTTAGATTTTTTCTGAAGGATTTTGTCCGAAACTTGTGTTGCACACACACTGTCGGACAAAGTTGTCGGAAAATCCAATCGTTCCGAACGAGGTGACATAGAAAACGTACGACGGGACTACGTAGCAGCCAGTAGCCAATAGCTTTCGTTTCCAAATTTCTTCTGAGCATGCATGGCACTTTATGCGTCGGAATTCTCTACACACGATCGGAAAAAGTACGATCGGATTTTGTTGTTGGAAAAGTTTAGATCCTGCTCTCAAATTTTTTCTGTCAGAAATTCCAACCGAAAAAGCCGCACCTCGATCAGATTTTCCGACAACATAATCTGATCGGGATGGTCACAGCACATGAAGATGTGTTGAGTCCCGAGAATCTGCTGCTCCACTCGAATGAGGGACCGCCAGGACGGGGGCATGCCTCAGGCTCTGACGTCATTCCCAGCCATTGGTGCTCACCATTCCATAGCCAAGGGAGGCACCTGGCTCCTGGAAACACAGTGATGTGTGCCGGTCCCTCATCTGAGTGGAGCAGTGGATCCTCGGGACTCCACACATCTTCATGTACTGTGATAATCTCGAACCCCTAGCGGGTCTGACAATCGCTTGTCTTTTCTTTTGAATGTAAGTTGCTATTTGTCTTTAATAAACTTGTTGGTTATGTTACATGCTGCACTTAGAGTGGAGCTCTGTGTTTGTTTTTGACTAATGCAGTGTTTTTTTGCATCCCCTAGGAGCTGCCTTCTAAGTGTTGCTTTTTTGCCCCCCATGATTATTATTGCTTGGGCCATTCTACTTGCATTAGCTCACGGACTCAGTTATCACCCATCCTTTGTGCCATCTACTAAAGACTATTTTCATCCAAAGAACACCTTGCATTCGTTGAGAAGATGCAAAGTGTAGTCTGAAATGGCACCTGGGCCAAGCCAGCTACCCCCTGTACTCAGTAAGCAGCAGGGTAGGTGCTTGGCACAAGACCTGGAAACTAGTGGCGATCACTGTGTGGCACTCTGTGTTTGTTTTTGTTTGATTGGATGAGGTGGAGATCATAATGTCACTTCCCCACCTGTCTATCTTGTCCATACAGAGACTGCTTTACATACATTGGCAAAATGGAAAGTGTTCCTTGAATGGCACCAATGCCAAGTGGGTGGCCTCCTGTGCTCAATAGGTAGCAGGGAAGCTGCTTGGCATGGGACCTGGAAGCTAGTGAAGATCACTTTAGTAGCGCTGTAGTAGGAGTGTCTACTACAGTGATTTCCAGCTTCTAGAGGGATCTCATAGATATGGCACATTTATACATACATATATTGGTCCAGGCCTGACCAATATTACTATATAAAAATTGCTGTACCTAAACGGTGTTTTAACACCTTTCTGCCCATCGTAGCATCCTTTTAATAGGTTCTTATTGCCCAGGGAGCACAAAGGACTGGCAATTATGTGACCACTATGATTGGCTGTTACAGTGGTCACATGATCGGAAGCTGGTCCTACCAGCCACAGATCGTTAGTGGGGACCAATAGCTCAGTCTCTGGGTTGGGAGGGCACTCTCAGTACAGAAATATTGGAGGCCCAGTGAAAAATACTGTATGTGCAGTAGAAGGTCTTTAACCACATCAATACTGGGCACTTTCGCCCCCTTCCTTCCCAGACCAATTTTCATCTTTCAGCACTCTCGCACTTTCACTGACAATTGCGCGGTCATGCTACGCTGTACCCAAATTACATTTTTATCATTTTGTTTGCACAAATAGAGCTTTCTTTCGGTGGTATTTATTCAGGACTCCGTTTTTTATTTTTTGCTATATAAGCGAAAAAAGAGCAGAAATTTGGAAAAAAAAAAACAATATTTTCATGTTAAAAGAAATCCAATAAAATCCAATAAAATCTAATTTTGTCATAAATTTAAAGCGGGGTTTCACGGACATGTGTGCAAATGATCATTGGGACATGTGATTTTACTGTTATAGATGTGGGAGACATGTATTTTGGGGATCATTACTATTTTAAATGTGTGGTGTGTTGTGCGTTTACACTACACTGGTGATCAGTGAGTAAAAATCTGTAAAAAACAGCTCATACTCACTGATCACCAGCCGGCTGCAGCGATCCGCTCTCCTCAGCGACAACTTCTGTGTGAGGAGAGGAGAGCCGATCGCCTAGCAACCGGCTGTTTGTTTACATCACATGATGGCCGTGATTGGACACGGCCATCATGTGATCAGGAGGGCCAATCACAGAGCCCTCCTTTCCGATCTAAGATGCGCAGTGTCCGGGTGACACAAGCGCATCGGGATTGTGCCGCTGCACAGGAACGCGCGCGCGCGATCCCGCTTCTTTTGAGGGACATTCCTGAACGTCCATTAAGAAGGAAAGATAGCCCACCCGGCCGTTTATGTGCAGTGGCCGGGTGGGAAGTGGTTAAAGCCTACTCTTTGCCACAGCACATATCTGTTACACGGGCAGCAACAGGTTAAAGAGGAACTTCACTCCTGCAGTGTTCTTGTCCCGCTGCTCATCTTCCATGTCACCATTTTCAAAATACCCCGGGCATCAGTGGCAGCTGATGGGTTCTTCTTTGGGGGGCAGCAAACAAACAACACCCCCCCTGACAGCGTGGCATAGCACCCCCCGTGGGCGGTCCGGCCCATCACTTACCCGCTCGTATGGTTGTGTTGTGTTATTCTATCCTGGAGTGCGGGCAGCGGCCGTGGTGGCTCTGGTGTCCGCTCCTCCAGCTTCCTCCGCAGTGTGTCTTTCGTCAAAGCGCTAGGCATCCAATAGGATTGCCTGACGCTTTGGCCAATTGGGAAACAGGTCTCCTGATTGGTGGGGAGGAACTTTAGTGTGATAATAGCGAAAATTTATTAGATACGGTCACACAACTTAGTGGTCTCGGAGCGGAATGCTCTGCACTCAGAGCTCACCCTTTTTTAAGCCTATTAGAGCCTCTGGCTCTAATCAGGTGCTTAAAAAAAAACACCCCACCACATTGGAATCCATGGTCTGGCGCCACTAATATGTAGATCAGGGGGCCGGACGCTTGGATAGGGGAGGCTGCGCCCGTGCGCCCTCTATGGACGGGCCACCACTGCCGGGCATGCAAAAATGTGCTGCAGGTCTCTGCCAGGTCCCACGCGTGTGCACAGAAGCCACTGGTTTCTGGTAGATGGATGAAAGACAATCCGCAAATCCATACATGCTCTTCAATCAGTCCAGATTTATTGTATCTCCATAAAAGATGAGTGTGTACAGCCGATGTTAACGCGTTTCGGCCATAATGGCCTTGCTCACAAATTTAAGAGCATGTATGGAGTTTAGGATCGTCTTTCATCCATTCATTACATTGGCAGCTGAGCAACTACACAAAAAATACAGACACTTCCAGCACTAAGGGGTCTTCTAAAGTGAAGGGCAACACGGACATCAGTAGCCCAAGTCTGGGTGGACATTTTGTCTTTTTTGGAAGACTGGGGTATCTGGGGGGGGGGGGGGCAGAGGAATAAAGAGGAAGGAGGTGAGCTGCCACCAGCACACAGGACTTGTTTCATTCATTGTAAGTACCAACCCTAGTCCTGATAATAAATAAACTTAGCTTGAATTTTTGGATTTTGGTGCAAACTTCAGGCTTTTCTAGTTTGAACTCAAATGTGAAACTTTGTAAACTTTTTTGAAATCCCTACGAAAGCCGTACTTCGGTGGGTACACGTGATATGGAGGACTTTGTTTAACAATGCTGAAGACGATTTGCAGGCTCTTCTTTGTCGCTCTAATACTTTATGCAACTTATTTTTCTTTGTGAATATCCAAGACGGGAACCCCAGGGGTCTAACAGCTGCAATACCGAGACATAGATAATGCAAATCTGCGCCTCCCACACAAGCTGACTTCATTTCGTTCATTAAATGGAAATTAGTGAAACTCGTTACCTTTATTGTCTTGTCTTCTTTGCCGCTGCAGCTGCTAAAGAAATCGCTTGATATCCTGTCAATAGAAATGATGAAAATTTTAATATTATAGAGCCCTTTGAAGACTTCGGAATGATATTGTAATTTTTTATTTTTTTTTACTATAATAATCTTTTCGCTTTTCTTTTTTGTACTTTGACTTTCTTTACAGGAACCACATGCATTGTATTACTTTATTAAAGTGATCCTGCCACAAAAAGCTGATTCGAAGGGGTTTGAAGACTTTGGGATGATATTGTGATTTTTTATTTTTTTTACTAGTATCATTTTATTTTTAATTTTTTTTTCTACCCTGATTTTCTGCCACATAAAAAATAAATAAAAAAACATGCAATATTTACCTGCCCAGGAGCTGATTTGTAGGGGTTGATTTACTCAAGGCAAATATCCTGTTATTCTGTCAATAGAAATTTAGAAAATTTACATTTTTTATGGACCTTCAAAAATGTTTTTTCGGCAATATTGTAAAAATATATTTTATTTACTAGTAAAATATATATATATATTTTTTCTTTAATTTTCTTTACAGGGACTGAATGCATTGTGTTACTTTATTGAAGTGATCCTGTCACTGAAAAATAAAATACAATATACACGCAGCTAAAAAATAAGATTTTCTCATGCTTACCTATCCAGGGGCTGATCCGCAGGGGTTGATTTACTCAAAGGCTAACAGCCTGTTATTCTGTCAATAGAAATTCTGAAAATTATCATATTTTAGAGCCCCTTGAAGGGCTCTAAAATCGGAAATGATATTGTAATTTTTATTTTTTTACTAAAATAATAATTTTTTTGGTTTTCTTTTTTGTACTTTGACTTTATTTACAGTAACCACACGCATTGTATTACTTTATTAAAGTGATCCTGTCACAAAAAGCTGATTCGTAGGGGTTTGAAGACTTTGGGATGATATTGTGATTTTTTTTTTTTTTTTTACTAGTATCATTTTATTTTTTTATTTTTTTTCTACCTTGATTTTCTTTGCAGGAACCAAATACATTGTGCTACTTTATTAAAGTGATCCCATCTCTGAAAAAATAATACAATATACAAGCAACTGAAAAATAAGATTTTCTCATGCTTACCTACACAGGAGCTGAATCGCAGGGGTTGATTTACTCAAAGGAAAACAGCTTGTTATTCTGTCAATAGAAATTCTAAAAAAGCCCTTTGAAGACTTTGGAATGATATTGTCATTTTTTTTTTTTTTTTTACTATAATAATGTTTTTGAAGTGATCCTGTCACTGAAAAATAAAATACAATATACACGCAGCTGCAAAATAAGATTTTCTCATGCTTACCTATCCACGGGCCAATTCGCAGGGGTTGATTTACTCAAAGGCTAACAGCCTGTTATTCTGTCAATAGAAATTCAGAAATTTTTCATATTTTAGAGCCCCTTGAAGGGCTCTAAAATCGGAAATGATATTGTAATTTTATTTTTTTTTTACTAAAATAATATATATATTTTTTTTTTTTTTTGTACTTTGACTTTCTTTACAGGAACCACACACATTGTATTACATTATTAAAGTGATCCTGTCATAAAAAAAAAGAATAAGACATGTAATATTTACCTACCCAAGAGCTGATTTGTAGGGGTTGATTTACTCAAGGCAAATATCCTGTTATTCTGTCAATAGAAATTTTGAAAATGTTAATGCTTAAAGTGTGGTGCCCCTTAAAAAAAAAAAAAAATTAAAAGTCAGCAGCTACAAATACTGCAGCTGCTGACTTTTAATAATCGGACACTTACCTGTCCCAGGGTCCAGCGATGCAGAGGATCAAAGCTCCGCTCGTGATACGCTGCGCAGTCATCTGTGACCTGTCACGTGTCCCAGATGACTGACTGCACCGAGGGGAAGTGATGTCAGTGCCCGCGCACTGAAGGAGGCAGACTACGAGGGACCCCCTAGCAACAGGCATTTAGAGGTGAGTAACATTTTTTTTCCCCAATTATTTATTTATTTATTTTTATGAATTTTAAGCCATTTATTCTTTTTTTTTTGGTGGAAACACCACTTTAAGGGCCCTTTAGAAATTTTCGGGAAGATATTGTGAAATGTATATATTTTTTTTACTAGTATAATATTTTTGTTTTTCTTTTCACTTGATATCCAGTCAATAAAAATGGCAAAATTACCCCCTCCCAAGCGATTAGTACCCCCATACCCAGGACTGTTATCATGGCACAGGGAACCTATGGACCTAGCCTGGTGGTACCGGTGAAGAAAGAGAACTGGATCCAAACAATGTGTTAAGGCTCATTAGCAACAGAGGTCTATGCTGTGTGAATGGCAGAATTATCACACTGGGAGAGAGGTGGCAATCATTACTGGGCTGGTGAAGCGGGGCACAAGCTCGTCGGTGCCTCCCTCAAAATGTTGCAATCATGGAAGAGGAGAAAGTGTACAGTGTCACGGAAAGAGGAGAAAGTCTACAATGTCACAGGAAGAGGAGAAGGCCTACAGTGTCACGGGAAGAGGAGAAGGTGTACAGTGTCACGGGAAGAGGAGAAGGCCTACAGTGTCACGGGAAGAGGAGAAGGTGTACAGTGTCACGGGAAGAGGAGAAGGCCTACAGTGTCACGGGAAGAGGAGAAGGCATACAGTGTCACGGGAAGAGGAGAAGGCATACAGTGTCACGGGAAGAGGAGAAGGCATACAGTGTCACGGGAAGAGGAGAAGGTCTACAGTGTCACGGGAAGAGGAGAAGGCATACAGTGTCACGGGAAGAGGAGAAGGCATACAGTGTCACGGGAAGAGGAGAAGGTCTACAGTGTGACGGGAAGAGGAGAAGGTCTACAGTGTCACGGGAAGAGGAGAAGGTGTACAGTGTCACGGGAAGAGGAGAAGGTCTACAGTGTCATGTGAAGAGGAGAAGGTGTACAGTGTCATGAGAAGAGGAGAAGGTGTACAGTGTCACAGGAAGAGAAGGTTTACAGCGTCACAGGAAGAGCAGAAGGTCAACGGTGTCACAGGAAGAGGAGAAGGTGTACAGTGTCACGGGAAGAGCAGAAGGTGTACAGTGTCACGGGAAGAGGAGAAGGTGTACAGTGTCACGGGAAGAGGAGAAGGTGTACAGTGTCAGGGGAAGAGGAGAAGGTGTACAGTGTCAGGGGAAGAGGAGAAGGTGTACAGTGTCACGGGAAGAGGAGAAGGTGTACAGTGTCATGTGAAGAGGAGAAGGTGTACAGTGTCACGGGAAGAGGAGAAGGTGTACAGTGTCACGGGAAGAGGAGAAGGTGTACAGTGTCATGTGAAGAGGAGAAGGTGTACAGTGTCACAGGAAGAGGAGAAGGTGTACAGTGTCACAGGAAGAGGAGAAGGTGTACAGTGTCACGGGAAGAGGAGAAGGTGTACAGTGTCAGATGCAGGTAAACAGGGTCAGGCAGTCCGACCCTGCCAATGGAAAGGCAGATCAAGGACAAGCGGCAGGCAGGAGAGCAATCAAAGTCAGGCGAGGGTCGTTAACGGCAAACAGATAGGCCGATAAGTGATTCTAACACTGGGAGTGAGGTGGCAATCATGGCTGGGCTGGTGGAGTGGGACACAGGCCCGCCTGGCATTTGTGCATGCTCACACACCCTTTCACGCACCCTTCGCGCACTTCCGGCCACGGACCAATCTTCTGTGCACAGGAATGCACCTTTCCTGACAGGCTTGCTTCTAAGTTGGGGTGCCACTTTAATGATGATTCTCATATGACCGCAACCCCTGTGCCTCCCTGGCATTAGTAATCAAATTTGTGAGGGTCCCAAATTGGGAGATGAGCCCTGTCCACACACTTGTGAGAAGTCGATTACTTGATTGACTTCTCACAAACAAGAACGGCTATAGGTGAATCGAAATTTGGCAGGTCAATGCTGAACCAGTTTTAGCCTCTTACCGTCTGTGTACAGCAGAGCTTATACTGGGGGAGAGAAGCAGCAGAAGGAGCCAATTAAAGCGGTGTTCCGGCCGAAATTACACTTTTTAAATAAAAATACCCCTATAATACACAAGCTTAATGTATTCTAGTAAAGTTAGTCTGTAAACTAAGGTCTGTTTTGTTAGTTTTTAGCAGTAGTTTGTTATTTTATAAACTTGCAGCAGGCCGTGGCCATCTTAAGTGTGGGCATCTAAAGCCAGACTGTATTTCTTCCTGTATCTCATCCTTGCAGATCTCATACATGCTCAGTGCAGCATAAGCAGTGTAATAGGTTTCAGGTCAGGTTTCCATAGCAACGGCAGTTTGAGAGGAAGTTGCTGCCCCTTCCCAGGAGGCATTGCAAACAGGAAATGATGCGATGGGCCGTGGCCAGGGAGGAGGGAGTGAAAAATGAATACAGCAGATATACAGTCTGTGCTGAAAAAAAAATAAAAAAAATATCCAATTTGTTTACAGTGCATAGTTTAGTGAGGGATGCTGAAGAGTTGTAAAAGTGGGTGGAACTCCACTTTAATCCATGTGCTGACAAGAAGCATGTTGATAGGAGGGTGAAGCAGGGTGACAGAGAGATGAGCTCATCACTGTGCTGCTTCTCCTTTCAGCGTCCTGTCACATGATGGGGCGGGTTCAGGAAGTGGCCTGGACGATGCTGGCTTTCAGACTGAGGGCATCTAGTGGCTGAAAAAAGTACTGCAAGATAAATCTCTGGATTAAAGGTGATTATTGCTGCAAAAGCTGATTTTTAATTGTATCTTTAAATTCTTTTTTATTTTTAGCTGGAGTTCTTCTGTTTAAATGTTTTCATTTTCTTTTTTAGTGCATAGATACCTTGAATGACCCATCCACAATGCAGTCCTTGTAAAGTCATTTCTTGTTTGCATGAGGGTCTTATCTCCGGAGGATACAACTATCTTCTGTTTTCACGGGAGAATGTTTTGCCACACTTAGCGATAAGTAAGATTACAGCTATAACTCACTACAAATGAGAACAGAGAGGATAATCAATAAGGTTATGATAGATAACCTAATTCTATCTAGAAGCCTGCATAGCAGCAAAATCATTTGGTGCGCTCAGATTGAAGGCAAAGATTCAGGTTTATACATTAAAGGGCGCTTGTGGTAATCATGTAGACCATAATTACCTTCAAATAGGAAGATTAGAGCACATTAACGCTCCTAAGAATCTAATAGGCTAATAGACAGATGGTCTACAGAATGAGTTACTGCCCTCTATGCACAACCCTTTATGATGGATCTGCACGTGGTTAGGGTTGGGCAAGGCTTTGTGATGTGTACTTCAAACCTCAATGATGAACTGCATAGTGAATAGGATTTTTTTGTAACATTTAAGCAACTTTTTTTGCTAAAATAAAATCCTTAATTGAGGTCATACCTGTAAAGAATATAGTTTCTGATTCTATGCTGATAAATAATGGGAATTCCTCATAATGGACACAGCAGGTGTACAAACCTGGGAACTCAGCACAGGGATGGTGGGAACCCCTCATAATGGGCACAACAGGTGTACAGACCTAGGAACTCAGCACAGGGATGGTGGGATCCCCTCATAATGGGCACAGCAGGTGTACAGACCTAGGAACTCAGCACAGGGATGGTGGGGAACACCTCATAATGGGCACAGCAGGTGTACAGACCTGGGAACTCAGCACAGGGGTGGTGGGAACCCATCATAATGGGCACAGCAGGTGTACAGACCCGGGAACTCAGCACAAGGATTGAGGGAACCCCTTATAATGGGCACATCAGGTGTACAGACCTGGGAACTCAGCACAGGGATGGTGGGGGACCCCTCATAATGGGCACAGCAGGTGTACAGACCCAGAAACTCAGCACAGGGATGGTAGGAACCCCTCATAATGAGCATACCAGGTGTACAGACCTGGGAACTCAGCACAGGGATGGTGGGAACCCCTCATAATGGACACAGCAGGTGTACAGACCTGAGAACTCAGCACAGGGATGGTGGGAACCCCTCATAATGGGCACATCAGGTGTACAAACCTGGGAACTCAGCACAGGGATGGTAGGAACCCCTCATAATGGGCACAGCAGGTGTACAGACCCGGGAATTCAGCACAGAGATGGTGGGAACCCCTCATAATGGGCACAGCAGGTGTACAGACCCGGGAACTCAGCACAGAGATGGTGGGAACCCCTCATAATGGGCACAGCAGGTGTACAGACCCGGAAACTCAGCACAAGGATTAAGGGAACCCCTTATAATGGGCACAACAGGTGTACAGACCTGGGAACTCAGCACAGGGATGGTGGGGAACCCCTCATAATGGGCACAGCACGTGTACAGACCCAGAAACTCAGCACAGGGATGGTAGGAACCCCTCATAATGAGCATAGCAGGTGTACAGACCTGGGAACTCAGCAGAGGGATGGTGAGAACCCCTCATAATGGGCACAGCAGATGTACAGTTCGGGAACTCTGGGCAGGGCCCCAACTCAAGATGAAAATGCTACATGCAAACAGTGCAAGCTGTAGGGGTTCACGAAGGTCCCGTTAAAAATGAACGACATGCAATGAACCGCAGTATGCTTGGTGTATTAGCATGCACAGCAATAATGCACATAATTTACCGCTCAGCCCGACGCTGTGAATGAGCCCTTCATTTCAAGGTCACACCGGCTCCAACCAGCTGACACATGAGATCTGGTTCTGAAACTTTTCTTTCTCCTATCTGTTGAGTTCTGAATACATCTCACTGAGCCGGGGACTCGGCTATATTCACGTCTCATATGCTGCTGATGCATCATTTGTTTTGAATTTCCACCTCATTCAACACAATAAAACTGCTATTGACAAAGAGACGCTCATGCTTTGCATCTCATTGCTTTGCAGCTTCAGCTATTTTTTCCCTATCAGCCACTAATTAAATTACATCGGGAGATTAAAAAAAGTTTGCAAGAGAGAAGGTATAAATCTGGAGGCAGCCGGATAATCAGACAGATTCTTCCCTCTAAGAGCTCTTCTAGCAGAAATAAACAATACGTTCTTGGGAGGAGATTCACAGAGTTGGAGTTGCACTGCAATGTTGGCACAATCTGCTTCTTTGTGTGCAGAGCAGTGTTGGTCATCTTACTTTAAAAAAGTAATTAGTTAAGTTACAAATTACTTCTCCCAAAAAGTAATTGCGTTAGTAACTCAGTTACTACATTGGAAAAGTAATTAGTTACGCAGCAAAGTAACTGACTTTTTTTTAAAATATTCTATACGTGTAACTAAGGGGCGGGTCTAGTATTACTGTAACCAAGGGGCGCATTTATTATTATTGTTATATATCGTGTAACCAAGGGGCTGCTCTATTATTACTCTAACCAAGGAGCAGATCTGTTATAGCGTGTAAGCAAGGGGCGGGTGTACTATTATTATATCGTGTTAGGGGCGGATGGCTACAGAAGAGGGGGAATGTTAAATTAATGGGCAGAGCTCGATATATAACAAATAATAATAAATGCGCCCCTTGGTTACAGTAATACTAGACCCGCCCCTTACTTACATGATAGATGCAGAGTAGCATGAGCATCAGGAGCGTGCGGCATCGCCTCCTACAATTACATGTTAACTGCACCTGCGCGGTGTAGAGTTCACTCAGAGCTGTTTAGGTTCGGCAATTTTCGGAAGCTCCGTAGTCCTTCGTACTGCACAAGCCCTGCGCCTGCGCAGTACAGGGGGTCCTTATCCGGCGGGGAAACTTTTTTGGCAGGACACCGGAATTACACTACTGCCATCTAGTGGCGGTAGATGTAATTGGGGTAACTAAGCCAAAGTAATGGGAACTGAGTTACCATGAGGGGAAAAGTAATCAGTTAGATTACTCGTTACCCTCTAAAGTAACTGCGTTAGGTAACTCAGTTTATTTTAACTCAGTTACTTACATCACTGGTGCAGAGTATGCAAAAACGTCCGATTTTATGGGCAAAGAAGAGCTCAGAGGTAAGTCATCTCCAGGAGTATCAAAACAAAAGGCGTGCAAGATCCTACATTTCATTTACTTTAGAAAGCAGCAATAACCTATAAAAGGCCAGTTCCCTGTCAGCATACTGCAGAGAAGGATCTATGCTCTCTGCGTGGAAGCAGCAGTCTCTCTGCAGAGGTCCAACACACCCCCCTGTTTCATTAAAGCCAGAACTCTCCAATCAGCAAAGCCCATTCTCCCTTCCTGTTGCAGAGCAATGTTCTGACCAGGAGCGTTGCTAGGTCTACAAAAGATCTGGGGCTAGAGCCCATAGCAGCGAAGTAAAGAAAGTCATACGCTTGGGCGGGCATACACATGTATATAATATACATGTGTGTGTGTATGTATATATATATACACACACCCCAGGGTCACGGAGGTCACAGGCGGCACCCCCCCCCAGTCCAGGCCCCGTACTTACCCCATCTTGTGGGCAGTGCGGTGGGCGGTGTCAGCTTCTCTCTGGGCTGTGGGCTGCTTGTTGGTTCTGTTCCTGTCTTCTCCCTCCTATCCTCTGTGCGTCTCCTCCCTTCTTCTCCACTTGGCCAGTCCGATCGGATCTTCTTTCGGCCAATCGGGTGACGGATCTCATGACCCGCTTCCTGATTGGCCTGGAGGAGATTCAGTGTTACAATAGTGAATATTCATTTCAGTGGTGGCTGATGCTCAAAATTTTTGGGGGGCGCAAACATTTTTTGAAAAAAAATCATCAATTGCAGCCAATGTGCCCTCAAATGCTGCCACTGTGCCCATCAAACGCTACCACTATGCCCATTAAAAAGCTGCCAATGTGCCCATCAAACACTGCCGATGTGCCAAACACTGCCACTGTGCCCTCAAATGCTGCCACTGTGCCCTCAAATGCTGCCACTGTGCCATCAAACAGGACCACTGTGCCATCAAACACGGCCACTGTGCCATCAAACACGGCCACTGTGCCATCAAATGCTGCCACTGTGCCATTAAATGCTGCCACTGTGCCCATTAAATGCTGCCACTGTGCCATCAAATGCTGGCACTGTGCCAAACGCTGCCAGTGTGCCCATCAAATGCTGCCAGTGTGCCCATCAAATGCTGCCAGTGTCCCTCCCAGGACACCCCCCAGATGGATTTTTTATGTGGGCGGTGTCTGTGAGGAGCAATCTGTGAGCAAGATTGGTCACCCTGCTTAATTGGAAGAGGGCAACGGCGACCAGTCAGCATAAGCAGTAGCATCTCCTACGGGGTGATAGGACAGAAATCCCAGTTCATTTGCCTTGGCAGTGGCAATGCTGAAAATATTTATAAAAAACAAACATTTTTGGGCAAAGGTAAGGCTGTGGCTTGGCATTAAAAGCTTTTTTCCCCTGAACGCAGTTCAGCCATAACTATATAATATGAGTCACCAACATTTTGAAGTTTTATCACGTCGTGTCACGACTTCAGCAAGGTTGGGAACCATTGCCCTAAATGGATAATAACAGATAAAGATTCTAATATAGTCAAACTAGTTCTGGAAAGTTCCCTGCACTCCGGCTCTGGGATGTAATCTGTGAAATGACTTTTTGATGTGGTTTGTATTCATCATGAATGATGAGCAATAGGCTGAATCGGCAGGAAGACTTCACAGACCTTGTTCATTAATGCAGCAAAATCTTTCTACCTGTCATTCTGAATACTGATGGGATCTCCGAACAGCTTTGGCTGTTAAGATTTTATGGCCGTTTTTCAATTTAAACATCTCCTCTTTGGAAAGCACACAGAGCCGTACAAAACACGCAAGCGGTGACCAGGGGCAGCTTGTACAGGTGAGCCCTTTCTCCATATGTCTTGGTGTGTGGGGTATTTGACTTGTGGGGAGGTGCAGCGTGGTGGGGCAGCAGAAAATTCTCCGAGTCCAACTGCAGAGGACAGACAGAGATATATTGTAATTGAAGTTCGGCAAGATACAATGAGCCGTCAGGAGCCCAACTGGGACCACTCAGATGTAACAGCGATGAGAAATAGCAGAAGGTCTCAGGGGTGCCGACAATGTCTATCTCATACCTCCCAACTTTCTGATATGGGAACGAGGAACACCTATTAGCAAAAGCATACAGGCATAGGACATACCCCCTGCCACGCCCCCTTAAGGAGTGTAGCACTGGCTCCTGACAAGCATGCGCTATGTGTTTTTCAAAGTTAACATTCCTGAAACACAATATTGCCGTCCTGCTATAAGTCGCTGATTGCCACCATTACTAGTAAAAAAAAAAAAATTTAAATTAAAAAATTAAAATATCTGTACAGTTAGAACACGCTGAAGGAACACACTTAACCCCTTGATCGCCCCCTAGTGGTTAACCCTTTCCCTGCCAGTGACATTTATACAGCAATCAGTGGCTATTTTTAGCTCAGATTGCTGTATAAATGTCAATGGTCCGAAAATAGTGTTAAAAGTGTCCGATCTGTTCGCCGAAATGCCGCAGTCCCGATAAAAAAAACGCAGATCACTGCCATTACTAATAAAAATGACATAAATCTATCCCCTATTTTGTAGACGCTATAACTTTTGTGCAAACCAATCAATATACGCTTATGGAATTTTCTTTTACCAAAAATATGTAGCAGAATATATATTGGCCTAAACTGAAGAAAAAATTAGATTTTTTCAATTTTTTTTATTACCGTATTTATCGGCATATAACACGCACTTTTTTCCCCTTACAATCAGGGGAAAATCAGGGGTGCATGTTATACGCCGATCATAAGGAAGTCATCGAGTCCTGGATGTATTATAAGTAAGGATGAGCCGAACACCCCCCCGTTCGGCTCGCACCAGAACCCGCGAACGGACCTAAAGTCCGTGCGAGCTTTAGAACCCTATTAGTTATAATGGATGCGAACGTTCGAAATTAAAAGTGCTCATTTTAAAGGCTAATATGCATGTTAATGTCATAAAAAGTGTTTGGGGACCTGGGTCCTGCCCCAGGGGACATGTATCAATGCAAATTTTTTTTTTAAAAAACGGCCGTTTTTTCAGGAGCAGTGATTTTAATAATGCTTAAATTGAAACAATAAAAGTGTAATATTCCTTTAAATTTCGTACCTGGGGGGTGTCTATAGTATGCCTGTAAAGGGGCGCATGTTTCCCGTGTTTAGAACTGTCTCTGCGCAAAGTGTCATTTTTGAAAGTAAAAAAGCTATTTAAAATCACTCGCGGCTAATGTTAATTCACGGCTCCCGTAACACAGAGAACAGTGATTCATTGAAACTCATTCATAAAAAAAAGTCATTGATAAAAAAAAAAAAAAAAATGAAAAAAAAAAAGCGTAGGGGTCCCCCAAATTCAATAACCAGGCCCTTCAGGTCTGGGATGGATATTAAGGGGGATCCCAGCCAAAAAAAAAAAAAAAAAATGGCGTAGGGTCCCCCTCAAAATCCATACCAGACCCTTGAGGTCTGGTATGGATTTTAAGGGGAACCCTAGCCAAAAAAAATGGCGTGGGGTCCCCCTCAAAATCCATACCAGACCCTTATCCGAGCACGCAACCTGGCAGGCCGCAGGAAAAGAGGGGGGACGAGAGCGGCCCCCCCCTCTCGCCTGAACCGTACCAGGCCACATGCCCTCAACATTGGGAGGATGCTTTGGGGGTCTAAGACCCCAAAAGCACCTTGTCCCCATGTTGATTAGGACAAGGGCCTCTTCCCCACAACCCTGGCCGGTGGTTGTGGGGGTCTGCGGGCGGGGGGCTTATCGGAATCTGGAAGCCCCCTTTAACAAGGGGACCCCCAGATCCCGGCCCCCCCCCTGTGTGAAATGGTAAGGGGGTACAAAAGTACCCCTACCATTTCACCAAAAAAGTGGCAAAAATGGTAAAAAGGACAGGAGACAGTCTTTGACAATTCCTTTATTAAAATCTTCTTTCTTCTTTCTTCATCCTTCGGATTCTTCATCTTCTCCTTCCTTCATCTTCTTCCATCTTCTTCTTCCATTTTCTTCTTCCTCCGATCCGCTTCTTCTTGCGCTGGTCTTCTCGTCCTTCTCGTCCGGCATCTTCTTCCGTCGGCGTCGGCGTCGGTGTCGGTGTCTTCTTGGGCCGCTCCGCGCAATGGGAGGCTCCCGCTGTGTGAGGCTCCGCTCCATCTGACAGGTCTTTTAAAACGGAGGGCACCTGGTGACCCCGCCCCCCTCTGACATCATGGGGAAAGCCATCATGGAATTCCCCATGACGTCCCTGTGCGTCAGAGGGGGCGGGGTCACCAGGTGCCCTCCATTATAAAAGACCTGTCAGACGGAGCGGAGCCTCACACAGCGGGAGCCTCCCATTGCGCGGAGCGGCCCAAGAAGAGACAGAGACACCGACGCCGACGCCGACGGAAGAAGATGCCGGACGAGAAGGACGAGAAGACCAGCGCAAGAAGAAGCGGATCGGAGGAAGAAGAAAATGGAAGAAGAAGATGGAAGAAGATGAAGGAAGGAGAAGATGAAGAAACCGAAGGATGAAGAAAGAAGAAAGAAGATTTTAATAAAGGAATTGTCAAAGACTGTCTCCTGTCCTTTTTACCATTTTTGCCACTTTTTTGGTGAAATGGTAGGGGTACTTTTGTACCCCCTTACCATTTCACACAGGGGGGGGGCCGGGATCTGGGGGTCCCCTTGTTAAAGGGGGCTTCCAGATTCCGATAAGCCCCCCGCCCGCAGACCCCCACAACCACCGGCCAGGGTTGTGGGGAAGAGGCCCTTGTCCTAATCAACATGGGGACAAGGTGCTTTTGGGGTCTTAGACCCCCAAAGCATCCTCCCAATGTTGAGGGCATGTGGCCTGGTACGGTTCAGGCGAGAGGGGGGGCCGCTCTCGTCCCCCCCTCTTTTCCTGCGGCCTGCCAGGTTGCGTGCTCGGATAAGGGTCTGGTATGGATTTTGAGGGGGACCCCACGCCATTTTTTTTGGCTAGGGTTCCCCTTAAAATCCATACCAGACCTCAAGGGTCTGGTATGGATTTTGAGGGGGACCCTACGCCATTTTTTTTTTTTTTTTTTTTTTGGCTGGGATCCCCCTTAATATCCATCCCAGACCTGAAGGGCCTGGTTATTGAATTTGGGGGGACCCCTACGCTTTTTTTTTTTTTTTTTATTAATGAATGACAGCTCTCTGTGTTACAGGAGCCATCAATTCATTAGCCGCGAGTGATTTAAATAGCTTTCTTCCTGCAAAAATGACACTTTTTTGCAGGGAAAGTTCTAAGCACAGGAAACCTGCCCTCCTTCACAGGCTACCTATAGACACCCCCCAGATGTGATACTGCAATGCTGTTCTAACAGCATGCACACACATATCCCCAGAAATAAAGAACATATTGTTGTCAGCAGTCAGCAGCACACTGACACGCTGACACTGTGAGTGAAACATAATATGCGAGGCCGCCGCAGCGGCGGCCTCTTATACCGTGGGGCGTGTATTAAAGCCCCTGAGCTATAATTGGCTACAGGCATCCTGCCTGTAGCCAATTATGGCTCTCCTCGCTGCCGGCGCTGTGATTGGCCAAGCATGCGGGGTCACAGTGCATGCTTGGCCAATCATCAGCCAGCATTGCACTGCGCGGGCCGCAATGCATTGCGGGGCCGCTCGCATCACACGAATTTGATGCGAGCGGTCCCAATAGTTCTGGGCTCGCCGAGCGAGCGAACACCCGGTGCTCGATTCGAACATGGGTTCGAATCGAACACCGGGCTCATCCTTAATTATAAGTGCAATTCATTAATTGATATCCTTTGTGGCTATTGATGATTATATTTCAATACATTATTTGTTGGCCAGAGTTCAGCTCTAACTTTAACTTGGAATTTTTTTAAATGTACATCTTGCCAGGACCAATCACAGGACCACATTTCTGAGCATTGGTCACATGATCTCTGCCCAAAAAAATAGGACCAGAGTTCATCAGAAACTAGAATGCCCTTCTCCCAAGCTCCTTCAAAGGTCTCCATTTTTGAGAATTGAATCAAATATTATATTTCTTTTTTAACATCTAATCTATTTAATAAGTAGTAATGGATGAAAATATTTTTCCTTGGGATCCCGTAAACAGAAACAAGGCAGAGCTTTGGTATGTGGAGCAGGACAGATGTAGCGATTACACCCGGCAGGCATTTCTCACCCCGAAATACATGATGTCTATTAGCGGTTCATGAATGTTGCCCGGGGGGGAAAAGAAGCCTTCACAGCTGATCTGCTGTTCCACTAAGAATTACTTCTATGCACTGGGAGATTTTCCATGCCTTGCTGAGCCGACTTAACAAAAAAAGAAGAAAAAAAAGTGCAGAGAGAGGGAAACTGTTCTGTATATGGAAACTGAACTGCCAAATACCACTAGGAAAGCTTGGATGTTCACCTCCCGGGCAAACAGTTGTATCCCTAATCAGATGGACTTCAAAGTTCTAACATCGGTTAGGGCCAGTCTTTACATATTTGTACGCGATAAACTGATTTTCTTACTATATAGGTCTGAAATTCAAAAGCAGATTAAAGCAAGTCAATTGAAGGTCAATTAATGCCTAAGTACAAGTTGCTGAAGTTGCACCATTTGGCATCAACATCCCTCATAATGCCAAAAAGGAGAGACCAAATATAAATGATACTTTTAAGGTGCCCTTACATTTATAAATATCCATCCACTATCATTAAAACTGATAATGCTTGTATTTGTATTCATCAAAAAAAAATAAAAAAATTGATCATTAAATCCAATCTGACCACCAATGGTCCATACATTATCACAAAACAGCAACGTTGGTGGACAGAGCACTGCAACAAAAATCCTACTCTATTTCAGAACTATATTACCAATTACTAGCACATGGAGCATCCTCAAATGGTGCATCTTTTCTAAAAGAATGGTCCAAGGATATCAGGGGCAGATGTGGATAAGCTACTTGAGGGATACAAACTTGTGGTCAATGAGTTATGGAGGGAAGCGCAATTTAGGATTCTCCATTGGCCTTTATGGACACCACCACTCTGCCCGACTAACACATGTCTAGGTGGAGGTCTGGGACCTTGTTAGTCGACTTGTCATAGTTTCATAGTTAGTAAGGTTGAATAAAGACACCAGTCCATCCTGAGCGAGTGTCTAAAACTGTCCCTATCCCTGTACATTGCACACTCACATCGGTCCCTACCCTCAAGGAGCCCACAATCCAAGGTCCTCATTCATATACTAGGGCCAATTTTTGTACAGAAGCCAATTAACCTACCTGCATGTCTTTGGATTGTGGGAGGAAACCCATGCAAGCACAGGGAGAACATGCAAACTCCAGGCAGGTAGTGTTGTGGTTGGGATGTGAACCAGTGACCCTTCTTACTGCTAACCACTACACCACTGGGCTGCTGACTTTTGATGGGGGAGAAATAAACTTTGTCAACCAAACAAGTATTGCCTTGTTTGTTGTTGGGAGCAGTTGAAATATCTGATATCCATATTCAGAATAGGAGGAAGTGGTATATGATGAAAGCACTCAAGCAGAGTGTGGGGTGTTTAATCACAATGTGCATTGCTAATTATGCTGCTCAGTACAATACACATATTCAGGAGGTGATACCATCAGGGGGATTCAAACTCATGGCTTGAACCTTTGAAGGTAGCAGGGCACACCTCCATGCTACAGAGCTGAGCACAAACCTACATAGAAAATACATTTACTAATGTTTAATTCTATACAATGTTTTGCATTTCGGACATTAATATTATAGTAACAACCATGCTCATGCTGATGTGGCATTGGCTAATAGGCGTTCGCCTCTTTTCAGCATATGCTGCTGAGTAAAATGCAAGTTTTCAGTAGGTGATACCATCTGTGTGATTTTCAGCCATTTGAGCACAGTTATATTGAGAATATACGTTTACTAGTGTTTGATGGTGGGACTACTTTATATTCTCGGTATAATAGTACTCTGAACATGGACTTAGGCCTGTTCACACTTGTGCGACCTGAAAGTCGTGTGATTTTGCAGCGTTTTTTTTGCCATGATTTTGATGTGACCTTAAGCAATGCCTGTGTAACCTTGAGGTCTATGGACGCAGGAGTCGCAGCGAAAGTTTTGCAATTTTGCTGCGATTTTCCCACGATTTTGCAGCAGCAATTTTGCTGTGATTTCAGGGAATACCTGTGTAAACTTGAGGTCTATGGACCTCAACTCGCATCAAAGTCAGACCAAAGTAGTACAGGGACTACTTTGAAGTTGGTGTGACTTGAATTCGCACAGATATGAATGGTACTCATTGAAAATCCTGGGTTAAGTCACAGGAAAAGTCGAACAAGTGTGAAAGAGGCCTCACCTCGACTTTGTGAGTGATTTCAGATACATCAGTGCACTTTCCTGCACAGATGACTAGTGAAATCGCATAGGTCCCAACTGTCCCTGATTTGGAACAAAGTCCCTCGTCCCTCTTTCCTCCTCATTTTTCCCTCATTTTGTTCTGATCTATATAGTTGTATATAAAATGCACTTGTTATCTTTCAAAAAGGGTTTCCCAGTGCTAAACCTTTCATCCAATTTCTAAAATTGCTTTGTTTGTAAATTTCCAAAGCCAATCTAAAAAAAAGCACTTGGGGGTTTAACTAATCTTTTTTTTTTTTTTGCATAATTCTCCTTTATGCTAGCAAAAAAAATGATTACACAGTATATATGGTGCTACATTTATCAAAACAGAAATTGGCACATATTCAAACTATAACACCCACCACCCCACAATCCACACACATACATTGTTCTGCTGGAAGCTGCATTTCTGTGTACACGATTAAGCAATGAGATCAAAGAGTAGACGGTCATCAGATGCTCCCAAAACCATGAATGCATGGTCAGACAGGAACAATACACACACAACATTGACAGCATGGCCACATAAACCCACTTTTGATGGAAAGAATGCACAAGAATTTCAGCACACAAACAGCCCTAGTTGGGCGTTTGTCATTATGCACAATATCATTCCTTCTCCCCCACAAATTACGGCAAAAAAAATGGCCAAACGAACCCACCCCCCCCCACTGCAGTCCTTTATATAAGGAAGGTTGTATTGTTAGCACACTGACACACGACCAATAGAAGTACACTCCCACCAGTATATTTCAATCTGTCTCTTCATGTATGTCTAAAGTGATTGCACCTGATGAGCAGCAGCACATAATACTATTTGGAACTCTTCAACTACAGGCCAAAGATGCATGCACATAAACAAAGCAACAGTTTTCTAAGCATATGTACCTGTGCAGTGTAAACCCTATAATTTTAAATGTCCAAGTCCCTGGGCATGATTAGTGCTAACAAACATTAACATTAGTCCCTGGCTGCAATGAGCTTCCAATCTAAAGTCCAAAACGAACTTTCTTACATTAGAGACTATTTATACAGGAGACAAATAAAATGCCAGTATGTCTTTTTATTGTGGTAAGAAACACACAGGGAGAACATATAAACTTCAAACACAAGAATTAGGATGCTGGGGAATTAAACCAGCAACCCCAGTGCTGCTAGACAGAATTTCTACCCACTTAGCCAGCAGGCAGCCTCACACATGTAGTCTGCATCTCTGTGATGTGAACCAGCCCTAAGTCCATAGCCATGCTCAGTGTCACAAGCAATATACAATAAATTGTCCTAAGTAGGGATGAGCCGAACACCCCCGGGTTTGGTCCGCACCAGAACCTGCGAACGGACCGAAAGTTTGCACGAACAAACTTTAGAACCCTATTAATTACAATGGACGCGAACGTTCGAAATCTAAAGTGCTATTTATAACGGCCAATATGCATGTTATTGTCCTAAAAAGGGTTTGGGGACCCGGGTCCTGCCCCAGGGGACATGTATCAATGCAAAAATAAGTTTTAAAAACTGAAGTTTTTTCTGGAGCAGTCATTTTAATGATGCATAAAGTGAAAACAAAAAAAAGTTAAATATTCCTTTAAATATCGTACCTGGGGGGTGTCTAAAGTATGGCTGTGAAGTGGCATGTGTTTCTCGTGTTTAGAACTGTCCCTGCACAAAATGACATTTGTAAAGGAAAAAAAGCCATTTAACCACTTAACCGGTTCCCGACCGGCGCATGACGATATACGTTGGCAGAATGGCACAGACAGGCAGGAGGGCGTATATATAAGTCCCTCCTTAATGCCGTCCGTGCCATCGGGATCGTGCCGGGAGCGGCGCGCTCCCGCGCCGGTCGGGACCCCCATGAGGCCGGTCGCGGGTCCCGCGGACTCGATCGCCGCGGGGACACCCGCGATCGTCTCACGGGAAGGCAGAACGGGGAGATGCGGAAATAGACAGCATCTTCCCGTTCTGCCTAGCAACTAGTGACGCCGATCTCTGCTCCCTGTGATTGGAGCAGAGATCAGCATTCACTAGCTGACAGCCACGCCCCCCCACAGTAAGAAACACACCCTAGGCATACTTAACCCCTAAACTGCCCCCTTGTGGTTAACCAATCAATGCATTTAAATAGCATTGATTGCTGTATAAATGACAATGGTCCCAAAAATGTGTCAAAAATGTCTGATGTGTCCGCCATAATGTCGCAGTCACAATAAAAATCGCTGATCGCCGCCATTACTAATAAAAAAAATTATTAATAAAACTGCTATAAAACTATCCCCTATCTTGTAAACGCTATAACTTCTGCGCAAACCAATCAATAATCGCTTATTGCGTTTTTTTTTACCAAAAATATGTAGAAGAATACGTATCGGCCTAAACTGAGGAAAAAAAAAAATTTTTATATATTTTTGGGGGATATTTATTATAGCAAAAAATAAAAAATAATGCGTTTTTTTTTCAAAATTGTCGCATTTTTTTGTTTATAGTGCAAAAAATAAAAACCGCAGGGGCGATCAAATACCACCAAAAGAAAGCTCTATTTGTGGGAAAAAAAGGACGTCAATTTTGTTTGGGAGCCACGTCGCACAACCGCGCAATTGTCAGTTAAAGCGACGCAGTGCCGAATCGCAAAAACGGGCCTGGTCCTTTGGCTGCAAATTGGTCCGGTCTGAAAGTGGTTAAGCCCCGGACCAATTTGCCTTTTTGCGATTCGGCACTGCGTCGCTTTAACTGACAATTGCGCGGTCGTGCGACGTGGCTCCCAAACAAAATTGGCGTCCTTATTTTACCACAAATAGAGCTTTCTTTTGGTGGTATTTGATCACCTCTGCCGTTTTTATTTTTTGCGCTATAAACAAAAATAGAGCAACAATTTTGAAGAAAATGCAATATTTTTTACTTTTTGCTATAATAAATATCCCCAAAAAAATATATAAAAAAAAAAACATTTTTTTTCCTCAGTTTAGGCCGATACGTATTCTTCTACATATTTTTGGTAAAAAAAAAAATCGCAATTAGCGATTATTGATTGGTTTGTGCAAAAGTTATAGCGTTTACAAAATAGGGTATAGTGTTATAGCATTATTAATATTTATATATTTTTTTTTACTAGTAATGGCGGCGATCAGCGATTTTTTATTGTGACTGCGACATTATGGCGGACACATCGGACATTTTTGACACATTTTTGGGACCATTGTCATTTATACAGCAATCAGTGCTATTTAAATTCAGGTGTATGCTGTGCAGGAGGCACACTACACTGACTGAATATTAGGCAGATGCCTGTGTTGCACAAATCAACTACCAACACCAGCAATGAGGGGGTAGATTCAGGTGTATGCAGAAGACACACTACACTCACTGTAACAGCACTAGGTTAGGAAGCAAAGCAAAGCTGACACTGTCCCTGCCTATCCTGCTCTCTCCCTGACCACTAAACTCACTGTAACAGCGCTATCTAAAGAAGTATAAAGCACAGCTGACACTGTCCCTGCCTATCCTGCTCTCTATGAACGCCACACAACACTACACAAGGCCGCCGCACTGGCGGCCTTATATAGTGTGAGGCGTGTACTAAACCCCCCTGAGCTAAAATTGGCCACAGGCATCCTGCCTGTGGCCAATTATGGCTCTCCTCGCTGCCGGCGCTGTGATTGGCCAAGCATGCTGGGTCACAGTGCATACTTGGCCAATCATCAGCCAGCAATGCACTGCGACTGGCGCAGTGCATTGTGGGCCATTCATATCACACGAATTTGATGCGAACGGCCCACAAAGTTCTGGTTTCGACGAATGGACGAACGGCCGATGTTCGATTCGAACATGGGTTCAAATCGAACACCGGGCTCATCCCTAGTCCTAAGTATTGCCTGCCTTTACACGCACATGAACTGTAATGACATCCCAGTCTTAGTCCGTAGGGTTCAAAATTAATTTGGCCCACCCTTTGCCGCTATAACAGCTTCAACTCTTCCGGGAAGGCTGTCCACAAGGCTTAGGAGTGTGTCTATGGGAAAGTGTCATCGTTCCCAAAGAAGTGCATTTGTGAGATCAGGCACTGATGTTGGACGAGAAGACCTGGCTTACAGTCTCTGCTCTAATTCATCCCCAAGGTGTTCTGTTGTGTTGAGGTCCATAAAGACATGGATGAGGGAGTTTGGGGTGGAGGAACTTGAAAAAGTATTCATACCCCTTGAAAATGTCCACATTTTGTCATTTTACAACCAAAAACGTAAATGTATTTTATTGGGATTTTACGTGATAGACCAACACAAAGTGGCACATAATTGTGAAGTGGAAGGAAAATGATAAATGGTTCTTAAAATGTTTTGCAAATAAATATGTGAAAAGTGTGGCGTGCATTTGTATTCAGCCCCCTTTACTCTGATACCCCTAACTAAAATCTAGTGTGTAATTTAATCTCAGTATAAATACAGCTGTTCTGTGAAGCCCTCAGAGGTTTGTTAGAGAACTTTAGTATACAAACAGCATCATGAAGGCCAAGGAACACACCAGACAGGTCAGGGATAAAGTTGTGTAGAAGTTTAAAGCAGGGTTAGGTTATAAAAAGAATATCCCAAGCTTTGAACATCTCATGGAGAACTGTTTAACCCATCATCCGAAAATGGAAAGAGTATGGAACAACTGCAAACCTACCAAGACATGACCGTCCACCTAAACTGACAGGCTGGGCAAGGAGAACATTTATCAGAGAAGCAGCCAAGAGGCCCATGGTAACTCTGGAGGAGCTGCAGAGATCCACAGCTCAGGTGGAAGAATCTGTTCACAGGACAACTATTAGTCGCGCTCTCCACAAATCTGTGGCAAACATGTGGAAGAAGGTGCTCTGGTCAGATGAGACCAAAATTTTACTTTTTGGCCTAAAAGCAAAATGCTATGTGTGGCGGAAAACAAACACTGCACATCACCCTGAACACACCATCCCCACCGTGAAACATGGTGGTGGCAACATCAAGTTGTGGGGATGCTTTTCTTTAGCAGGGACAGGGACGCTGGTCAGAGTTGATGGGAAGATGGATGGAGCCAAATACAGGGCAATCTTAGATTAAAACCTGTTAGAGTCTGCAAAAGACTTTAGACTGGAGCCGAGGCTCACCTTTCTGCAGGACAACGACCCTAAACATACAGCCAGAGCTACAATGTAATGGTTTAGATCAAAGCATATTCATGTGTTAGAATGGCCCAGTTAAGGTCCAGACCTAAATCCAATTGAGAACCTGTGGCAAAACTTGAAAATTACTGTTCACAGACGTTCTCCATCCAATCTGACAGAGCTTGAGCTACTTTGCAAAGAAGAATGGGCAAAAATGTCACTCTCTAGATGTGCAAAGCTGATAGAGACATCCCCAAAAAAAACTTGCAGCTGTAATTGCAGAGAAAGGAGGTTCTACAAAGCATTGACTCAGGGGGGCGCCATACAAATGCACACCACACTTTTCACATATTTATTTGTAAAAAAAATTGAAAAAACATTTATTGTTTTTCTTCCACTTCACAACACAACTTTGTGTTGGTCTATCACATAAAATCCCAATAAAATACATTTACGTTTTTGGTTGTAACATGACAAAATGTGAAAAATTGCAAGGGGTATGAATACTTTTTCAAAGCACTGTATATTGTTTTTTTTTTTTTGTTTTTCTTTTGCATCAAAATTCATTAAAAAGTGTATTTTTTCAAAAAAAATTTAAAATGTGTTTGTAAAACTGCTGCACAAATACAGCGTGAGATAAACAATTGTGTTGACTGCCATCTTATTCTCTAGGGTCTCTGCTAAAAAATATATATAATATTTGGGTGTTTAAAGTAATGTTCTAGCAAAAAAATACTGATTATTACTTGTAAAAAAAAGTGCCAAAAAAGACCTGGTCTTTCTCTTCTATCTTTTAGCTTTCGATGACCAATATATGTGTGTGAGGGAGATCCCTCTTGCATTAAGAATATCCCCTTACATCCCTTTTTGGAGTCTTTTCTGAATTCTCACGGCAAAGAGACTCCCTAATAAAGTCTTCTTTTTGTAAATGAAAAATGTTATTCTGTTAAGACAGGCTTATTTACCACTTGCAAACGTCTTCTATTACACTTAATGTGAAATCCCAGTTCATAGATCCTAATAACAAGCTATATGGATTGCGGCTGGCTGACCAATTCACCCAACAGCCTGACCCCGGAGGAGGAATTTCCCAACCAAGGCTCTTCTATGAGAAAATTGAAACAATATTTCAGTTGCTCAGTATAAGAAAGCAGAATGCAATTGTAATGAAAAATATATATATATATATCCACTTGCCGACCATGCACTGTAGAATCATGAATATAGACCCGATTATTTACTTTTGGGTAGGGGGGCACAAGCGCGTGCACGCCTGCTGATCCAGCTTTGCTCTCACTGGCTCCAGCACATGCCGATCAGCAGGTCCAGGCCAATGATTCATGAATGACAGGAGAGAGATTTGTGTTGGTAAATAACACAGATCTCTCTACTGACAACCAGGATGTGCCAGTTTTTGTGCCAGCTTAAACGATGCTCAATCTTTCATCCCAAAGGTGCTCTATTGGATGAGATGTGGTGAGTGTGGAGGCCATTGGAGTACAGGGACCTCATTGTCCAGTGGTGAGATGATTGGAGCTTTGTGACATGGTGCATTATGCTGCTGGAAGGAGCCATCAGAAGATGGGGACACTGTAGTCATAAAGGGATGGACATGGTCACCAACAATACTCAGGTAGGCCGTGGTGTTTAAACCAGGCTCAATTGGTACTAAGGGGCCCAAAGTGTGCCAAGAAAATATCCCCCACACCATTACACCCCCACCACCACCAGCCTGAACCGGTGATACAAGGCAGGATGGATCCATGAGCCAAATTCTGACCCCACCATCTGAATGTCGCAGCTGAAACCCAGACTCATCAGACCAGGCAACATTTTTCCAATCTTCTATTGTGCAATTTCGGTGAGTCTGTGTGAGTTGTAGCCTCAGTTTCCTGTTCTTAGCAAGACAGGAATGGCACCCGGTGTGGTCTTAAAGTTGGATATGTTGTGCATTCAGAGATGGTATTCTGCATAGCTTGGATGTAACAAGTGGTTATTTGAGTCACTGTTGTCTTTCTATCATATCGTCTGCCCATTCTCCTCTGCCATCCTCCACATAACTGCCTCTCACTGGATATTTTCTAATTTTCCCAGCATTCTCTGTAAACTCCAGAGATGGTTGTGTGTGAAAATCCCATAAATACTCAGACCAGCCCGTCTGGCACCAATAACCATGCCATGTTCAAAATTACTTAAATTCCCTTTCTTCCCCATTCTGATGCTTGGTTTGAACTTCAGCAAGTTGTCTTCACCACTTCTTGATGCCTAAATGCATTGTGTTACAAAGAAGTTGAACAGCTGTACCTAATAAAGTGGCCGGTGATTGTGTATATGTATATATATATATATATATATATATATGAGAGAGCACTGTGCATGATGTCATAACCCTAGGGTTTTTACCAGACAAGAAACAGGAAGTGGGCTGTATAAGGGATTTACTGGCAGAAAAACATTTTTTTACTATCCAAAGTTAAAACAACAAGGGCAGAAGATTATATAGATCCAAAGTTCTGCTTTAATGTGGACAATACCACTTTATGACCACCATATGGCACTGAGGAGCATTATTATTTGACATGATAGTCAGTGCCATCTAGTGGCCATAATGTGGTACCTTTTTTTCTTTTTTTTTTTGCTGCTACAAGGCAGAACACTACATCATAGGGAGTCACGGCACAAGTCTGATCATTGGAGGAGAGCAGGCTGAGTTCCCAGCATAGCTAGAGAACTGACTACATTGTGCTCTCCTGCTTAGCGTGGTCAGTTTTTTTTAGGAAAGCAGAGGGACTGACAGGAACACCAGGGATTTCACACAAAGCAAGCAATAGTATTATATTTATTTACTGTATTTACAATAGATAGAAAAGATGCTCAATCTCTATACATGCAAGCTATAAAACAAGAGATAAATAATGTTAAAATGTAAATATAATCCATCTTCTATTCCCTTCTTCTTTTCCCTATAAAAGCCTCTTTTTTCAACATAGCTATGAAATCTGGCCTGTATTATTGCCACTGCAGCAGTAAAAGCACTTAAACATGTAATATGAATTTCTATGGAGCCATTATTCAGATGCCTGATTCCTGCACTCATTCCCCACAATAAACACCCACGGTTTCTCTTTTGTTGTTTAGCAAAGTAAAAAAATAATAAAAAACAAGACTAGCATAAGAGTTGAACTCGGCTCAGCATCTACTTCCACGAGTTGTTTTGCTTTAGTATTCATAAAGAATGAATTGGTATCCATCATAGGTCACTAAATGGTACATTTAAAAACTTTTTTTTTTTTTTACTTTTCTCCAAATATTTTTATTTTTTTGCCATTCTTCACCTTGAGCGAATAATAAAGCTTATTTAATCGCTCAGTATTTGTGAATTCTCCTCTCACCGGCTATTTAAGTCCAACTGTGTCAAATTCATATTTGAAAAAAGTTGCAGGCAGGCAGTAAGTCTTGATTCACACTTATTGCTTTTTTAGTGCTTTTTGAATTTTGCAGATTTGCTCTACAGAACGTGTTCCATAGGAAACCATGTTTAATGGACTGTAGTGCAAATCTGCAAAAAGCACTAAAAATGCATAGGTGTGAATCAAGCCTAAGACTTAACTGCAAGCACTCCTACTGGCAGTATTATTTATTTATTTTGCTACCTAGCATTTCGTCAGTGGAACTGCTCTCTGCACCTTAACAGAGGGAATGCAATCTATAGTGCTCTGCACTCACTGTATGTCCTTGAGTGATGCTGGGTGTCATTCAACCTAGAAGACTGAGGACATCTTGTGAGCGATAATAGGTACTACAGGAAGTGAGTGTTGAAACCTGAGCTATGTTACTTTTTTTTTTTTAAGAACTCGGAAGGTAAAAAGCTTTCCAGGTGAATCAATTGGCAATTCCAAAAAAGAAAAATTCCCAAAAACTAGGTACCTAGGTACATCACCTTGACTCCAAACATAATAATGGATACAGCAATGCATGAAGAGCACAAGAAAGAAATAGAAAAAAAAAAAAGACTATTGTTAATGCAATATATATATATACCGTGTTTCCCCGAAAATAAGACATCCTCCGAAAATAAGACCTACTTACAGTTTTGCCTCTCGTTGTAATATAAGGCATCCCCCCGATAGTAAGACCTCCCCGATAATAAGACCTCCCCGATAATAAGACCTCCCCGATAATAAGACCTCCCCGATAATAATAAGACCTCCCCGATAATAAGGCATCCACCGATTAATAAGGCATCCACGATAAGAAGGCATCCACCGAACATACCGTAAGGTACCCCCCGAACATAAGGCATCTGACTCTAGACTCTCGTACGGTAGCGGCAGGCACCGCCGCACAGCTCACTGATTGGCCGCAGTTGTTCAGGCAGTGCAAGGTCTCTTCAAATCAGTGCCACCGCTGCCAGACACAGGAGTTGGGAGTCGGGCACATTGGAGACACAGGAGTCGGGCACATTGTGTGTTATCTCGCCGCCACAAGGGTGACTGAGGTGAGGGGGGGATGTCTGGTGAAGGTGGGAGGGGGGAGAGACTAAACTGTCCACTGGCACAGGGGTGGGGGGAGGGGGGCTTAAAATGACTTAAAATGACACATGGTGGATTTGAGGGGGGGGGAATCAAATCGGCACAGGAGGATCAGAAAGGGGGAATCAAAATGGCACAGGAGGTTCTAAAATGGTAATCCCCCCTCTGATCCAAATAAGACATCCCCTGAAAATAAGACCTAGCGCATCTTTGGGAGCAAAAATTAATATAAGACACTGTCTTATTTTCGGGGAAACAGGGTATATATATATATATATATATATATATATATATATATATATATATATATATATATAAAATATATTTAGGGTTGTTACTGGTTAAAATTTTCATGTTCGCTTAATCGACTAATTTTGATTAATTATAACGCACATACAGAGCCAACTACTTTTAGCTGATCTCCTTGCATTGCAACTCTGCATTAGTCAGTGGTAAATGTGGTATACACTATATACAATCACCCGACACTAGTTAGTTTCCACAATCCATGACTTAACCTCACAGTTCACACAAATACGTTTTAAATGCAAACTGTAGCACTGACGTAAGCCTTTTTTTTTTTTTCCACAGTAGTGTGAGGATCCCTCCACCTTCGGTCTAACTAATCACTCTCACCTTATGGCATGGACCCCTGTGCAAACAGGTGGTCATGCAAGCAGGTATCAAAAGGGTTAACACGGACCATAAACTTCTCTCACGTCTCCTTAGATCTCAGCAAGGACGCCAGGTCATGGGTAGAACGAAAAGATCTAAGTGCTCACCACTTAAGTATAAGATTACATTTTTGTGTTCAAACACAAACTACTCACATAAAGATGATAAAAACACAGCATGTAAAGCCGAAAATCGTGTTAGTTCCATAGGGCAGCAGCGAGTGACGTCATGAGTAGCTCCTCCCCCGTACGCGTTACGTTCAATCAGAACTTCAATGTCACCGGACTCCTCCCCCTTCCCTTCGTTAGCAGATGTAGGCACTTGGGGAAGGGGGGAGGAGTCTGGTGACGTTGATGTCTGAGTCTCCGACGGAACTCCCTGAAGACCCGGAACCCGGCGGAGAGGTGATTACTGATCAAAAGAATTTTCTTTAATTTCCACATCCCTAATTATATATATATATACATATATATATATATATATATATATATATATATATATATATAGCGCCCTCTACTTTTAGGTAGGGGCTTTATAGTGTTTTTCTGACAGGGCTTTATAGTGTTTTTCTGACAGTGTAGGATATAGAGACAGAAAAATGTACCCAGGGCCGTGTTCTTTACTAGGCCCGGTTGTGGATTGAAGGTTGGAAGTGTCAGAATAGAAGGGGGTGTGACCGCCTACACTTGGGCTCAGTGATAGATTGTGCTGGAAAGAGAGGATGGGCTGAGACCTGAGTGGCAGGAAACCCCATGTGAGAGACTTGACCAATGGTTAATTCAAATGGTCAAGGGGAGGTCTCTCATTAAAGAGGGGGGGTTACATGCTCTGAGAGGCCCAGAGGTTCAGAGCTGGAGAGGTTCAGAGGTCCGGAGCTTGGGAGCTGGAGGAGAGTCCAGGGAGGCCGAGGGTCTGGTCCCTGGAGACAAAGTCCCATGCGGGGATGTGCTGGGCGGCGCGGGAGGAGGAGGAAGTAGGAGCAAAGCGGAGGAAGAAGACTGGGTAATTGATTTTCTGTGAGTAGAACATGGACTGTTGATTGGGAGAGAGAAAAGGGAGTGCAAACCCAGGAGAGCTAATCCAAAACTTCATACTGTGTATCCAAGGACCACAGTATCAATCACTTTCAAAGACTGAGGGAAGTTTGACATACAAGTCATGGAAATAGACAGTGTGGCCTGTGGCTTTGAGCTCAACACCTACTGGATATCTATCAGTCTGGCAGAAGGGATTATTCAGAGTAATGCTTATCTGTCTAAATTGGGAGTGCTGCATCATAGAGAGAAATGGATCCAGGAAAGGATCGCTATAAGGGACTTAATTAACAAAGCTACGGCTATAGATTAACCGCTTCCCGACCGCCTCATGTAGATATACGTCAACAGAATGGCACGGGCAGGCAAAAGCACGTACCTGTACGTCCCCTTTAATTTGCCTGCCCGGGGGGCGCGCGCGCGACCCCGGTCGGGAGCTCCGTGACCACGGCCGCGGGACCAGCGGACCCGATTGCCGCTGGTATCCCGCGATCGGGTTACGGAGCTGAAGAACGGGGAGAGGTCTATGTAAACAAACCTCTCCCCGCGCTTCCTACACTGACTGTCAGTGATCGGCGGTTCCCTGTCATCGGGAACGCCGATCAATGACGTCAGACGTACAGCCACGCCCCCCTACTGTAAAAAAAACACAACACGTCACACTGACTCCTCCCCGCCCCCTAGTGGCTACAACTGTCACTACAACTGTCATTTACATAGGAATCAGTGCTATTTAAATAGCAGTGATTGCTGTATAAATGACAAATGTCCCAAAAATGTGTCAAAAATGTCCGATGTGTCCGCCATAATGTCGCAGTCACAATAAAAATCGCTGATCGCCGCCATTACTAATAAAAAAAAAAATATTAATAAAAATGCTATAAAACTATCCCCTATTTTGTAAACGCTATAACTTTTGCGCAAACAAATCAATAATCGTTTATTGCGATTTTTTTTACCAAAAATATGTAGAAGAATACGTATCGGCCTAAACTGAGGAAAAAAAATGTTTTTTTATATATTTTTGGGGATATTTATTATAGCAAAAAGTAAAAAATATTGCATTTTTTTCAAAATTGTCGCTCTATTTTTGTTTATAGCGCAAAAAATAAAAACCGCAGGGGCGATCAAATACCACCAAAAGAAAGCTCTATTTGTGGGAAAAAAAGGACGCCAATTTTGTTTGGGAGCCATGTCGCACGACCGCGCAATTGTCAGTTAAAGCGACGCAGTGCCGAATCGCAAAAAGGGGCCTGGTCCTTTGGCTGCCAATTGGTCCGGGGCTGAAGTGGTTAACACCCTTTAACAATAATGGGGTCGGATGGGGCATCTCATATACCGGTACATATATACTTTTTTTGTTTATTTTTTATTTCCATAACTGCACCCAAAACCCCAACCCATAAATAAAACCAATTAAAATGTTTACACTCCCTGTAAGAAACTGAGTAGAATTCTAAACCTAACATTCTAGAAAAACCTATACAAGCAATATTAATAAAAAAAAATCTATACACAAATAAATACGTCATATACAAACAAGTATTTAATACTGCTTATTTATATATTTTTCGCTAATAATAATAATAATAAATAGGAGGGGTTAGTAAGATGACCACGCCCATACGGGGGCACCAGAAATATTTCTGCACCTAGTCGTCTGTGACCCTAGGATTGGCCCATGTCGCAGTCACATTCTAAGACCCTTTTCACACTGGGGCGGTTTTCAGGCACTTTAGCACTGGAAATAGCCTCTCCTAAGCACCTGAAAACTGCCTCCAATTCATTTAAGTGTGACATTTCACACCGGAGAGGTGAGCTTGCGGGACGTTCCGAAAAGTCCTGCAAGCAGCATCTTTGGGGTGGTTTGGGAGCGCTGTATTTAGCACTCCCAAAATGCCCTGCCCGTTAGAATGAATGGGCAGCGCTTCCAATGTGCCTGGAAAGCGATTCAGAGCGCTGCAACACAGGGGGTTCAAAAGGACCCAGCTAGCAGGCAAAAAGTGGCGTTCAAACATCGCTAAAGCGCCACTAAAACGAGCAGCGTTTAGCGCTAACAAGGACACAGCCCCAGTGTGAAAGGGGTCTAATGCCCCATACACACGGTCGGAAATTCCGACCACAAAATCCGTCGGATTTTTTCCAACGGATTTTGTCCGACACTGGTGTTGCATACACACGGTCGGACAAAGTTGTCGGAAAATCCGATCATTCTGAACGTGGTGACTTTCGTTGCGTACGACGGAACTACATAGAGGCTAGTAGCCAATAGCTTTGGTCTTGTAATTTGATCTGAGCATGCGTGGCACTTTGTCCGTCGGAATTCGCTACACACGATCGGAAAAAGTCCGATTGGACTTTGTTGTTGGAAAATTTGAGAGCAGGATCTCAAATTTTTTCCAACGGAAATTCTAACAGGAAAAAGTCAGATGGCGCCCACACATGGTCGGATTTTCCGACAACATGGTCCGATAGGACATTTTCCGTCGGAAATTCCGACCGTGTGTACGGGGCATTAGACTAACCTATCTAGCCCTGTAAAGCAAAAATGGCTATACATAACTATTCTGCAGCAGGTCCGGTGCAGTCCCATGCTGAGCTGTCAGTGGCGGCTTCTCTGTGGAGGCGGGTTAAGAGGAGGGAGCCAACAATGGAAGCCTTATAGTATCTCTATGGGTGTCGTCACTTCCCAGGCATTTTCCAGCCATTGTCAGCTTGTCAGAAACCATGAATCAGACTGAGACAGAAGTACTGTTAAATCACACTTGTTTAATAATAATAAAAAAAGGTAAACAGAGTAAACGTAGTCAAAACATAGCCAGAGTTCAGGAATTGGAACGGATAGTCAGACAAGCCAAAACATCAGGGAGCCAGAGAACAGCGTATTAGAACAGCAAGCAGGATCTGGAGCCAGAAGGAATGTCAGCCAAGCAAGTCTTTTTAACAGGAACACAGGAGAGCGTCTCTAGAGATGTTGACCAAGGCGAAGGCAGAGATCTGGACTGGATGACTTAAGTAGGCAGCAGGATATCATCAACAGCTGAGTCACTGTGGAGAGATAGGAGCTGGCAATTAACCGACAGCTGAGCGGCCAGCTCAGAGAAGGAAGGGCTGAGCACACAGCATCCGCCGCTGGAGACCGGGCCGGAGCGGCTGCAGAAAAGGTATGTATAGCAATTTTTGCTTTCCAGGGTTAGATAGGTTAGTCTTAGAATGTGGCTGCCAGTAGATTAATGCTGCATACACACGATCGGAATTCTGTTTGAAAAAGCTCTGACGGTTTTCCCAACGGAATTCCAACGGATCTCAGTATAAATAGAGCTGTTCTGTGAAGCCCTCAGAGGTTTGGTAGAGTACCTTAATGAACAAACAGCATCATGAAGGGGAATGAACACACCTGACAGGTCAGAGATAACGTTGTGGAAAAGTTTAAAGCAGGGTCAGGCGATAAAAAAATATCTCAAACATTGATCATCTAACGGAGCACTTTTCAGAGAACAATTCGAATACAACAACTAACAAATATCTAATTTCAACTAATATGAAAGAAATTATAATAGCTGATATAACGAATGCTTCGAATGCTTCGAATGATTCGAGATTCAGTAAATCTAATATGGAGAACTGTTCCTGCACAATGTCATTTTTGCAGGAAAAAAAAGCTATTTAAAATCACTCGCGGCTATTGCCGGCAAACAAATTGTCGGATCCGTAACACAGAGAACAGTCATTCATTGAAGTCATTGATAAAAAAAAGCGTGGGGGTCCCCCAAATTCAATAACCAGACCCTTGAGGTCTGGGATGGATTTTAAGGGGAACCCCAGCCAAAAAAAATGGCGTGGGGCCCCCCTCAAAATCCATACCAGACCCTTATCCGAGCACGCAACCTGGCAGGCCGCAGGAATAGAGGGGGGGACGAGAGCGCCCCCCCTCCCACCTGAACCGTACCAGGCCACATGCCCTCAACATTGGGAGGGTGCTTTTGGGGGTCTGAGACCCCCAAAGCACCTTGTCCCCATGTTGATGGGGACAAGGGCCTCATCCCCACAACCCTGGCCGGTGGTTGTGGGGGTCTGCGGGCGGGGGGGCTTATCGGAATCTGGAAGTCCCCTTTAACAAGGGGACCCCCAGATCCCGCCCCCCCTGTGTGAAATGGTAAGGGGGTACAAAAGTACCCCTACCATTTCACCAAAAAAGGTGACAAAAATGGTAAAAATTACAGGAGGCGGTCTTTGACAATTCCTTTATTAAAATCTTCCTTTCTTCATCTTCTCCTTCCGTCATTTTCTTCCATCCTCTTCCATCTTATTCTTCCTCCGATCCGCTTCTTCTTGCGCTGGTCTTCTCGTCCTTCTCGTCCGGCATCGGCGTCTCTTCTGGGCCGCTCCTCGCAATGGGAGGCTCCCGCCCCCCTCTGACGTCATGGGGAAAGCCATAGGGAAGTCCCCATGACGTCCCCGTGCATCAGAGGGGGCGGGGTCACCAGGTGCCCTCCATTATAAAAGACCTGTCAGCCGGAGCGAAGCCTCACAGAGCGGGAGCCTCCCATTGCGAGGAGTGGCCCGACAGAACAGACGCCGATGCCGGACGAGAAGGACGAGAAGACCGGAGCAAGAAGAAGCGGATCGGAGGAAGAAGAAGATGGAAGAAGAAGATGGAAGAAGATGCCAGAAGGAGAAGATGAAGAAACCGAAGGATGAAGAAAGGAAGACCAGAAGAAAGAAGATTTTAATAAAGGAATTGTCAAAGACCGTCTCCTGTCATTTTTACAATTTTTGATACTTTTTTGGTGAAATGGTCCCCTTACTATTTCACACAGGGGGGGGGGCGGGATCTGGGGGTCCCCTTGTTAAAGGGGACTTCCAGATTCCGATAAGCCCCCCGCCCGCAGACCCCCACAACCAATGGCCAGGATTGTGGGGATGAGGCCCTTGTCCTCATCAACATGGGGACAAGGTGCTTTGGGGGTCTCAGACCCCCAAAGCACCCTCCCAATGTTGAGGGCATGTGGCCTGGTACGGTTCAGGCGGGAGGGGGGGGCACTCTCGTCCCCCCTCTTTTCCTGCGGCCTGCCAGGTTGCATGCTCGGATAAAGGGTCTGGTATGGATTTTGAGGGGGACCCCAAGCCATTTTTTTTTTTTTTTGACCGGGGTTCCCCTTAAAATCCATCCCAGACCTGAAGGGTCTGGTATGGATATTTAGGGGGGACCCCACAGCATTTTTTTTGGCTGGGGTTCCCCTTAATATCCATACCAGACTTGAAGGGCCTGGTTATTGAATTTGGGGGGACCCCTACGCTTTTTTTTTTTTATCAATGAATGACTGTTCTCTGTGTTAAGGAGCCGACTTTTTATTAGCCGTGAGTGATTTTAAATAGCTTTTTTTCCTGCAAAAATGACACTTTGTGCAGGAACAGTTCTCTATATTAGATATACTGAATCTCAAATTCATTCGAAGCATTCGTTATATCCGCTATTATAATTTCTTTCATATTAGTTGAAATTCGATATTTGTAGTTGGATTTACTAACGATTCGTAACTATTCGTAACGATTCGTAACTTGAAATTGAAATTCGATATTTGTAGTTGGATTCGAATTGTTCTCTGTGTTATGAGAACCGACAATTCATTAGCCGCGTTAACGATTCGTAAAGATTCTTAACTTTACTAACGATTCGTAACGATTCGAAAAAAAATTTACGATTCGTACGAAATTCGTATTTCGTACGAATTCGAACGGAATTTCGTACACGAATTACGAATTACGAATTTTTTTTATATACGAAACGAAACAAATTTTTTCACAGTTCCCATGTCTATAAAATACACGTTTTTGGCTTGTAGTAATATGAAAAATGTCAAGGGTTATGAATACTTTTTCAAGGCACTGTATATACAGCTGAGTGAGGCCTGGGCAAAGCCCAAGTTCACCTTAAGCTTAGAAAAAGTAAAAGACGCCAAAGCCAAATTCAATCTTCAAAAAAAGAAAGTCCAATCCTGAGTATGTTATATCACAATAGTTATGTTGAATCGTTGGGATCTCCCCAATTGTTCTCCACAACTGTTGCCAAGAGAATTGCTAATAAGGGTCATTTGTCAGATTCCCTTAGTTTGTCGTGTGGTTAAGTCGGTAAGCGGATCCAGATTAGTGATTTATTGCCAATCAACCTGTCAGCAGCCATTGTTCCTCTCTACCTTTCCATTTGTTAACAGTCTATGTCACATTCACTTTGTAATTACATGAAACAAACAATGTGGCAGCCAAGTAGCAATTTTATTGTCAAAACCTTATTAAAGGAAAAGTATAATCTTATCAATCTTATTTTAAATATACCCGTTTGAGAGATCAGCTTGATTTAATGTGCAAATTCAAGCAAAACGTATTTATTTTTTTAGTTTTGGATGACGTGGGAAAGGATTTGAATCCCTGTTGAGCATTTACTTAGTTATGGTGGCCTTATGTGTAGCTATGTGTGATCAATTTAGGTACAAGATGAAATACAAGCTTTGTGTTATAAATGTAAATGGTTTGGCACTTTAACCCATCACCATACAGCATATAACAGCATAATGCGAGCAATGGTGAGCGCTCATTGGACAACACTGGCTGCGCGACTGCATTGACCAAGAAGAAGCCTTTTGAGGATCCTTTATTTTAGGACAGTGTCCTGGAATAAGTAAGAGGATGTTCATTGGCCTGTGCAATCACGTGTACCATGCTGGCCAATGACGACTTTCCATTACTCACATTACTCTGTTACACAACCACTGGGAGTGTGCCATGGTCAAGGGTCAGGCTTGGAGACCAGTAGCTATAGCAGTAGAGAGGCTCCCTCTTACCAGCATGATAGGTATACAAACACGTCACCCTGGTGGATGACACAGGCTCAACTGAGGTGCGGGGTCTATGTACTAACCATATTCAAGAGAGCTCCTGATGGCGGAGATTTTTCTGCTCAGGATTGTCCCACCAGGAGGTGAAAAAGCCTGGTTCCAGTAGTAGATATAGCAGGTTGGGATCAGCAGCAGCGTAGTCAGTAAACAAGCCAAAGGTCAGGATCAAGTGGAAGCGTAGTCGAGTAACAAGCCAAAGGTTGGTAATGAGTGGTAGAAAAGATACGGATGGCAGTATAATTGACAAGAGCAAGATATTGGCTGGAGAAAATAAAAATAATCTAGCAAACAGGAAGTGCAAATGCATGTATAAAAAAGGAAGGAGGGCGTAAATGGGAAGAGCAAAGGATAACAAGACACAAGGCACGGTTTGTCTATCAATCAGGCAAGGAGCTGTCCAGTGTCCAGCATCTAAGCTCAGAAAGAAGAGATGCTGCCAGGCTCAGCAGAGGTTGCAGGTTCACATCTGGGTCCTGACAGAATTTGTAGTGAGTGTTTTAAAGTGCTGGACTGTTGTACTGGCTGGAGAGGGCAGCAGAAGATGGGGAATCATATAAGATACATGCAAATGGGCCCAGACAATGATTTGTGTCAACGTGACTCAAATATTTAATATCTCTCCCAGTATGCACCAGCAACCCATAGAGGCCAATCCTGATTGGACAGTCATCCCATATCCTTAACACAGTAGGTTATCTCCAGCATACCCTTCTGGAGCAAGCTCAAGAAAGCATGTGACTGAGCTAATACACTGTATGATACAGAGCAGTTGCCAGCACACAGCTAAACTGACTCAATCTCTCTACAAGATAACAAAAATACAAAAATAGAATCTGATTTTTTCTTTTACATCCCTACCCTTGCATGTGTATTTGATTACTAGTGGTTTGCTTGTGGTGGAGCAAAAAAAAACATTGAATGCTAGTATGGCAGAGGCACCCTTGTGATATTGGTAAGAAGGGATGAAAGTCATCATGGTTATGAGTAATGAACATATATGTATGGAGTCCACGCAGTTACAACCAGAGCATCAAACACGTATGTAACACAGCCAGACTGAGGAAGTGGCATATTTCAGCCATGAAACCCATCTTTTGTTGTAATAAATACATTTGATGCTCATTACTCATAACCATGATGACTTTGACCCCTCCTTAACCATATCATGGTTCCCCATGACATTCCCAATGAAGAGAACCTAAAATCAGGTTTCCTGAGGAATAGAGAGTGACTTCCTATATGTGTGGAGACAGGGGTATTCTCCACATTACACTTGATTATTCACAACCTTGCCAAATGTAAGTTAAAGCGGATGTATACCCCGGGGGAAAAAAACCTGCAAGACAAAGGCATAATGAGCTATTATGCAATACTTACCTTAGAACAATGCCCTGGATCGGCGTTGGCCCTCCGAGTACATCGCGGACATCTTCCACCGGAGTTACTTCCGGGTTCATGGCTCCGGTGCTGTGATTGGCTGGAGCTGCGATGACGTCACTCCCACGCATGCGCGCAGGAGCCACCGGTCACGGCATGACTCCTGAAGAAACGGCACCAGCGGCGCGTTTCTTCAGTGCTCTTGTGCAGATGATGTCGACAGCAGTGCATATACTGAATATCTACTAAACTGTGCAAGTTTAGGAGGTATTCAAGGTACCTACAGGTAAGCCTTTTTATAGGCTTACCTGTAGGTAAAAGTGGCATAACAAGGTTTACAACGACTTTAATTCAATTTTCCTGAACATGTACAACAAACAACACTGTCTACTTACTACACTATAAAGGCACTACCGTCTCTTCTCTTATTTTCCCTTTTCCAATGGATATGGCAATCTCCTTTCCTTGGACATTCCTTTGATGACCACAACCCCACAAACATGTGTATTAGCATTTTTTTTTTTTTCATGCACATATCTTTTCCAGAGGTCTTCAGGCCATTCAGGTGATACACATGTGGGCAGGTTGTGGTGTGATGTGGTGGCCGTCATGTCCTTCATGTTCCCTCCCATGCTGGATGCCAAGCAAGGGTCACATGAGAGGCCTTCCCTTGGGCTGGGCACTTCAGATAGGGTCACTTGCCTTACACAGCGGTACCTTTACTGGAACAACCGACTGATCTCTAATAAACTCTCTCGATGTATACCATGTCACTGGTATAAGCAATCACAACATTTAAAAAAAATCCTGATCACTTCCCCAGAGTAGTACAGTGTTATTATGGTAACACTGTACTGCTCTGGTCACAGTGTGCTAGGAATTTTTTTTTTTTAAAAGCCATAAAAAAGAAAAACAAATTGAAAAAAAACTATTATTATGTTTTTACATACCATAGCTAGTCAGTGTCCCCGATCACCGCCACACTAGTCATTTGATAACGCTGTACTGCACTGGTGACAGTATGTAAACAAAAATAAATAAATAGATTTTTCCAAATAATTATGACAAAAAAGTACAACTTCAAAAAACTCACTATGCCTCTTATTAAATATCTTGGACTGTCTACTTTCAAAAAATGGGTCATTTGGGGGGTATTTGTACTGTCCTGGCATTTTCAGGCCTCGGGAAATGAGATTGGCCATCAGTACATCAGGATTGATCAATTTTCAGATATACTGTATATACTGTAGTTTGTGGACTCTATACCTTTCCTACAGAGTAAATAATATACACTGTTTTGGTTTATTTTCACCAAAGAAATGTAGCAGAATACATTTAGGCCTAAATTTATGTAAAGGGATTATTTATTTGCAAAATTTATAACAAAGAAAAACTTTTTTCAAAATTTTCCGTCTTTTTTCGTTTATTTAGCAAAGAATGAAAAACCCAGCGGTGATTTAATACCACCAAAAGAAAGCTCTGTTTGTGTGAAAAAAATTATAAAAATGTCATATGGGTATAGTCTCGCATGACCGCTCAATTGTCATTCAAAGTCATACAGAGCTGACAGCTGAAAACTGGCCTGGGCAGAAAGGGGGTAAAAGAGTCCGGTATTGAAGTGGTTAAACTCAAAGACATAATCTGCCCTTATAACAGATTCTTTTTCCAGGCTGAGGAGCTTTGGCAAACATGTAAATAATAAAGCAAAGAGATTATTTTGTGTTTATTTTTGATAATTGACTCGGCGGTAGAAAGATGCTGCCACACATGATGTTTATTTAATGGGTTTGGATGAAATAATGAGCCGTTATTATAAAATACTTTTTTTGCACAGTTAAAAAGGTGGAACTCATCTCAACGTGATGCTGAAAAAGCCTCCTTTCCGCCCGCCTAATTAAGTGCAGTGTCAGTGTAATTCAAAATATAAAGTTTCATCAGAAGTAGACCTGCTAACTTCAAATTAAACCGTTCTTCGGGGACTGGAATTTGTGCTCATTTCATTCTGGCCGTCAATCATATCTTGTCTAACACTTGATATCTCCGTGTCGGCCTCGCACAAAATTGGAATCAGTCATTTCAAATCCCCCCACCAAACTCTTCAATCATTCTAATTATAACTGTGCAGCCACTTTTTCACTGTTATTGTTTTTTGTGCTTCGGCATTTGCAACATGTGCAGTTATCAGCTAAAGCACCATCTGGAATGGCCTAGGAGTAGTGAGGGGAAAGTCATAAAGGTGAAGATGAGTCTAATGTGGACAGATACCGCTGTGAGTTTGGATAGCCCATGTGCAGAATACGTTGGATAGTTATGTCAAATAGCTCAATATCCCTGACATAAATTGTCACATTACTGCCTGGGCATTTTACTCTTGACTGGATGCTCATGCTTTAAAAAAAATTTAAAATTGATGTCCAGATAAACATCTAATAACTTAGATGAAATAAATAGAAGTAGGCTTGACAAAGGGGCGGTACTGTCTCTGTAAGCTAACCCTTGTGATAACTATCAATGCTAGCCCCTGCATGGGCAGAATTGTAGCAGTTTAGCTACTTGTTAAACTTGAATAAAATTAAAAAAAAAAAGTTAAAGTTGATGTCCAGACAAACATCTAAACCCTTAGATGAAATAAATAGAAGTAGGCTTGAGAAAGGGGCGGTACTGGATGCTCATAGTCATTTGAAAAAGGTAAAGTTGCTCCAAACCTGCTTGGAGCGCCTATGACGGATGGTCCTGATGCTTCCGAACGCTTATCTTTCCCCCTTCTCTCAGCCTCTAACCTCTGGCCATTCTTCTTTTGCTTCCCTTAACCTTTCCCTGGAGCCCTACCTGTCAGGTGTGCATTCTAGATTTCTTTAGCACCACCTTCTTGCTTAACTTTCTTCTGATTTCCAATCTGCCTCTCTCTTCAGACCTGTATAGGCTGTATATGGCACTACTACATGGGCATTGTTGGGCCCAGGGGATGCCCCATTGTTTTAGGGAACCACCTTAGGACCCCTTGTTCCTGATGCTTTATGAAGCAAGCCTATTTTATGCTGCTATTTTAGCTCCCATTTTGTCCTTTTTCTTCTCATGTATACATTGCCTCTTTTTGACTGTCTCTGTAAGCTAACCCTTGTGATAACTGTCAATTAGACACCTGCATGACAAAAAAATGTTGTTTTGTTTCGTTTCAATTTGTTTATCTAGTTATTTAGTTTAGTTAATTTCAGTTGATTTGTTAAAATCATATTTGGGATTCGTATTCGGGATTTGTATTCGGAATTCATATTTTGAATTTTCGAATTTTCATTTTTTTTCGATTCAAACGTTTGAATCAATACATTTCGAATTGACCGAATCAAAAACTTTCGATTTTTTTTTTTCCATTCCAATGTGGCAAAAGTGAACAAACAAAAGAAAAAATCTTCATAAAATGATTACAATAACTCTTTAAATCACCTTTGGCTTAACTAAAACAGCATTATTTCGAAATGGTACTCTAATGACATACACACAGTCTTTGATTTCAGCAATATGTGTACAGTTAGAATTCGATTGAAGTTCAATGTAAAATTTGATTCAAATTTCAGTCCTAATTTACGAAATTCGGCCAAATTTTGTTTCGTTATTCAGGGCATTCAGTAAAATTTGTTTATATTGTAATTTGGGTATTCGGATATATCTGAATCTCTGAATAACAAAAAATTGTTCAAATATTAATTCAGAACTAAACAAACCGCACATGTCTACTGTCAATGCTAGCCCCTGCATGGGCACAATTGTAGCAGGTTAGCTACTTGTTAAACTTGAATAAAAATTTTTGAAAAATTTAAAGTTGATGTCCAGATAAACATCTAAACACTTAGATTAAACAAATAAAAGTAGGCAGTATAGGATGCTCAAACTCATTTGAAAAAGTTAAAGTTGAACTCCAGATAAACATCTAAATACTCATATGAAATACATAGAATTAGGCTTGACAAAGGGGTAGTACTGCTCCAAAAAAATGTATCAACGCCCCCCTTCACATCAAGCGTGACATCATCATTAGCTCCTGAGTGCCTGCTGCTTCCTTGCACCACTCTGCTTGTGATCAATCTGATCTTCTGCTGGCCACAGCCAAACCCTCTAGCCACTTCCTGGCTATACTCTGCTACTCCTGGCTGCTTTCCTGACAATCTCTGCTGACTACCACACCCTCCTGCAGTGGGTGACTTTATCCAAGGGAATGAACTCTTGGTTTGGACTGTCTGATAAGCTGATCTTTTAATTTCCATAGTGTTTATGCATGTGTGTGTTTACTTTTTCCTTATTAAATCTACACTCTGCAAAGCAGGGATAAGAAACTTAGAGATCTATCTGTAAAAGCAGCTCACTTTACACACATTACACATAGCTAGGCACACATTTAACCCCTTGATCACCCCTAGATGTTAACACATTCCCAGCCAGTGTCATTAGTACAGTGACAGTGTATAGTATCATCATTGACCACTGTAATATTGTACCTGGCAGTTAGTCAGTTCCCCCAGTGTCAGTTAGTGTCATATTGTTGTCATATTGTCCGCTGCACTATCACAGCCCACATTAAATCACTGATCATCGACATTAGTAGCATACAAAAAAAAATTCTGTATACAGTTGTGCTCATAAGTTTACATACCCTGGCAGAATTTATGATTTCTTGGTCATTTTTCAGAGAATATGAATGATAACACAAAAACATTTCTTTCACTCATGGTTAGTGTTTGGTTGAAGCCATTTATTATCAATCAACTGTGTTTACTCTTTTCAAATCATAATGACAACAGAAGCTACCCAAATGACCCTGATCAAAAGTTTACATACCCTAGTGATTTTGGCCTGATAACATACACAAGTTGACACAAAGGGGTTTGAATGGCTATTACAGGTAACCATCTTCAACTGTGATCAGTTTTCTTGTAATTAGTTTGTGTGTATAAAAGGTCAAGGAGTTTCTGGACTCCTGACAGACCCTTGCATGTTTCATCCAGTGCTGCACTGACGTTTCTGGATTCTGCGGGAAAAGGTATAAAACAGGAAAGGGATATAAAAAGACATCCAAGGAATTGAGAATGCCAATCAGCAGTGTTCAAATTCTAATCAAGAAGTGAAAAAATGAGGGGTTCTATTGAAACCAAACCACGGTCAGGTAGACCAACTAAAATTTCAGCCACAACTACCAGGAAAATTGTTTGGGATACAAAGAAAAACCCACAAATAACTTCAGGTGAAATACAGGAATCTTTTAAAACATGTAGTGTGGCTGTTTCAAGATGCACAATAAGGAGGCACTTGAATAAAGATGGGCTGCATGGTCGAGTCCCCAGAAGAAAGCCATTACTACACAAATGCCACAAAGTATCCCACTTACAATACGCCAAACAGCAGAGAGACAAGCCTCAAACCTTCTGGCACAAAATCATGTGGAGTGATGATTCCAAAATTTAGCTTTTTGGCCACAACTATTATAAATGCTACATTTGGAGAGGAGTTAACAAGGCCTATGATGAAAGGTACGGTGTTGCATCGCTGATGTTTTGGGGATGTGAGAGCTACAAAGGCACAGGAAATTAAGTCAAAATTGATGGCAAGATGAATGCAGTATGTTATCAAAAATTAATGGAGGAACATTTGCATTGATCAGCCAGGAAGCTGCGCATGGGAGGTACTTGGACATTCCAACATGACAATGATCCAAAACACAAGGCCAAGTCCACCTGTCATTGGCTACAGCAGAATAAAGTGTTATATAGGGTAAGGTCACGCAAAGTTTGGCTTATGCCATAGTCGTTTAAGAGCACGGCAATGTCTCTTAGATTTCTGGAGTTGTCAGTTTGCCAGGGTTGTAAGGGTTGGGGCCTGATTCTGCATGTAGCTAGAGGAGCAAGTGCGTCCAGTGAGGTTGAAAGTGAACTGTTGTAAACAGAGGCAGCCAGGTCAGGACAGGATAGGGGAGAGATTTTGTCATAGAGCTGGTCAGTAGCAGAATAGGGAAGGGTTAAAGTGGCAAAGGTTTCTACAAGTAATCGTTTGGTGCTTGGAGGGATGGGTGGTAGGAGACAAGGATACAGTGAAGCTGATGAGGTTGTGATCAGAGAGAGGAAATGGTGAAGTTGCCAGGTGTGCAGAGATGGGAAAATACAAGGTCGAGGGTGTTACCATCGGAGTGGGTGGAAGTGTGTGTCTATTGAGTTAGGTCAAAATATGAGGTTAAGTTGAGAAGTTGAGCTGTAGCTGGGCTGTTAACATTAACAGGGAAGTCACCAGGAATGATAGAGGGTATTTCAGAGGAGAGAAAGTAGAGTAGCCAGGCAGAAATTTATCTATCTGTCTATTTACTCTATCTATCTATCTATCTATCTATCTATCTATCTATCTATCTATCTATCTATCTATCTATCTATCTATCTATCTATCTATCTATCTCTTTCTGTATATACACTATATTGTGAAAAGTATTGGTACGCCTGTGCGGTCATATGCGGTACGACTCTACACGCACATGAACTTCAATGGCATCCCAGTCTTAGTCCGTAGGGTTCAATATTGAGTTAGCCCACCCTTTGCAGCTATAACAGCTTAAACTCTTCTGGGAAGGCTGTCAAGATTTAGGAGTGTGTCTATAGGAATGTTTGACCATTCTTCCAGAAGCGCATTTGTGAGGTCAGGCACCAATGTTGGACAAGAAGGTCTGGTTTGTAGTCTCCGTTCCAATTCACCCCAAAGGTATTCTATCAGGTCGAGGTCAGGACTTTTTTTTTTGCAGGCCTTGGACCTTGCTTTGTGCACTGGTGTGCAGTCATGTTGGGACAGGAAGGGGCCATCCCCAAACTGTTCCCACAAAGTTGGGAGCATGACATTTTCCAAAATGTCTTGGTATGCTGACGCCTTGAGAGTTCCCTTCACTGGAACTAAGGGGCCCCCCTCCACCAAAATATTTGGACCAGTGCACAAAGCAAGGTCCATAAAGACATGGATGAGCAAGTTTGGGGTGGAAGAACTTGACTGGCCTTCACAGAGTCCGGACCTTCACACCTTTGGGATGAATTTGTGAATATAGTCTATATAGTGTATCTATCTACAATCTACCTATTTATCTATTATCTATCTATCATTCAATTGATTCATGTTCATTTCTATTTTTATGTAATTATTGGTTGCAGTTTCTTCCAGTGTAATATAAACACACTCAATTTCAAAACACAATTGCGATCCATTCTGCTGTTACTATGTATAACAATTACTTCTACAATCAAGTTTTTTTCCCATCCGGTCAATATTTACCATCTTTTCGGGAAGATGCAGTGTCACACATTTTATTATTATTATTTTTTTTTTTAATTCTTAATTTTTTCAAAGAAACGGTGTTATGAATGGAATTGTAAGAAAACAAAACATCTCACATTCATGACATAACATTTATCATGAAACTTACAAATCCTGTGACTAACAAAACGTACTATTATAGATATTGCTATACTGCATTGTCATTAAATTGCGTAATATCTTAATACGATTACCTTGTAGACCACACCATTTTTCCTTTTATATTTTCCTTAACCAAGTAGCTAAGACCCAAGAATAGAAAAAGAAAGAAAATAATAAAACGAACCGGAAAAAAAAAAAAAAACAAGGCCCCAAACACAATCGCCCATCTGCCCCTTGATTCCCTGTTAACTAAACTCTACTGGGTATATTAGTATTCCGAATACTACTGAGAGGCTAGAGAGGTCTGTTCTATCTGATACTTATAGATAAAATAAGGAGTTTAGAATTTCCCATATCTCTCCTCCTGCTCTTTCAGTATCATAGTGAGGTTTTCCATTTGTTGAATTTCTGTTACCCTGGTAAGCCAAAGTGATCTAGTTGGGGGTGTAGTGCTCTTCCACAACGCTGGTATGCATACCGATGAAGATGCAAATTAAGGACTCTGAACGGCCGCACTCCAAGAAAAATTCAAAAGCCTTTATTGGTAAAATATGGAATCACACAAAAATAGGTCACAGCAAAGCAAGAAAATAGCTAATGCATTTCACACTACCAAGAGTGCTTAAGCCCCATACACACGGTCGGACTTTTTCATCAATTTGGTCCGATCGGACAAGGTTGTTGAAAAATCAGACCGTGTGTATGCACCATCGGACAGTGTTCGTCGGTTTGTCCGTCGGACAAAGTCTTATCTCCTGCTGGAAAGATTTGCCGTCAACCCGGTCCGATCACACCAAATCCGATCGTGTGTACGGTTGTCCGACCGGACAAAGTGCTACGCATGCTCAGATCACATTACAAGACCAAAGCTATTGGCTACTAGCCTCTACGTAGTCCCGTCGTAGGCAACAAACGTCACCACGTTCAGAATGATCGGATTTTCCGACAACTTTGTCCGACCGTGTGTACGCAAAACCAACATCGGACAAAGTATGACGGACATGGTCCGACGGACCTGGTCCGCGGATTGTCCGACCGTGTGTATGGGGCTTTACTCATAGCTAATGCACATGGAGAAATATGGCAAATAAATACATTTCATGATGTTACACACTTAGAGTTGATTGGTTAATTGGTTAATGAATAATTCAATTGATGGATGAACTGGCCAGCTGACTCTGATCAAGAACCAGACCTGTCCCCATCAAACATTCAGTAAAGAACCTTCAACCTGTGTCACTGAAAAAACTCTCAGCCTAATATTACTACCATGTCCATATGATGTATGCAAGCAAGAAAAGGAAAATACATATATGTGTCCATCTATATATGTTGAAAATGTCCATAGGTGTAAAAAATATATATATATATATTTTTTTTGTATGGATATCGATGTGACTGTGGCAAAACTTGATGAAAAAGAAATAAAAGATACAAAAAGGATATATGTGTCATAAAGTGTAAATGACTGGGAGGTGAAATATGTGTTCTGTTCAGAACATTACTATAATAAAACGACGTGACAGTGCGACTGAAGCTCAGATGTCATTGGAAAATGTGTCCCATACCGCATGCTCAAAATATGTGAGATGAATTTTTCTTGGAGTGCGGCCGTTCAGAGTCCTTAATTTGCATCTTCATCAGCTTGTGCCGTGCCTGCACCCAGGTTCTCTAACCATAGGAACAGCTGTGGGATTGAGTTTGGGTGGATCATCCTGGAGCGGTGGATCTCTTCATACTGCTGGTATGCATACCCTCGCTGCCGTTAGGAGATGTTTTAGGAGTGAATTTCTGTATTTTTTAATAGATAGAGGGGTATCATGTAATAAGAAAACTGCTGGATTTTCCCCCAGGGATACACCTGTAATTGTTTTAACTGATTCAGCAACCATTATCCACAACTCTTTCAGCTTTGGACATTCCCAAAATATGTGCAACAAGGTGCCCTCAGACTCAAGGATCACCAGCAAACGTTTGAAACCTGTGGAAACATCCAATGTAGTACAGCTGGTGTTCTATACCATCTAGTAAGGATTTTATACCCTCCCTCTTGATACCTAGTCACCATTCGCTATTTGCTATTCCTTACTTATAATGACTTATGTGCGAACAGTAAGATCCTGTCCTTCTGAGCCTGTGAAAATATAACCCCCAGATCCCTTTCCCACGATTTTAGGAAAGCGAGTTCTTGTGGTGCTTCCAGTCTAATCAACGAAGCATAGAAATATGACAGTGAGTGTCTCAATGATTCCTCCTTTAAACATAACTGTTCAAACGCAGAAGGTTCACATACTACAGTAAGTGTTGTCGGCAGCGGCTGGAGGAACGTACTAAGCTGTGCCCGTCAAAGAAAATCCAGGTCTAAGAAGCTACACTCCACATCTCTGTTCATCACCAACCGATTTCCTAATGAGAAATGTAAAAGCCTACTAAAGCCCTGCTGCAGCAGGGCTGCACAGTAATGCCCCGTACACACGGTCGGAAATTCCGACAGAAAATGTCCGATCGGACCATGTTGTCGGAAAATCCGACCGTGTGTGGGCTCCATCTGACTTTTTCCGTCTGCATTTCTAATAAACTGTATTATCTTTACATATTACACTATGGGAGACCTGTTTTCTTTTATTTCTTTTAATGGTGAATATTGAATGTCCATAACGGAACCACGAGATCCTGAGGACACGTACCACGTCCATAACCATCCATACGGACATCGATTGGAAACACGCACGATATACAGGTGATCCCATCTCAGGATACCGATCTAAGGCTTATTGTTCTCCTTATGGAGGTAAGAGCTCTGGGAGCATTACGTGACTATCTAGTCACGAAGATTAACATCAATTTCACAATATAATTGTCTATTTAGAAGATTCACCAGGATTATGGACACTCATGATTATTGTCACTAATTTATCACTTTGATTTGGACTTTTTTTGATGTATACACACTCATTTTGAATTTCAATTACTGTGTTTACTTTTTTACCAATGATTTGGATTTCTTCACCTCAATATTAATGTGTTAGAAGTCTGTATGGATCACTTTTATTATTACTGACAGAGAGGTAGCAGTAAAACTAATACGAGCGGAGCGGCGGTGGCGGCGGTGGGTAGCGCTGCAGGCGCTGGGCAGCACACAGTGAGTGAGGTGTCACACCTGTTGTTATATCCTAAATTAATCATCCAAAGTCTTCACAGTGCCTTTTAACATCTTATAGCTTTAGGATAATCATTCACACAGGACAGCAGGTTCTCTATGGCTTTGTCAAAGTGTGTCACATGGCTGTTGCTGACTTTGCTCTGGATGTACTGTTGTGTGCAATCTGTAACACATATCTTTGTGAAAATTTTGAGATCGACATTGACTAGTGAAATTGGGCGATAACTAGGGCACAGGGATGGATCTTTCCCCTCTTTGGGGGGGATTACTGATATATGAGCTAGGAGTATGTCTGCCGGTATTGCCTGCTCATCGCGTAAAGAATTAAAAGCCGCTATAAATCTCTGTGCCAATTTATCAGCAAAGGTCTTATAATAACAGAGTATACCCATCAGGGCCAAGGGCTTTACCAGGTTTCAGTGATTTAAGGGCTCCTAGAAACTCATCCACTGTAAGTGGGGCATCTAATTCCTTAACTATCTTGTCAGTCAATTTGGGCATTCCCGATGCTTGCTGATATTCCAGAGCAGCCTCCCATCTGCTATGCAATGCCAGGGGAGAAAGTTGACCCTCTAATTGGTATAGGCTGGCATAATAGTCCCCAAAAGCCTGTGCAATCGCCTGCGAAGAGCTAACTAGGGCATCCCCTAGAGTTTTAATACAGGCAATGTAGTTACTTGCCCTGGTATCTCTGAGAGCATTGGCTAGCATCCTACTCGTTTTTTTTCCAAACTCATAGAATGCTCGCCTACAGCGAGTTAATTTTGATTTTGCTTTGTCCATGAGTAATACATTTAACTGGTTGCATAAACATGAGAGTTTCCCCTCTGTCTGCTGTGCTTGGGTTTTCTTATGGGCCAATTCCAATACCCGAATGTCCCTGAGTAATGAATCTAACTGAGCTGTTAACATTTGTTTCCTATGGGCCCCTAAGAACACCCCTGATAACACACTTATGTGTTTCCCACAAGCAAAATGGAGTAACATCTCCTGTCTCATTGGTTGCAAAAAAAGAGTCTAATTCCTGAGTTACCCGTTGCTCATATCCCAGATCTTTCAGTAGTGTCTTGTTCAGAGGCGTAGCTTGAAGCTTGTGGGCCCCCGATGCAAAAGTTGACATGCCCCCCCCCCCCACTACCACCCACCACCTCCACCGTGCGAGCAGATACATCCACTACACACCAAGATACTCAAAGTGGCTTAAGATTTTTGAGTTCCCAGAGTTCCTCCTTACATCAGAGGCCAGGGATCACTGCTGCAGAATGAGAGGACAGGGACCCCTGGCAGGTCAGTTGGCAGAGCTCCTTTCCCATCCCAGCACTGTATACAGCTCCTCCCCCCACACTACACAGGGCTGGAATCACATTCCTTTACACACATTCTATCAGCCTTCACAGGGTGTATCTGCCTTTTATGTTGCCATTCTGACCTGTGAAATTCTCTGGTCAGAACCGCAGTGTAGTTGCAGTAGGCACATACACCCTGTGAAGATTGTGGCTGACTGGCTGTGTTGTAAAGGAATGTGAATTCAGTCCTGCGGAGGAGGAACAGTATAGAATGCTGTAACGGCAAAGGAGCTCAGCAGCCGGGCATAGCATGCAGGGCGGAGGGGGTGGTGCAACTTAGATCTGGGGGGGGGGGGGGGGGGGGGGGGGGGGGGCAACGCCATGTGACACAAAATCTGGAGCCTGCAGCCCCTCGGGAGGTGTTAAGGAATTTGTTTTAGCAATTTCTGAAGGTTTCTTTGTCAGTGTTGGCAGGCGTTGGGGGAAGGTCACCTCCCGGAGGTGTGTCTTTTCCCCAGTTATCAAGGAAGTGGGGTAAGCAGACATCTCTGAGTGGGAGGATACAGAGAATCCCAGCTGGTGACTAGGAGACACTGGTCGGTGCATGATCTGAGAGAGTGAACAAGCCTATAGAGGCCTCAAAGTATACATGACATGGCATTCTGAAAAACAAAGATATAGTCGATTCTGCTGTATGTCCCATGATTGGCTGAGAAAATGGTGTAATCCCTATCCTGTACATGCCGAGTTCTCCAGCTATCCTCCAGTTGCAGATCCTGGAGTAGTCTTTTAGCTCTGCGTAATTTTGCATAGAATAGATGGGAAACACTCATAGACACATCAAGCATGGGCTCCAGCGCCATATTAAAGCGGAGTTCCACCCTAAAGTGGAACTTCCGCTTATCGGATTCCTCCCCCCCTCCGGTGCCACAATTGGCACCTTTCAGGGGGGAGGGGGGGTGCAGATACCTGTATAATACAGGTATCTGCACCCACTTCCGGGACGAGCATCCCCGCCCATATCCGAGGATGCCCGCCCCTATCCGAGAATGCCCCGTTGTGTCTTGGGGACAGTTCCCAGGACACAGCGGGGACCAAAAGAGAAGCGCAGCGCTACTCGCGCATGCGCAGTAGGGAACCGGGCAGTGAAGACATTGCGTCTTCACTTCCTGATTCCCTGACCGAGGATGGCGGCGGGGCAGCGAGAGACGAGCGCTCGCTCGTCACATTCTGCCGACACCGCTGGAACCTGGAACAGGTAAGTGTCCATTTATTAAAAGTCAGCAGCTGCAGTATTTGTAGCTGCTGACTTTTAAAAAAAAAAAAAAAATCGGGTGGAGCTCCGCTTTAAGATCTCCTCCCACCAACAAGGAACCTTCCTTGTGTTGATGCACCAAATGTAGGCATGTCTCAAGTGCAGAGACCTGATCCTCATTCTGTGAGTATAAATTAACCAAGGTAACTTTTTGCTCAAACAGGAATCCCTTGACGATAGACACGTGCATTCGTTTTTCATCCGAATGCATATTCGTCCGAATTTTGGGTATTTTCATTATCATTTTAACAAACGATAACGAACGTGCAGAATCCGAAAACCGAAATATCCGACATAAACAAAATGCTTTATTTTCATTTTCGTTGTGACAACAGTTCGATATAGATAGGAGATTCGACATGACGCTGACAATAGTGATCTGTGTCCATTGAACCTGTGGTCGAATGTGCCTAACCTTAGCTCTATTGGTTCAAGATTATTCTACATAGAGAGAAAAGATTCGACATAGAGAGAAAAGATTCTACATAGAGAGAAAGGTTCGACATTATAGAGACAATAGCAAAAAAGGTTGAATGTGCCTAACCTAACTCTATTAGTCCAAGATTATTCGACATAGAGAGAAACGATTTGACATGAAGATTCGACGAACAGTCGGTGTGAGCGGACATTTATGGTCAAATGCTCCGCCCATAGGCTATAGAAGAATTCTAATGTTGGTTGACTAGTAATAATAATTAATAAATATAATTATTACTACTAGTGTCATACATTAGAATTCTACTATAGCTTGTAGGCAGAACATTCAACCGGAAATGTACGATTGCGGCGTCGTACAGTTTAGCTGCTCCGTTGAATCGTCTTGGAACATTCAACAGACACCATAAGCCTTCAATGACAGATTCGACCTTAATTATTTTGAATATTCGGACGAATTCATTTTTTAAACGAAACAAAATAAATAAAAACGAATTTTGTGAGTAACTAAATAAATTTATTTTTCGGACGAAAACGAAATTCCGAAATTAAATATTTCAGTGTGCACATGTCTACTTGACGATAAGGAGGCGACCCTCATCATCCATAATTGTCTTTGATTCCTTCCAAGGTATCTGTTTGGATAGAAGAATTGATACCCCTCTTGACTTGGAGGTCCGAGAGGCACTATGATAAACTGCCGGAAACCTAAAGTTCCCTAATCTTGGGATTCTATCATTTCTAAAATGTGTCTCCTGAAGAAAAATAATATGAGATTTAAGTCTCCCCAATTCATCTAGAAGCCTAGTGCATTTCTCTGGGCTACTTAGTGCCTTAACATTTTATTTCCCATTTTCTGTTGAGGAAAAAAAAATAGGATTTGAAAACCTAGCATGTTTTTGCTGCCATTCTTCGCAAAGCAATTGACACGTTGGTTGTCCCGGTAAAGATTTTATTCTCACAGGCTGATGGAGAATGAGTGACACCCCATCAGCGGGAATAAATCTTCTGGCTTCTATTTATCCGGCGATAAAACTGCTCAGCATTGTACATCTATCAAAAGCTGTTCGGCCTGTTGCATTGTGTTTGATGGAACGACGGTAGAGCTGCAACATTCATGAGAGGGCTTCAAGATGGAGACAAAAACCAGCAGTCTCCAGATCTCAAAACCAGCATTTAATCACCCGGAAATAACACAAAATATATAATATTGAAAATGATAAATTGTTATCAAAACTTCACAGCTGTGTAGAAATGGTGTTGTATTACTTCTGCCTCCATCTATCATTACTTGAAATAAAATATATATATATATTTTGATATATGTGGCAAGCTTCTCAGATTTATCATTCTTCAAGTATATGTTTAACTGGACCTGTCAGGTCCTAAAAAGTATCTAGGCCAACAGTGCGGATATCTAATCTAGCAGAATGTGCAAAGGCCTGCTTTAAGCTTGAAATGATGTGACCCTGTGGAGCCTCCGATTTCAGGGGGGAGCCTTGTGTGTGTGTATTGGTGTCCCCGACCCCTAAAGGCCTAATGGTGACCTCCAGAGTCAGGGAAAGCTGACATCCATCTTCTGTGGGTTACTAGGCATAGTGGGTGCGGAGTAGATAGAGTAAGTTGGGTGCCAGACACTTTGAAAATGCAAAAAGAGTATTATTGTCTCTTAACAGAACTGAGGAGAGAGGGTTAGGGCCTGAACATCCTTAGGCAGATGAAAAATACTTGGCAAACTCTGAAACAAAAAATAGAAATAGAAGAACAGCTATACAATTCAAGGACCTTTAAGCTGAATTGCAGCAAACTGTATCTGTAGACCGCTGTTTCCTATACCAACTGATCTGGTAACTTCAACTTCAATAAAGATCACAACTCACAGTGTCCTGTTGTAGATCCTCTCACTGAGCTCCCAGTCTCTCACTAGACTCTTCAGATCCCAGCCACCACTGGATCCCTTGAGCTTCTTCACAACTATCCTGCCATGGCTTCCAAGTGTCACCCACACTGTCCTGCTGGGTCCCTGACTTGGCTCTTCAGCTAAGCTGATGAATCCTCTGCAAGCGTCACCCACACTGTTCCACTGGGTCCCTAGCTTGACTCTGCTGAAGCTTTTTCAACTTGTTCACCATCGCTGGCTAGTGAAAGAGGCTGCTCTGGTACTTCTTCAGTCTCCACAGAACCTGGCCTCTGATAACAGGAGAGGTTATCCCTTGCTGGCGAATATGTCCCCTTTACCTCTGACTCTGGTTTTTGCTTGCCTCTGGCGACAGGAGTGGTCATCTCTGACTGCTTTCCTTCACCTGTGGCAACTATTTGGATCTCCAGCTGGCAGAACCCCCTGCAACTTGGTTGGGCTCCAAGCCTGAAGCCCAACCCCATGCTGCTTGCTTCCAAACTGGATAGGCCTCAGACCGTCTAGCAGCCAGGTACTCCGGGATAGATTGTGGTTATGACTAAGGCCTTATAGGCTGAAACGCGTCAACTGACTTAATCTGCATTTGTTCACTGTGGTTATTCAATAAAATGAAGACATTTTAAGAACAACAACCGGAGTGCGGATCATTTTTTCTACATTACTCTACTCAACCAGCGACTGTGGATCGAGCACCTGGCAGCTCTGCTATCTATGTGGTGTATGGGTAGTAGCACTGACTTTTCTGTTTACACTCCCGGATAGGCCTCAGGCTTCTGGCCTAGCAGCCGGGAGCTTTTCAACACACGTCCACCCAGACAGCCATCCAGGTGGAACATGCGTCCACCCAGACAGCCGTCCAGGTTGCACAGAAACCCCGATCACCTGACCCCTCCCAAATAAATAGGCTCTCCCAGCAGGCCAAGGGCATAGAAACCCCTTCCAATTAGCTGAGATAACCCATCCACTCCTAGTCTGGATTGACTAAGCCCTTGTCAATATAATGCCACAGGTAACAATGCCACCTAGTGACAGAAGTGCATCAAACCCAGGAAAAGGTCAGTGGATTTCCCTAACAATCATCCAGGCTGGTTACCGCTGAGCAAACTAAATTTGTTAGTCACTCTGCCTAACACCTGGGGTACTACATGTGTGTGGAGACCCCCCCCCCCCCCAACTATGCCTCAGTAGGACACATCAGGATCACTGTGAGTGGTGAAAGGCCACTTGTTTAATACAGACCCTGCTACTGTGAGGTCTCATACACACTTAGCCATAGCGGCTGTGCATGGAGAAATGCACAAAAAATGTGCTAAAACTTTATTATTTCTTAACCACTTCAAGTTCGGGCCAATTCCGACATTCTTCTCCTACATGTAAAAATCAGGTAAACTACTTAGAACCCCCAAAAATTATATATTTTTTTAAGTAGATGCCCTAGAGAATAAAATGGTGGGTGTTGCAATTTTTTTTATGTCATACGATGTTTGCACAGAGATTTTTTAACCACAATTTCTTTTGGAAAAAATATCCACTTTAAAGCGGTTCTAAAGGCAGAATGTTTTTTTATCTTAATGCATTCTATGCATTAAGATCAAAAACCTTCTGTGTGCAATATAGTCAATATAGACTGGAGAGAGTGTAGTATCAGCAAACCAGGATAGAAGCAGACCTGGAGGTTACTACTAGGTGGGGGATCAGAAGAGCTGGGGGTACAGCTCCCCTTCCCAACTTTCCCACCCCCCCTTTTTTTTGCCTCCCTCTTTCTTCTCTCTCTCTCCTTCCTTCTTTTTCCTCTTTTTCGTATTCTTTCCTTTGTTTTCTCCGATGGTGTTTACTGTGTAAAATGCCAAACAGGGTACAAAAACTTTATAGTGCCTGGTTTTCCAGGAAACCTTTTCATACATCTACCCGTTCTCAATGCCTGCAATAGATTTCCATGTGAGATGTGGATTTGCTCTGAGTCTATGTTGGCATGTGATCCTTTCATTGAGTCTCTTGTTGAACATTATTGAAAAAAAATAGAAGTGCTGGAGGTCACTACTGAGTGAAGGAGCAGCAGAGCTGGAGGTCACTACTGATTGGAGGATCAGCAGGGTCGGGGGTTATTGATGAGTGGAGCTTCAGAAGAGCTGGGGGTACTACTGAGACAGGGATCTGCTGAACAAAGGTACTAATTAATGGAGGATTAGCAGAGCTGGAGGTTACTACTGAGCAAGGCTTCAGAAGAGTTGGGGGTACTACTGAGTGGGGAATCAGCAGGGTTGGGGGTTACTAATGAGTGGTGCTTCAGAAGAGCTGGAGGGTACTACTGAGCCAGGGATCTACTGAAAAAGGGTACTAATGAGCTGGGTATCAGCAGAGTTGGAGGTTACTGGGGATTCAGAAGAGCTGTTGAGCCAGGGATCTGCTGAAGAAGGGCACTATTGAGTTGGGGATCTGCTGAGTGGGGGTACTAATGAGATTGGGGGGTAATACTGAGCTGGGGGGTAATACTGAGCTGAGGATCTACTGAGCCCCTTTAAAAAAAAGTAGAAAGCCAACACACACACGGCTTTTTCAAGCTTTATTTAAGCTTCAAAAAAGTATCAAGAACATATCAAAAAGCATATTGAAGCGGTAGGCACTTTAATGTGTACTAAAGCAAGTGTAAATGAGCCCTTACAGTAACATAATAATACGTGATTATGTTACTCTTTGTTTAATACGCCTCCCATAACACTATTGCTGCACCTTTGCGTCACCATCTTGATGTGTTACCAGTGGCGGCCAGTGGTCATTTTTTTTTTGGAGGGGGGGCTGCAAACAGTAAAACGACCCCCCCCCCACCCAGTCGGTTCTGGTGCACTTACCCCATCTATGGTGGGCAGCGCTTCTCCCAGGCTTCACTGGCGGTGGCAACAGCTTTCCTTTCCCCTGCTCTTAACGGCCATCACGGCGGGTTCCGTTTCCTCCTTCCTCCTCGGCGACCAATGGGGACTCTTCTTTTTTTGGCAAAATCGGAAAACGGGTCTCAGACCTGCTTCTGGTTGGCTGTATTCAGGATTAGTTATTCAATAGCAAATATTCATTCTCTGTTGTAACACCTGGGTGGGCTCCTGGTTCAATGCTTTGCGCCACAAGCCCACACTATTTTGAAGCCAATTAGAGCCTCTGGCAATAATTAGGTGCTTAAAAAACACCCCCGCCGCTGTAATTCATTTGCCTGGCGCCCTGAAAGAGGCTGGATGCATGAATAGGGGGTGGCGGTGTCCTGTCAAAATTAGCGTTCGTGGCTAGAGCATGGGGGTGGCTTGCATGGATAGAGGGGGCAGCGCTCGGGCGCCCCCTGATGGTCGGGCCACTACTGTGTGTTACAATGTTACTCTTTCTCTTATTCCATTCTGACTTTACACAGTCTCACAGTATTTCTCTCCTTATGAACTGCTACAGTATCTTTTCAGTAACACATTCATGTGCTACTGTGTTACTTTTCATTTATTATACATCATTCGCACTTTATAGCACACTTGCATAGACATGTTGCTACAGTGTTAGTCTTCATTCAATATGCATCACACATGTAGATATCGTTATCTGTTACACATTCTCCTTCTTTCACTTCATGTCAGATTTTGCCATCAGCATAAAACTTTCACTTATTCATTTTATCTTTATTTTATTTTTTTTTACCTTCATTGCTCTACACACACGTATGGTAACTATGGTGATCTGTCATCACACTCTTCTGTTCATTCACTCCATATCGGATTTTCCTATCAACACAACGCATTTTTTCTTTACTTTGATATTCAATAATTTTAGTATTATTTTGCCAGGTGATCTTGGCAGATGAAGGTTAATGTTGAAAAATGTAGAATAATGCACTTGGGAGCTAAAAAAAGGAATTCTAGGTGGAGAACCTCTGGGGGAATCAAGGATAGAAAAGGATTTGTGGGTCCTGGTGACAAACTACGGTACATTAAATTATTGATAGGCAGTGCTTTATAAGCCTTTATGGATTACCAGTTTATAGTTACATAGGAGGCCCAATTCTAGAATTACTGCTCTCGCCCTGACGTTCACGATGATACCTGATCATTTACATATGTATATATGCGCATGACCGACGTGCATGTGAGCATGGGGAGATAGGAGTGCTTTATATTTTTTATGCATATTTATTATTTTTATTACTATTTTATTTATTATATTTTTATTATTATTTATTTTATTATTATTTTGTTTTCTTTTACACTGTACCTTTAAAAACATATTTGTATCAACTTTATTGCTATCACAAGGGATGAACAACATCGACATACCAGTTACATCACTGAGAATGCAGCCTACCCATTCACTAGAGATTGGTGACATCACTGGGAATGCAGCCTATCCATTCACTAGAAACCAATGAGATCACTGAGAATGCAGCCTACCCATTCACTGGAGAGTGGTGACATCACTGAGAAAGCAGCCTATCCATTCACTAGAGAGAAATGACATCACTGAGAATGCAGCCTATCCGTTCACTAGAGACCGATGACATCACTGAGAATGCAGCTTATCCATTCACTAGAGAGCGTGACATCACTGAGAATGCAGCCTATCCATTCACTAGAGACCAATGACATCACTGAGAATGCAGCCTATCCATTCACTAGAGAGCGGTGACATCACTGAGAATGCAGCCTATCCATCCACTAGAGAGTGATGACATCACTGAGAATGCAGCCTATCCATTCACTAGAGAGCAGTGACATCACTGAGAATGCAGCCTATCCATTCACTAGAGACCGGTGACATCACTGAGAATGCAGCCTATCCATTCACTAGAGACCGGTGACATCACTGAGAATGCAGCCTATGCATTCACTAGAGACCGGTGACATCACTGAGAATGCAGCCTATCCATCCACTAGAGAGCGATGACATCACTGAGAATGCAGCCTATCTATTCACTAGAGAGCAGTGACATCACTGAGAATGCAGCCTATCCATTCACTAGAGAGCAGTGACATCACTGAGAATTCAGCCTATCTATTCACTAGAGAGGGGTGAAATCACTGAGAATGCAGCCTATCCATTCACTAGAGACCGATGACATTACTTAGAATGCAGCCTTCCGTTCACTAGAAAGCAGTGACATCACTGAAGGATGCAGCCTATCCATTCACTAGAAAGCAGTGACATCACTGAAGAATGCAGCCTATCCATTCACTAGAGAGCAGTGACATCACTGAGAATGCAGCCTATCCATTCACTAGAGACCGGTGACATCACTGAGAATGCAGTCTATGCGTTCACTAGAGACCGGTGACATCACTGAGAATGCAGCCTATCCATTCACTAGAGAGCGGTGACATCACTGAGAATGCAGCCTATCCATTCACTAGAGACCAATGACATCACTGAGAATGCAGCCTATCCATTCACTAGAGAGCGGTGACATCACTGAGAATGCAGCCTATCCATCCACTAGAGACCGATGACATCACTGAGAATGCAGCCTATCCATTCACTAGAGAGCAGTGACATCACTGAGAATGCAGCCTATCTATTCACTAGAGAGGGGTGAAATCACTGAGAATGCAGCCTATCCATTCACTAGAGACCGATGACATTACTTAGAATGCAGCCTTCCGTTCACTAGAAAGCAGTGACATCACTGAAGAATGCAGCCTATCCATTCACTAGAAAGCAGTGACATCACTGAAGAATGCAGCCTATCCATTCACTAGAGAGCAGTGACATCACTGAGAATGCAGCCTATCCATTCACTAGAGACCGGTGACATCACTGAGAATGCAGTCTATGCGTTCACTAGAGACCGGTGACATCACTGAGAATGCAGCCTATCCAATTACTAGAGAGCGATGACATCACTGAGAATGCAGCCTCTCCATTCACTAGAGAGCAGTGACATCACTGAGAATGCAGCCTATCCGTTCACTAGAGACCGCTGACATCACTGAGAATTCAGCCTATCCATTCACTAGAGGGTGGTGACTGAGAATGCTCTTCAATTATATCTTCTTTTATAATTCTTGTACTTTATATTAGTGAAACAATTTTGTAGCGTCACTATCTTCCTGGTGTAAATAATGTCTTTGTGAATGTCAATAGCTCTTTCTAGAGAACAAACCGGTAACTAAAGCACCTTTGTGTTTGCATAATCTGGTAACATTATGAATACAAACAGTCTGATTAACAAACAAACATTCATCAGTAAATGAAGTATGTGTCATTAAGTGCAGGAATGCTAATTAACAAGCATCGTTATTTATTAAAGGATAGAGGGTTGTGAAATAAAATGCTAATGTTTTATGATCTCATAAGAATTTGCTAATTTGTTTTCACACTGTCTTTTTTTTTTCTTCTCTGCATTGTTCTGTGTATAGTGAGGTGAAGTGACAACAATGATGTTGGCATGAAAGCTGAAGATTCCTGAGTGCAGACACCGTTCCTGATGGTCTGAAATCATCAGTTCAATCTGTTCCCTGTGCTGCCATTTATAATCTTGGCTCAGCACTACAAATCTCATGATAGTAATATATATCTATATACAGAATATATACACCCACCAGACACTTTATTAGAGGTACGCCTGTTTAATTGCTCGGTAACACAAATTGCTAATCATCCAATCACACGGCAGCAGCTTAATGCATTTAGGCATTTACACGTGGTGAAGACGACTTGCTGCAGTTCAAACTGAGCATCAGAATGGGGAAGAAAGGGGATTTAAGTGACTTGGAACATGGCATGGTTGTTGGTGCCAGATGGGCTGGTCTGAGTATTTCTGTGATTTTCACGCACAACCATCTCTCGGGTTTAAAGGGAGTGGTGGGAAAAAGAGAAAATATCCAGTGAGCGGCAGTTGTGTGGAGGAAAATGCCATGTTGATGTCAGAGGTCAGAGGAGAATGGACAGACTGGTTCCAGATGATAGAAAGGCAATAGTAACTCAAATAACCACTCTTTACACTCAAGGTATGCAGAATACCATCTCTGAACACACAACATATCAAACCTTGAAGCAAATTGGCTACAGCAGCAGAAGATCACACCAGGTGCCACTCCTGTCAGCTAAGAGCAGGAAACTGAGTCTACAATTCGCACAGGATCACCAAAATTGGACACTAGAAGATTGGAGTAACGTTGCCTGGTCTGATGAGTCTTAATTTCAGCTGCGATATTCAGATGGTTGAGTCAGAATTTGGTGTAAACAACATGAAAGCATGGATCCATGTTGCCTTATATCACCGGTTCAGGCTGGTGGTGGTGTAATGGCGTGGGGGGATATTTTCTTGGCACACTTTGGGCCCCTTAGTACCAATTCAGCATTGTTTAAACACCACAACCTACCCTAGTATTGTTGCTGACCATGTCCATCCCTTTATGACTACAGTGTCCCCATCTTCTGATGGCTCCTTCCAGCAGGATAATGCACCATGTCACAAAGCTCCAATCATCTCACCACTGGACAATGAGATCACTGTACTCCAATGGCCTCCACACTCACCACATCTCATCCAATAGAGCACCTTGGGGATGTGGTGGAATGGGGGATTGGCATCATGGATGTGCAGCTGACAAATCTGCAGCAACTGTGTGACGTCATGTCAAAATCTCTGAGAACACCTTGTTGGTTCTATGCCCAGAAGAATTAAGACAAAAGGGGGTCCAACCCGGGACTAGCAAGGTGTACCTAATAAAGTGGCCGATAAATGAATATTATAAGTGTAAAGAACACTTCACATGACAATGTAACAGTTGACGAGCATTAATAGAGCCACCAAAGCTGCTTAGCAACCATTGCAATGACCCCATGGTAGCCTGGGCTAAGAGGTAGTAGGTTGAATAACTAAAACTAATGACATCTAGTGGCAGAAAGAAATTACTGCAGGGACGGCTCCAGGTATTCTACAAAAGCAATGAAATCGAGGCAACCTTGGACTTTTGTGGTACGGTATAAACTTACAAGGCTCAAACAGCTTTATATAAAATTATAAATCTATTGAAAAAATCCATTAAAAGATACCCAAAAGGGCAGACATATGACATACAGAAGGGTAAAAAGTATCCCATGATAGGGAAAAACCTTAAACAATTAGATTCCTCTGGTGTGAACTGGAAAAAAATGGATGTATTGACCCACGATGGGGGAATTAGATATTTGTCTTTTTCCAGTTACAGACTCAACATGTTTTGCGTAGATCCGCTTCTTCAAGAGTATAATTCAGAGAAAAGTTTATTCTAAAAGGAAAACATACACATAAGAGATCTTCATATAACAAGACATGATAATATGGTAGAGCTGCACAATGTAGAGCGGACCACCAGGTAACTGCCACAATGGTGAGACGCTCCATAGCTACAGTCAAACCCGCTACACATGGTAAATATGTACATTAATCCCCATCTGCCACGGTCATCAGAAGGAAAATCCTATGGGCAAAAGTACTCACCATCAGGACCGTCACCAACAAACCAGGGACCTCAAGGCCACAAAGGCAGTCTCCTGGGAGAGTGCGTGAGCCAGGTGAGGGTAACATGGAATAAAAAGCTGTTAAATAAAGAAAAAAAGGCAAGAACACCCTTATGGGTTTTACAAATAGGGTCTGTAACAAGGGCCAGAGGATCCTCCCAATCTCCCTGAACCCTATTTATACAATAAGCCCAAATAGACATACGAGGGTATACACACCAACAAAAGTCTTCATAGGGTTACACAAGGTATGGTAGGGCTGAAGAAGAGATATTGTCCTCGAATAGGGAGCTCAGGGCTAATGGTAGATTGTTTACAAACTGTGTTTGATAGGCTCTATAAAATATATAAAGAATACCACATCAGTCATCATGTATAGAGGGGGGGGGGGGCAGAGGCCAGAGGATACACGGCCAACTGACCATAAATACACTCACCTGGCTCAAATGGTAGGTCACTTAGAAAGTCAGTCAATCAACTTAGACATCAGATCCCGAGAACACAAACTCGGCCAAGGATCAAACAGTTGAATAGTGAACTATGGTAGAAGTAATGCCCATGCAGCAGATCAGGTTTGGCCTAAACAAAACAGAGCACAATCCATAGTGAGCAGGGGGCATAACCACCACTGACTCCTTTAAGCCTTATACAGAATTCCTAGATTGTTTGAAAACACACTCACCATAGTGACAGACCCCACCGCCATCAGCACTGCCACTCACAGATAATGGGAGACAGGCTCCCATTAAATAAACACCTGGCTCCTGTCCAGTTAATGACCTCAGTGCCGCACCGAGACGCCTGCAAATGACTTCACTGGACAAGATCTTGGACTGCGCATGCGTCGATAACGGAGCATGCGCAGTACCGCAAAGCGGCGCATCCCAGGAACATTACATCTACAATGACGCGGTCGGCCCATCCCAACATATGAGTGTTTCGGCCCCATCTAGTGGACGGACCGGGAACAGCCATCAGGATGGCTGGATCTACCATCCTGATGACTGTTCCTGGTCCAACCACTAGATTTGTCTGGAGCGCGCCGTCCTATGTTGGGATGGGCGGACGGCGTCATTGCACATGTAAGGTTCCTGGGATGCGCTGCTTTGCAGAACTATGCATGCTCTGTTATCAGCGCATGCGCTGTCCGAGATCTTGTCCAGTGACGTCATTCACTGGCGCCACAGCGTGGCGCTGAGGTCATTAACTGGACAGGAGCCAGGTGTTTATTTAATGGGAGCCTGTCTCCCATATCTGTGGGAAGCGGTGCTGATGGCGGCGGAGTCTGTCCATGGAATAGATGCTAAAGTGAGTGTGTTTTTAAACAATGTAGGAAGTCTGTATATGGTTTAAGGGGTCAGTAGTGGTTATGCCCCCTGCTTACTATGGACTGTGCTCTGTTTTTTTAGGGATTTATGGCTGGTTACATGTCTGGCCAAGCCTGATCTGCTGCATAGCCATTACTTCTACCATAGTTCACTATTCAACTGTTTGATCCTTGGCCGAGTTTGTGTTTTCGAGATCTGATGTCTAAGTTGATTGACTGACTTTCTAAGTGACCTACTATTTGAGCCAGGTTGAGTGTATTTATGGACAGTTGGCGGTGTATCCCCTGTACCCCCCCCCCCCTCTATACATGATGATTGATGGGGTATTTTTTATATATTTGATAGAGACTCTCAAACACAGTTTGTAAACAATCTACCATTAGCCCTGAGCTTCCTATTCAACGACAATATATCTTCTTCGGCCCCGGCATGCCTTGTGTAACCCTATGAAGACTTTTGTTGGTGTGTATACCCTTGTATGTCTATTTGGCCTTATTGTATAAGTAGGGTTCAGGGAGATTGGGAGGATCCTCCAACTCTTGTTACAGATGCTATTTGTAACACCCATGAGGGTGTTCTTGCCTTACCCTTTTTTTCTTTATTTAACAGCTGTTTATTCCATGTTACCCTCATTTCTCTCCCGCTCTCGCCCGGGAGACTGCCTTGAGGTGCCCGGTTTTTTGGTGACGGTTCTGCTGGTGAGTACTTTTGCTCATAGGATTTCCTTCTGATGACCGTGGCAGATGGGGATTAGGAATGAGCCGAACACCCCCGGGTTCGGTTCGCACCAGAACTTGCGAACGGACTGAAAGTTCGTGCGAACGGTAGAACCCTATTAGTTACAATGGATGCGAACGTTCGTAATCTAAAGTGCTAATTATAACGGCCAATATGCATGGTATTGTCACAAAAAAGGTTTGGGGACCGGGTCCTGCCCCAGGGGGACATGTATCAATGCAAAAAAGAGTTTTAAAAACTGAAGTTTTTTCTGGACTCCTGCACAAAATGGTAGATACAGGTGCAGGTTTATACTGTGCTGTGCTGGACTCACATAGCACACACACACTAACTCCTGCAGATGGCTGTATTGGTAGAGAACAGCACTTTCCCCACACGCAAATGCCTATTTTTCCTCTTTCCCTACACTTTCTCCACACAGAAATTAATGAAAAATAGTTTACCCTGTCCATGCCTATAAATTCTCTTTCCCTCAACGCCGGAACACACTACACAAGGCCGCCTGCCTTATTATGCAGGACTTTTTCCATAAATTATTAATTTTTTAAATTTTATATAAAGCTGTTTGAGCATTGTAATGCTGTGTACACACGATCGAAATTTCCGATAGAAACAGTCCGATGGGAGCTTTTCAACTGATTTTCCGACCGTGTGTATGCCCTTTGGTCTTTTTCTGTGGGAATTTCCGATGGACTTTGGATTGAGAGCCTGTTCTTAATTTTTCCGACGGAAAACCTTTCTATCGGATTTTTCGATCGTGTGTATGCAATTCCGACACGCAAAATTCCGACGCATGCTCGGAAGCATTAAACTTCCCTTTTATAGTGCAGTCGAACGTGTTGTATGTCGTGGTGTTATTGACCATCGGAATTTGGTGTGACCGTGTGTAGGCAAGACAGTTTGAGCAAAATTCCATCGGAATTCCGACGGGAAAACCATCAGAGCTTTTTCCGACGAGAATTCCGATTGTGTGTACGTGGTATTAGTCTATACCGTACCACGAAAGTGCAAGTTTGCCTCAATTTCATAGTTGTTTTTGTAGAATTGATAGGACGAAGGTACATTATATTTCTCCTTAACACAGTAGCGTAATATACTTTTTGAACCTGAGTATTGAAGAAAAAGTATATATATTTTTTTTACTTTTAAGAAATGTTTGCCTTTAATTTATTTATTTTAAGCTGAAATTCAACTTTTATTCTACAGGTCACAGTGAAAATGTCTTTAACTAGTAAAGCTGTGTTTGCTACACGACCTGAAGTTGAATCAGAACAAAAGCTCCAAAAAAAAAAAAAAGAATTTCATGCTGTATTGTTACAAGCCACACTGAGAGTTTCTTGTTATAAAGAAACTTTATATCACAAATTCCACATCCTGATCTCCATGTCTTTCTTTTTCACCATGTCTGAGCTAAAGTTGCAAAAGGTCCTTTACAAAATGCCCAAGTCGTTTACCCCATAAAATACTCCAAAATACTCCCAAAGTCCATCTTTCATGGATGCCCAGCAACTGTCTCTTGTCTCTGAACGAGACCTTCGATCACTACTGTAAAATGGAAGCACGGATAAATAGAGTTACACACGATCGGAAATTTGGCCAGCAAAAGTCTGATGAGAGCTTTTGGTTGGAAAATGCGACCGTGTGTATGCTCCATCGGACTTTTGCTGGCGGAATTCCAGCCAGAAAAAGATTGAGAGCAGGTTCTCAAATTTTCGGTCGGAAAAAGTTCAGATTGGAAATTCCGATCGCCTGTACCAATTCCGACGCGCAAAATTCCTACGCAAGCTCGGAAACAATTTGATGCATGCTCGGAAGCATTGAACTTAATTTTGTTGGGTCGTCGTAGTGTTGTACGTCACCGCATTCTTGACAGTCGAAAGTTCAACAAATTTTTGTGTGACCGTGTGTATGCAAGCCAAGCTTGAGCGGAATTCCGTTGGAAAAACCATCATCCAAGATTTTTCCGATGGAAATTCCGCTTCTGTGTACGCTGCATAAGACGTTTCGCTCAATAAGTTGACTCTCCCTGCTAGGGGCCAGGAACCAAAAATACATTTAACAGCTGTTGGGGCTTAAAAATTCTGTGCAGAAAATGTCTCTAGGGGGGTATGAAATTATTTCAGCAAGTCCATAAAAACATGTCCAAAAACACAAATAGAGGGGAACAGCATCACCAGCTAATGCGTTTCACGCTCCCTCAGTGCTGAGCCATAGCTCATTGGGATGACACCTGCCTTTACACGCACATGAACTTTAATGGCATCCCAGTCTTGGTCCGTAGGGTTCAATATTGAGTTGGCCCACCCTTTGCAGCTATAACAGCTTCAACTCTTCTGGGAAGGCCATCCACAAGGTTTAGGAGTGTGTCTATGGGACTATTTGACCATTCTTCCAGAAGCGCATTTGTGAGGTCAGGCACTGATGTTGGACGAGAAGGCCTGGCTCGCAGTCTTTCACATCTGAGCTATTTTTTGTGCCTTTTTTGGATCAGCACTTTCACCCCCTTTCTGCCCAGGCCAATTTTCAGCTTTCAGTGCTGTCACACCTTGAATAACAATTACGCAGTCATGCAACACTGTACCCATATGACATTTTTATTATTTGTTTCACACAATGTCTCCTCTGACAGCACAGGGATTTGTGTGTCTACTGGTACTGGCACTCGTGCACGTGATCGCGCACTGCTGGCGGCGATCGCAACTGCCGGCCACACGCATCGGGCCCCCACCATGCAGTGGACGTGCCACCTGGCGGCTGTTAAAGGTACCCCTGTACCCATAAAGGGTTTCGCGCAGGGTAGCCATTCTGCCCCGTATATGTATGCGAGCCGGTTGGGAATCGGTTAAATTCTCCTGAATTTGGCACTCCGTCGCTTTAACTGGTAATTGCACAGTCATGTGATGTTGTACCCAAACGAAATTTACGTCCTTTTTTTCCCCACAAATAGAGCTTTCTTTTGGTGGTATTTGATCACCTCTGCGTTTTTAATTTTTTGCGCTATACACAAAAAAGAGCGACAATTTTGAAAAAAAAAACAACAATATTTTGTACTTTTTGCCAAGATAAATATCCCCTAAACCATATCGATACCAATCGCAATCCCCAAAAATGTTTTAAAAAGCAAATTTCTTTATCAGTTTAGGCCGATATATATTCTTCTACTATATTTTTGGTAAAAAAAAAAAAAAATCGCAGCGGGAGGTTCAAAAAACGTACATATCTGTCTGGACAAGTGTTGTAGTGTTTTTGCTTTTATTTTGTTGTTGTAAACTGGTTGCATTTTTTACTCTTACCGGTTTTTGGTTTCTGCAATATAAAAACTCAATAAAGAGTACAAAAATTGAACAACATTCGATGTTTAAATGGAGTCTACCTTTAAGCCTGCCTTCATTTTCTTATCTACTTCAGGCTTTTGTACAGTTTTTGCTAAAGAAGCCTTTTGTTTGAAGGAAATTCATCGGAGTCCTTTTTATTAAATGCCGGCAAACACTCGGGTGACTTGCGGCTTGCAGGCAGCATGACCCGAACCTGTGTAGTGTCAAAGAGAAAAACCACCCAGGAATATATCTACCTGACGGTTCCGGTGAACGGCGGCCCCTTTTCCTATATGTGCGAAGTGTGACGAAGAGGAGACGAATGGATTCTAATTGACCTCTGCTACCCGCAGTTATTGCAGAGGGAGATGAATATCGCCGAGTGTGCTGGTCTGCTAAACTGGCTCATGACACCATCCAGAACAGGTTATCCGGTGCGCAAAACCCGCGTCCCAAAAGAAAGGCTCCGCCACTGTCATTTACTGTGTTGTTTCCACTTTTATCTCATTGTAGAAAGAATCTCGTCCCCACTGGACCTCATCTTTGTGGGGTGAGTGGGCTGTGTAGGTGCGGAGTCTTCTTATTATACTTCTGTTTGGCTTTTACAATCTCTGAAACTTAAAAATAAAAATAAGAGGTTGTGTTAATATTCTGGCTTTTTTAAGCCCAACTCCAGGATGCAATCAAAAACACACCTTCCCCTGCACTGCAAGGGTTAAAGAAGAACACCGACCGACCGACCTATTTTTTTTTTTCTTTTACCCTTACTTTCTTTAAAGCGGAGATCCAGACGGATTTTTTATTTATTTTTTAACCACTTAAGCCACGGACCAATTTGCAGCCAAAGGACCAGGCCCCTTTTTGCGATTCGGCACTGCGTCACTTTAACTGACAATTGCGCGGTCGTGCAACGTGGCTCCGAAAACAAAATTGACGTCCTTTTTTCCCCACAAATAGAGCTATCTTTTGGTGGTATTTGATCGCCCCTTCGGTTTTTATTTTTTGCACTATAAACAAAAAAAGAGCGACAATTTTGAAAAAAACACATTATTCTTTACATTTTGCTATAATAAATATCCCCCAAAAATATATAAAAAAACGATTTTTTTCCTCAGTTTAGGCCGATACGTATTCTTCTACATATTTTTTTTTTAAAAGGTGTTTATTTTGGTTTTTTCAACATTACAAACAATAAACAATAAACAATACAGTACTAACAGCAGTAGTAGCACTTTATAAACAAGGGGATCGCATCCCAACATTCTTATGCGCCAGTTTCATTCCCCTGTAATTTACTCCTGGGGATTACGGCAACAGGATTGGGTCCCTATGCCCTACTGCGACTAACATCCATACACACACCCACTCACCCATCACACAGACTCACTCACACCCAAACACACCTCTTTCTACCCATGCTCTGTCCCATTAGGCCCACCAAGATCCACTCCCCCTTCCAGTAGAGGGAAATCCATATCATGGTATTCCCAATCATTTGTTAACAATCCTGTGTGGACAGGACCGAACCCCAGAAGGGGGCGGTAATATCCAACCAGGGTTGCCATACCTTATAAAACTTCTTGAGGCAGACCCTGTTTTTATAAACAATTTTGAACTTGGGGAGCTGTCCATTAATGATTCCATACAGAGTTTGTATCTTAGGAGGTTCGCTGTCTTTCCATTTCAGTAGAATAACTTTCCTTGCATAAAACATAATAGTCCGTATTAGTATGCGGGTAGCCACTGGGTGAACTAAGTCATTCAGTATACCCAGTAATCCCACTTCGGGTGTTCTGGGAATTGGTGTGTTAAGCTGTTCATCACAAAATTTGAATAAGTCTCTCCAGTATTGGTTGAGTCCAGGGCAGCTCCAGAACATATGAAACATATTAGCATTGTCACTAGTACACCGAGCACAACTAGCATTCACTCTCAGCCCCATACGTGCCAGTCTATCAGGAGTATAGTGTAGATGGTGGATAAATTTAAACTGTATATATTGGTCAGCGGTACATATAATATCTTGAAAGCAAACCTCAGTAACTTCTTCCCACCCCTCCTCTGGTTTGGAGGTTTGGAACGGGTCTGCTCCCGCCATGTTCAGGTGGTTATAGAAGGTTGTCACCATTTTTGTTATATCTGGGTCGGAGAGATGATCTTCCAAAGGGGGTGTTCTGAGCTCCATGGTCAGGGTACCAAATTGGGCCCGAGTGGCATGTCTGATCAGCAGATACTTATAAGAAAATTTGTTAGGTATGCCATACTTGGCTTTTAGGTGGTCGAAAGTCACAAAAATACTATTTGAAAACAAGTGTGTCAGGTGCGTAACTTGCATCCTTGACCACCATTTCGAGTCGGGATGACCATGGAGCTCAGGGAGATTTGGGTTATCCCAAATTGGAGTGCTTGGCGACCATGTACTCATACCTTTGGACAGGAGTCCGTTGCTCTCCTTCCAAGCTAGTAAACCAACATCCCTGGGGGAAAGTCTGGAGCATTTGTTGGGTCTAGACCTGTGCATCACATCAAGTGCCTTGGTACCTTCCTTATAAAATGAGGACATCAGGGAGACAGCGGGGGGCCGAGGGTCGGAGTGCATCCACTCATAAATAAACGTAAGCTGTGAGGCAAGAAAGTACTTCTGCAGGTTAGGGCATGCTAGTCCTCCCCTGCTTTTAACCGCTTGCAGGGACGTTTTAGATATACGTGGATGAGCAGCTTGCCAAACAAATGAAGACAGAACTGCCTCCACCTTTTGGAACATTTTTTTTGGGAGATACACTGGAGCTGCTCTAAAGAAATACAAAAATTTTGGCAAAAAAATCATTTTGAAGATATTAATACGTCCTATTAAATTTAGTGGGAGGGTTGACCAGACTTGAAGTTTGTCCGTCATTTGTTTTATTACTGGTGTGATGTTAAGATCTACGAATCTGGAGGGGTCATTATGTATTTGAACTCCTAGGTATTTAAAAGACTGAGCAGTTTTCAGTCTAGAGTTCTCAAGGTATTTATATGGGATCAGAGGACCTATAGGAAAGGCTATGGATTTCTCCCATCCGACCCTCAGCCCCGACACCTCCCCAAACTCCTCAACCACCTGCATCAAACTTCTAAAAGAGCTCTCTTTGCCGTCCAGGTAGATTAACGCGTCGTCTGCGTATAGAGAGATTTTCTCCAATTGTGTTCCGCATTGGATGCCCCCAATCCCCGCGGCCTGCCGCACCGCCAGCGCTAGTGGCTCAATGGCGATAGCGAACAGGAGCGGAGAGAGGGGGCACCCTTGTCTGGTTCCCCTCTGCAAGGCAAATGCCACCGAAACATCACCATTGGTTCGGACTCTCGCACTTGGGTGCGCATATAGTAGACGGACCCACCTTAAAAACAGGGGGCCGAAACCCATATTTGACATGGTTTCCCATAAAAATGTCCAGCGGACCGTGTCAAACGCCTTTAACACATCTAAGGATAGCACTAGATGGCTTTGCTTCGTTACGTGTGCCCTATGGATATGTAGATACAGTCTGCGGATGTTATCAAACGTGTTGCGACCCGGCATGAACCCCGCTTGGTCTGGGGGGATAAGAGCTAAAATAACTTTTTGTAGTCTCTGGGCCAAAATTTTGGCCAGAATTTTCACATCAGTGTTTAAAAGTGAAATCGGTCGATAAGATTCACATAGCAGTTTGTTCTTTTCGGGTTTAGGCAAGACAACAATGAGGGCCTCATTCATGGAAGCTGGCAGAGTACCCTGCTGCAGAGAATTTCGGAACGTGTGCAGAAGCTTGGGGGCAATTACCTCCGCATAGGTCTGATACCACCCGGAGGGAATACCATCCAAGCCCGGAGTCTTTGAAGGGGGCAGAGAGCGGATTGCTGCCTCTACCTCTTCCAAAGTGATCTCCTGTTCCAGAAGCCCCCTCTGTGCCTCATCCAATGCCGGGAAGGCCATGGAAGAGAAAAAGCCCCTAAACGTGGCCTCCTGTGGTGGGTCTAGGTCGGTGTACAGGTCACTGTAGTAGGTAGCAAATGTCTGGTTAATGCATACTGGATCATTGGTTATGGAGCCGTCCTTCAGTGTAATGGCCGGTATTGAGCTGTCTGTATATTCGGTGTGGGCCAGAAAAGCCAGCATCCTACCATTTTTACCGCCATGTTCGTGTATTCTTGCAGATAGGTATAGTTGTTGTTTTTTAGTCATATCTACCTGGTGTAGTTGTAATGCATTATGTGCGTTTGAAATTGTCCCCCGAGTCTCATCTGTCAGATCCCTCATGTGTTGGGCTCTAGCGTCCTCTAGATTTTTTTTCCAGCTCCACCAGGTGGGCCGCCCCCGTAGCTCTATAGTGTTTGATACGTGAGATATAAGCCCCCCGTAGGACTGCTTTAAAGGCGTCCCACGTGGGTCCAGGTTCTGCGGTATCTAAGTTGTTGGACCAGTAGTCTAGCATATCCAGCGAGATAGCTTCCTGTATCTCAGGGGTGGATATCCATAGGGGGCTCAGTCTCCATATCCGAAACGTCGGCCTGTGTCCCAGAGTTAGGGTAACTGTCATAAGTGAGTGGTCTGATATGGTCTGTGAGACATAGTCCATATTTAAAACATTCGGCAGCAGGTCCCTGCTGGCAAGTGCATAGTCTATTCTAGAGAGAGAACCGTACGTTCTAGACTGGCATGAGAAAACTTTTTTGTTGGGGAACTTCCATCGCCATATATCTACATATCCATATACCTCACACCATTTGCCAAACAATCTGGAGTCATTTAGCTGTGGTTTCAGTCTATCAATGGATGACTGCAACACTGAGTTGAAGTCACCCATTAGTAGCACTGGACAGCTGGGTAATAAAGAAAGTTGTGTACTTATATCCGTAAAGATTACTGCTGAAACCGGAGGGGGGACATATACTGTTGCCATAATCAATGGGGTGCCGCGAACTGAGGCATGAAGTATCAAATACTGTCCTTTAGAATCAGAGATTACCCTATGACATTCAAAAGGAAGGCCTTTGCGTATTAGCACCGCCACTCCGCGGGCATAATTAGAATATGTGGAGGTGTAACTATGGGCAACCCAATGTTTTTTGAGCGCTAGGACTTTTGACCCTGTCAAGTGGGTTTCCTGCTCAAAAATCAGTGCACGTTTAAATTTAGAATTCATTCCTCTCACATTCCACGAGCAAATCTTTACGTCAGCCATGGGACTTCCTTACAAATATTAAAACCACTGAGATCCACTCATATTTACTTGGTGTACCCCTGATTGCCATCATTGTGTTATCCAACTTTATACAGTTACCGCCATTGGGACAGAGCAACATACATCCATCCTTCAACCAAACTCCATTCATACACACACACACATAGCAACAGAAAAAAAGAAAAAAAGATTGAACTGTACATGTCCCGCCGTCAACTGACAGCAACACCCCTGCCCTGCTCTCTGAAAAACGGAGAGGGCTTGTACCCCAAACTAGGGCCATGCATGGGGCGCATGGCCTGGAACCTATTTGGTCCATATTAGCAAGTTAGAGCCAATACTGTGGCTAACGTCTCTCCGCATGTGGAGTAGCTCCAGCTCCCCCCCATTCGTGGCGGGAGGTCTGTACCCCACTGGGAAAACAAGTGCGGTTGATCTGCATTGCCGGTTAAGTGACTTGGGACACCACTGCAGGCATATCAAAAAGGGTTGGCAAAGTCAAAAATCAGAAAAATAAGAAAAATAAACGGCAGCAGCAAACACCCTACAGGGGGTCACTTTAGGCAAAGTTGGCCAGTCACGAGCCATTTGAGTGACTGGAGGACAAGAGGATATCATTGCCTACGGTAAACTTCAGTCAGCTGGTGCTCGAGGGGGTCTTGGCAGGGTTTCCCACCATGCGATGACATTCTTTGGCGACTGGAAGAATAACACTTTTTCATCATGTACCACCCGTAGAGTAGCTGGAAATAACATGGAGTATTGGATAGCGTGGTCTCTCAGGTGCTTCTTGACTGCTTGGAACTGTGCACGCTGGTTGCGTACCGCAACTGAGTAATCAGGGTACAGTGATACTGTAGCATTGTTAATCTTGAGACTGCCTTTCTGTCTGGCAGCTCGCAGGATGGAGTCCCTGTCCCTGTAGTTGAGCAGTCTCATAATCATTGTACGTGGGGGATTGCCAGCGGGGAGAGGCCTACCTGGGACCCGGTGCGCCCTCTCAATTATAAAACAGGGGGATAGCAACTCCCGACCAAATTCCTGCTCCAGCCAGCTTTCGAGGAATGCTACCGGGTCGGATCCCTCCACCTTCTCAGGGAGCCCAACCAGCCTCAGGTTGTTCCTCCTAAAGCGGTTCTCGAGATCGTCCATTTTGGATTCTAGAGAGGATATTTTCCCGCCGGTGGCATTCAGTTTGGGTAGGATGGGGTTAACCGTGTCCTCCAGTTCGCTTATTCGGTCTTCTGTCTCGGTCACCCTGCCCCTCAGTTTGTGAACGTCTTGCCGTAGCAGTGTAAAGTCACTCCTGATTTCAGCTACCGTCCCCATTAAAGCTGTATGGTTTACCTTAATGGTCTTTAGTACTTCCGCCAGCGTAGGCCCGGAGCCATCATCCGTCGCCTCCTCGCCCTCAGATGTTTGTGAGATCAGGTTCGGGGGGTCTGGAAGTCCCGGGGAGGAGGGTGGAGAGGCACCCGAGGCGTCTCCAAAGAGATCCGGTGTAGAGGCCGGAGAAGCAGAGGGTGCCGAGACGGTAGTGCGGCGGCCATCTTGGCCCGATCTCGTGTTGATGCTCATTCGTACCGGTGCTTGCTTTCGCCTTTTGCCCATCCGGCAATTTCACCATCCGGTGAATCAGCTGTTGCCTCCGGTGTCGGCGGTGGTCTCCGTTTCTGGAATTAGGGCAGATCAAGCCAGGATTGTGCAGGATAGTAGTGGGTAATGCCGGAGCTGCTCAGAGAAGCGTCCGCTCACATGTCCTCCTAGGCCACGCCCCCCCTCTTCTACATATTTTTGGTAAAAAATAAAATCGCAATAAGTGATTATTGATTGGTTTGCGAAACAGTTATAGCGTTTACAAAAAAGGGGATAGTTTTATGGCATTTTTATAAATCATTTTTTTTACAAGTAATGGCGGTGATCAGCGATTTTTATTGTGACTGCGACATTATGGCGGACACATCAGACATTTTTGACACATTTTTGGGACAATTGTCATTTATACAGCAATCAGTGCTATACAAATGCACTGATTCCTGTGTAAATTACACTGGCAGTGAAGGGGTTAACCACTAGGTGGCAGTGTAGGGGTTAAGTGTGTCCTAGGGGCATGTTTCTAACTGTGGGGGGGAGTGGCTATGTGGGGCACGTCACTGATCTCTGCTCCAATGACAAGGAACAGAGATCAGTGACACTGTCACTAGGCAGAACGGGGAGATGCTTGTTTACATCTCCCTGTTCTTCCTCTCCGTGAGACGAGAGCGATCGAGTCAGCAGGACCCGCGACCCGACTCACAGAGCTTGCCGGCGGCGTGCGCGTGCACGCAGGCCGCCTCTTAAAGGGCCACGTACAGGTACATTAGTTTGCCTGTACGAGCCAAGCAAGCAATTAAGGACCAAGCCTCTTTCTGAGATTTGTTGTTTACAAGTTAAAAACAATTTTTTTTGCTAGAAAATTACTTAGAACCGCCAAACATTATACATTTCTTTTTCTAACACCCTAGAGAATAAAATGGCGGTCGTTGCAATACTTTCTGTCACACCGTATTTGCACAGTGGTCTTACAAGCGCACTTTTTTAAAAAAAATACACTTTTTGGAATAAAAAAATAATGACAACAGTAAAGCCCAATTGCTTTTGATATTGTGAAAGATAATGTTACGCCGAGTAAATTGATACCCAACATGTCACGCTTCAAATTGTGCCCGCTTGTGGAATGGCGACAAACTTTTACCCTTAAAAATCTCCATAGGCGACGTTTAAAAAATTCTACAGGTTGCATGTTTTGCGTTACAGAAGAGGTCTAAAACTAGAATTATTGCGTTCGTTCTACTGATCTCGGCGATATCTCACATGTGTGGTTTGAACACCGTTTTCATATGCGGGCGCTACTCATGTTTGCGATTGCTTCTGCGCGCGAGCTCGGCGGGACTGGGCGCGTTTAAAAAAATATATATTTCTTATTCATTTTACCTTTTATTTTTTATTTTTACACTGTTCTTTAAAAAAATTGTGTCACTTTTATTCCTATTACAAAGGAATGTAAACATCCCTTGTAATACAAAAACAGCATGACAGGACCTCTTAAATATGAGTTATGAGGTCAGAAAGACTTCAGATCTCATATTTACACAAAAATGCAATAAAATAAAAAGAAATGTAATTTATAAAAAGATTTTTTTTTAAAATGGCCCTTTAAGAGCTATGGATGGAAGTGACGTTTTGACGTCGCTTCCGCCCTACAATGTTATGCAGATGCGTGGGGGCCATCTTCCCCTCACTCGTCTCCATACCAAGCAAGGGGAAACATCCGATCGCCCTCTCCTGCCCTCTCCCGCTGCTGATAAAAGTGATCTCCCGGCGAATCTGCCACAGAGACCACTTTTATCGGAAAGCGAACTGCTGGCCGAAGAAGAGGATACCGGGGTTATCAACAACGATATTCCTCTTCAAATTTAGGATGTATATCAGCGTGCGGCGGTCCGTAAGTGGTTAAAGTCAGCAGCTAAAAGTACTGTAGCTGCTGACTTTTTAATAAGGACACTTTTACCTGTCCAGGGAGTCCATGATGTCACCCCAATCCCCCACCCCCCCCCCTCCGAGGCTGATTCGTCCACCTGCTCGGGTGCAGGGGCCACCATTCCAACTAAGGGAAACCACCAGTGGAGCCTTCAGGCTTCACAGCCGGTTTCCTACTGCGTATGCGTGAGCCGTGCGCCGCTTTGTGAATTGCCAGCTCATCTTCTGGGAAACACACAGGTTCCCAGAAGGCAGTGGGGGGGGAGAAGGAGGAGGGCTCGCTGTAGAAGAGGACATGACATCCTGCGCCGTGGCCCAGGCTAGGATGGAAGTAAATTCATTCTTTCTAAAAAAAGGTAGGTAAGAAAAAAAAAAAATAGATATCCAAAAACGAGGGGTACAGGCAGGGCCGATCCTAGGGTCACAGACGCCTCGGTGCAGAAATATTTCTGGCGCCCCCACGTGGGCGTGGTCATCTTACCAACTCCTCCCCTTTACAAATGTTTCTATGACAACGACTTCAACACAGAGATCTTCCCGTAAGAAGTCTTCGTTACCCTGGGATCCTCCCATGATCTTTTACCAATAAATAAAATACAGGAAGAGCGTACGCTAATGAGACCTGGAGGGGAGTCTCTCTGATGCACACAGAGGGGACTTCTGTTAGAGAGTCTATTAGAAAGAGCCCCCAGACATAGTACAGGAGATGGTCAGAGACTGTAGACATGATACTAGAGACAGTCAGAGACTGCAATCATAGTACAGGAGACGGTCAGGCTGCACACAATACAGGAGATGGTCAGAGACTGCAGACATGTTACAAGAGATGGTAGTAAATAATGGCCGATCGGCCCTCTCACCTGACCCAGCGATTCAGCAACAACGGTTCCTCTGATCAGGAGTCAGCTCACTCTGAATTGCCCGTGGCGACTCCGCTGGGTAGAGCCCAGATCTGTATTCCTGCAATGACTCCATTCCTTCCTCCACCAGGGATGGCGCCAGGCTGTGTGGCTTTCCCTCTGGTGGTGCAGGACAGCGGGGTTCTCTCTCTGATGGTGTTCTCTCAGCACTGCCCTCTCCCTCTGGAGTCCTGGTGCCCTTCCCTGAAAGCTTTCCCGGGCTCCTGGCTTTCTCTCTCCCATTCAGCTGAGCATGCTGTGTGGGCTGCAGTTTCCGTGGTACAGTGGGGCTGCCAGTCCTTGGGACCACATGTCCCACAATCCTTTTCTTTGCTCCTTTGTTTTTTCTTCCCTGGCCGTTATGAAGGCGGGGGGAAGAAACATAGTGCGCCGCTCATTAGTACAGCAGCGCACGAGGAGGAGAGGGAGAGGGGAAATAAGAGCCCGCAGCTGCAGTGGCATCACTAGGGTTGGTGTCACCTGGTGCAGTAAAACATGGTATCACCCCCCCCCTCCACCAACTATAGTCATTCCTCAGTACAGACCCCACTCCATTAAGTATAGACCCCCCCTCCGTCAGTGCAGACCCTTCACTAAGTATAAATACCTCCCTCAGGACAGACCCCCCCCCCATCAGTATAGACCCCCAGGACAAAAACACCCCCCTTTATCAGTATAGACCCCCCCCTCAGGACAAACCTTTCCCCCCCTACATTAGTACAAACCCCCAGAACAAACCACCCCCCCTCCATTAGTACAGACCCCCCAGAACAAACCACCCCCCCCCTCCATTAGTACAGACCCCCCCCCAGAACAAACCACCCCCTCCATTAGTACAGACCCCCCAGGACAAACCACCCCCACCATTAGTATAGACCCCCCAGGACAACCCCCCCACATTAGTACAGACCCCCCCTCACATTAGTATAGCCCCCCCAGGACAAACCCCCCATTAGTATAGACCCCCCCAGGACAAACCCCCCCTACATTAGTATAAACCCCCCAGGACAAACAGGCCCGCCACCCACATTAGTATAGACGCCCAGGACAAACCACCCCCCCACATTAGTATAGACCCCCTCAGGACAGACCACCCCCCCACATTAGTATAGACCCCCCTCAGGACAAACCACCCCCCCCACCCCCCATTAGTATAGACCCCCCCAGGACGAGCCCCCCACATTAGTATAGACCCCCCCAGGACGAACCCCCCCACATTAGTATAGACCCCCCAGGACAAACCACCCCCCCACATTAGTATAGACCCCCCAGGCCGAACCACCCTCCACATTAGTATAGACCCCCCAGGACAAACCACCCCCCCACATTAGTATAGACCCCCCAGGACGAACCACTCCCCACATTAGTATAGACCCCCCCAGGACAAACCAGCCCCCATACATTAGTATAGACCCCCCAGGACAACCCCCCCCCCTACATTAATATAGACCCCCCCAGGACAAACCACCCCTACATTAATATAGACCCCCCAGGACAAACCACCCCCCACATTGGTATAGACCCCCCCAGGACAAACCACCCCCCCACATTAGTATAGACCCCCAGGACAAACCCCCCCACATTAGTATAGACCCCCCAGGACAAACCCCCCACATTAGTAGACCCCCTAGGACGAACCCCCCCCCCCCCCCCACATTAGTATAGACCCCCCCAGGAGAAACCACCCCCCACATTAGTATAGACCCCCCCAGGACAAACCACCCCCCCCCCCCACATTAGTATAGACCCCCCAGGACAACCCCCCCCCCACATTAGTATAGACCCCCCAGGACAACCCCCCCCCCCCCCACATTAGTATAGACCCCCCAGGACAAACCCCCCCCCCCACAGTAGTATAGACCCCCCAGGACAAACCACCCCCCCCATTGGTATAGACCCCCCAGGACAAACCACCCCCCCCCACATTAGTATAGACCCCCCAGGACAAACCCCCCCCCACATTGGTATAGACCCCCCCAGGACAAACCACCCCCCCCCCACATTAGTATAGACCCCCCCAGGACAAACCCCCCCACATTAGTAGACCCCCTAGGACAAACCCCCCCACATTAGTATAGACCCCCCCAGGACAAACCACCCCCCCCCACATTAGTATAGACTCCCCAGGACAAACCCCCCCCACATTAGTATAGACCCCCCCAGGACAAACCCCCCCCCCCACATTAGTATAGACCCCCCCAGGACAACCCCCCCCCACATTAGTATAGACCCCCCCTAGACAAACCACCCCCCACCACTAGGCTAATTAAAACCACCTGGGCGGCAGCTGGAGAGGACAGTGTGCAGCCGCGCCACCCGGGTGGAGAACAGAGCGTGTGTGATGCTTGTGCTGGTGGGCAGAAGGCGGAAGTTAAACACCGGACTCCTCCTGTGTTTAACTTCCGCCTCCTGCCCACCAGCACCAGCATCACACACGCTCTGTTCTAAACAAGTCGGGCTCGGCCACGGAGCGCCCCACCCCCCGTGGCGTCACTGCGCGCCCGCTGCCGCGGCTGTGACAGGCGGAGAGAGCCGCGCCGCCTACGGACAAGGAGAGGAGGAGGGAGCGGAGCACTCTGGCGCTCCAGCGCCCCACCTCTGTGGCGCCTGGGTGCACTGCACCCCGTGCACCCCGGGACGGATCGGCCCTGGGTACAGGGGTGGTCTTTAGTTTAAGACCACCTTGTAAATGTTGGTGGAACTCCGCTTTAAACTGGTATCTGCACATTTCAGATATTCACCCATCCAGTGGATCCAGCGTTAACCTGCTGAGATCATCTCATGTCCGGCCACAGCTCCATCCCGCGCCGCCATGTTCTATCTGATGTCATCGAGAGGCTCGCTGGCTCTTCCGGGTTCAGAGGGTGGGCCTCTTGATGACGAGCCGATAGGCTCACTCCCTCCTCCTGTTATCTAATGAAAGCCTATACCTCCTGTGATGCAGTATGTGATGTACATTTCTCAGGAGGCACCGCGGGCAGTGTGAGCGTCATTCGCCTAAGGCAGGTTGACGTGCATGGGCAGGCGGGGCGGACTTTAATGAAAACAAAAAATAGTAAATAAAAGAAAAAAAAATTGTCATATTCTGCCAGAGGAAGCGAGGAGAGGTGGAGAGGCAGGATCTTTCTCAGGAGGGTGAGGGTCTGCTTTGATGTAGAACCTATGGCAAAACTTTTTTGTCTTTTCTCTGAGTGTTTTACATTTCTCTTCTCACTGCCCTACCTCTACAAAGGCTATTCCCCCCCTCTAGTCCATCATGAATGCTGGTGCTAGACTCATCTACGTTACTAACCAATCTATGGCTACTGTCAATACCTCCACTGGCCTCCATTAGCCCAACTTATAAAATTCGAATTACTAACCACAATGTACCAAGCCATCCACAGCTCCGCCCCTAGCTACATGATCACCATCAACTCAAAATATCACTCAAATTGTCCACTCAGGTCCTCCCAAGACCTTCTGCTGTCTAGCTCCTTATCTACTCCCATGGTGGTCTCCAGGACTTCTCCAGAGCCTCTGTCATTCTCTGGAACTCCCTACCCCAACCTGTCCAGTTATCTCTTACCCTGTCCACCTTTAGGCGATCTTTAAAGACTTATTCAGAGCAACCTACCCTGTCTCCACTGTATGTCAACCACTTCCATCAGCTTGTCACCCACAGCTGTGGCCCTTTTGTGTCTTTTGGATTGTAAGCTTTACAAGCAGGACCCTCCTTATCCTTCCATAGTGAGCTGTATTGTAACTCTGTTGTCTATTAACTAGACATGTGCGGTTAGTTTCGTACGAATCGTAAATTCGTACGAATTTTTCTAAATTCGTACATTCGTACGGAACCGAATTACGAATTTTTTTGGATACGAATTCTGTACGGAATACGAAATTCCGTTTACGAATTTCGGATCCAAATTATTCTAAATTTATTCGAATCCGGCAACTACCAAATATATCGAATTTCAATTTCAACTAATACTAAAGAAATTATTATAGCGGATATAACGAGTGATTCGAAATTCGGCTCCAAACTATTCGAATTCAACTACCAAATATATCGAATTTCAATTTCAACTAATACTAAAGAAATTATTATAGCGGATATAACGAGTGATTCGAAATTCGGCTCCAAACTAATCGAATTCAACTACCAAATATATCAAATTTCAATTTCAACTAATACTAAAGAAATTATTATAGCGGATATAACGAGTGATTCGAAATTCGGCTCCAAACTATTCGAATTCAACTACCAAATATATCGAATTTCAATTTCAACTAATACTAAAGAAATTATTATAGCGGATATAACGAGTGATTCGAAATTCGGCTCCAAACTATTCGAATTCAACTACCAAATATATCGAATTTCTAATTTTCAACTAATACGAAAGAAATTATTATAGCGGATATAACGAATGATTAGAATTTCGGCTCCAACTACCAAATAATATCTAATTTCAACTAATACAAAATAAATTATTATAGCGGATATAACGAATGATTTGAATGGATTCGATATTCAGTATAACGAATATCGACAGTGTACGAATACTAACGAATTCTTTGTTGGTCCAAATTTCTTTACTACAGAAACATGTGACTGTTGGTTGACCAATCACATCAGAGGTTTTCTTGTGATGCTGAGGCCTACAGGGCAGGGCAGAGGGCACGCCCTGATCATATGACTTCTCTTTGTGGAGCTGATCATACAGTCAACTATTTGTGCCAGTGCATCTGCTCAAATATCGTTGCGATCCTTGGATTTTTGATATTCATTTGCCCTGATATCTGTTCGAGTCTGCAAGAGTATTATCCTTGATAGCTTATTTTGCTATTGGATTTCTTCTTTTGCTCCAGATTTTTGTTTTAGTCTGCTCATCTTTTTTTTTTGTCTTTTTTTGACTTGGAAGGCAAAATGAGCAGCAAACAAGGAGATCGAGGCAGAAAGAGTGCTGCTGCTGGGAGAGGGAGAGCTTCGAGCCGGCGTCAAGTAGAACAGCAGCAGGTGGGACGTTCTGTCTCTGCGGCCCCTGAGCTCAGCTCACCTCCCATGAAGTTGAGGCGACCAGGAGGAGTGAAAGAGCCTGCCAAACCGCAGACATCACGTCGCCAGCTGTTCCAGGAGGACTTACCTTGTACAAGCACTGCTGCTGGTAGCACTAGCATGCCCACTCGTACCTTTTATGGAAGAGGACGAGGGCAGACCAAAGGGAAACTTCCCAGTGCACACACCTTTGTGCAGCCAAAGATGGAGATCTTGGACAGCATGCTGCATGAAACATGTGAGAAGGCCCAGGCTGAACAAGCTCATCATGATGATGTTATCACTATCAGCACTCCAGGGAGCTTCGAGATAAGCAAGCAGGAGCCTGAGGAGAGTCAGCTTACAACACATTGTAAAGATCATCAGTCTTCCCCTGGCAATGTAGAAGAAGAGAAAGAGATGGAAACAAGTTTTCACATGGAGAACTTTGATTACCAACCATCGGCATCTACCCATGTTGGCCCCAGCGACAGCCCAGGAGAATATATCTCCCCTGACTCCCCACTACTTTTCTCCCCTTATAAGTCCCCTGCCGTTATTTCAAAGCCTCCAGCATCATCGGCCAATGCAACCACAGCAACAGCACCCAAAATACCCGTGATGTTCCGATCTCATTCTCTTCTTCATCCTGCTCCTCCTGCTGAACCTCAGAAAGACAGTCCAACCACTGCAGTGGATGTGAGTCCATCACCAGGCACTGCGGGCAGTGTCATTGGTGCTGGCTGCCGTTCCAGCGTTTGGCTGCATTTCACCAAAATTGGCGTTGGTCAGAAGGCCAAATGCAAGCATTGTGGCAAGGACATCAGCCGGGGCCGAGACATAGGGCATCTCAGCAACAGCGGGATGAACCAGCACATGCGTGTGCACCACCAGGCTGTGCTGTTAGGGGAGAAAATTGTGTCCCCTCCAAACACCAAAAGAGGAACCAATACCAATAGTGGCACCACCACAGCCACCACCATAAGTACCAGCACCACCACCCCACATCCAACCCATACCAGCCACCAGGCCACCCTGGAAGATTTTGGTGGCTTTCACAGTGCAAAAGGAATGTCTCAGGCACAGGTTAGGAAGATTACACGCCTGATCGGCCAGCTTATTGCAGTTGGAGGAGCACCATTCAATATGGTAGAAGGTGAGCCCTTCAGGCAGTTGATGCAGGCTGTTGCACCACAGTACCGTGTGCCATCACGAAAGACCTTTAGCCAAACTGTGGTGCCAGCCTTATACAGGTCTTGTGTTGGGGTGCTGAAGGACGAGATTAGAAAGGCAGGTGGACAGGCAGTGCACCTGACCACTGACCTGTGGAGTGCATCTAGTGCCCGACACGCCTTCCTGTCCCTGACGGCACATTGGTGGCAGGGCAAGGTGTCATCTGGATCCTCGTCATCAGCACTTGTCAAAGAGGGGCACCGTTCTTTTCTGCTGCACGCTGAGGTGCTTGATGAGAAGCATACAGCGCAAAATATCCTGCAAGCCCTGCAGAAAATGTTGTTGCAGTGGTTTCAGGCAGACACTGACAGCAACAGCTACAGGATTGGCTATATTGTGACAGACGGAGGCAGCAACATGGTGAAGGCTGTAAGGGATGGCAGATTTGTGGGTGTGCGCTGCTCAGCCCACCTTCTCCACCAGGTGGTAACCGAAAGCTTCCGATTGGTGGAGGCTAATTCTGGCGGCGATGGAAGGCTGTCCAAAGTGGTGGACTCTTGCCGGAAGATGGCTGGCCACTTCCATCGAAGTGTGAGGGACAGCCACCTCCTCAGGTTGGAACAGAGGAAGGCAGGCCTTCCAGAACACTGCCTAAAACAGGATGTGGGGACTAGGTGGAATTCAACCCTAGCAATGCTGGAACGCATCCTTGAGCAGCAGAAGGCTCTCCATGCCATGGCCTGTGAACATAATATCGGCATAGAGAGACCTTTAGGCAGGGAGGACTGGGCCATAATTGGGCAGATTGTGGCAGTCCTCAAACCATTCCTCTCTGTGACAGAACATCTGAGCCGCGAGGATGCCAGCATTGCTAATGTGCTGCCGCTTTTTAACCATCTTCAGACTAAATTGGAGCGGTTCATGTCAGCTCAGGAACCTTTGCCTGGTGGTGTCCCTCAACCTGATGTGTTGGCTCTGCTCAAGACATTTCTCTTGGAATTGGGCAGGCGCACGCAGGATTTGACCGCCTCTTGCCCAGAACTGATGCTGGCTGCCATGTGTGACCCTCGTTGCAAGGGCAAAATGGCTGTGCAGTGCAGTGCTCTCACAACATGGCGGGACAGACTGATTGACAGGGTGCGTCAGAGGGAAAGGCAGATGGTAAGGCCGCAAGAGCTGGGAGAGGAGGAAGAGGAGGAAGAAGATATTGAAAACCCCCTCTCCCATGCAACAGCATCTACTGATTCTGAAGTGAGCAGCAGAGCTCCTGCCAGCGGTCGCGGAGCATCTTCTTCCGTCTTGACTGAGGCATTTGACACCCTAATGGGAACCTCCAGCAGCATAGTGCGCCCCAGGAAACGCATTTCATCAAAGGAGGTTGTCATGACATATTTGTCATCCCCACCAGTGCACCCCACCACAGATCCTATGTCTTTTTGGCAGGAGAAGAGCGAGGAGTGGCCTGCCCTCGCAGATATTGCCAAGGAGCTACTGTCCTGCCCTCCAACAAGTGTCCAGAGTGAGCGGGTGTTTTCTGTGACGGGAAACATCCTGTCACCCCAAAGATCACAGTTGTCCCCCCAGCTAATGGAGCAGTTAGCATTTTTGAAAATAAATTTGCCAAAGCTGGGGTACCCCTCCCTTACTCTGGACATTCCTTGAACTCACTGACTGACTGTCTGCACTCTGCAGCAGAGATGGCCTCTTGGTCTTAGACTCTTTAGTTGGACCCTGTCCCTCCCCACAATCAAAGTTTCTTAAATGCCCAAAAAATATTTATACCCATTCAATTGTTGTTCGATGTGCCAAATGTAATTATACTAATCCACAAGCTGGTAAACGCTGTGGCCTGATGTTCCCCAATGTGCCCCAATAATATGCCATGTGCCCCAGTATGCCCTGATGTGCCCCAATATGCCCTGATGTGCCCCAATATGTTTGGGTGGGGGAAGGGGAGTGTTTTTGTTTTCTGCCATTGCAGAAGGGAACTAACTACTGTTATTAAGTTAAGTTATTAATAATGTATTGTTGGAGTTGCTTTATGCTTTAGAGAGACCTAATAAACATTTCTATGTTCAGTTGTACAGTAGTGTCTGTCACCTTATTCTGTCCTATATGTCTGCCTGGCTACCTTGGATGGGGAATGGGATGGGGTGGGGGACAGAATGTATAGCTCGCTTTGCAACACTCCTTTTGAGTTGCGGAGCAGGCGGAGGAGGGAACTTTTTATTTCTGTGTCAATGTGGCTTATCACAGTGTGTCTATGTGTCTAGTGTGCTGTAAACATAAACACCTCCCTCAACAAAATCAAGCACTAAAGACTGCTGGTTTTATTACTTCAAAACAACTTTATTTTTACACACAAAATAAAAGTATAAAATAATATATTAGATTTGAACAAACAAACAAAATAGCTATGGTCCTGGAGCACGCAGTGGATGCTGGTTTCATCATGATGGAGAGGCTTCTCGGCTGCTCATGGTGGTGGTAGAGCTAGTACCAGGCAATGGAGCATTGTGTCTGGAAATTGCTTCCAGCAAACATAATTTGCAATGCTCCATTGCCTGGTTCTGTTGTAGGTTGAACCGGACCCACATCCTTTCCATATCATCAGTGTGGTTTCTGATGGCACGGTGGAGGGTCCGGTTCAACCTACGATTCTCCCTCTGCATTTTTTTGTTGGCTTTGGCCAGCCTCCGCATCTCTGTCAGCAGGACAGTTGTCTGACTCGGTGTTGGTGGTGGCAACTGCGGCACTGGCTGCTCCTCTGGAGGGTGAGGCAGTGGAGGACGTACAGGGGGGGCAGCTTCCTGTGGCCCTAGAGTCTGCTTCTGGGCCAAAGGGGTCAGCTCGGTCTCATCCCGGAGCGAAATCCCGTCTGACAGGTCTTCTTGTTGATCTGAAATAGACGAGATAGCCAATGTTGATGCTAGCATTCAAAGAAATTGATTTCTAGAGATTATAATAAAAACATATTTTATTCCTTTTTATTTTGACATTGTCCTTTAAAAAATAAATACTATTTGTGTAACATATACATATATTCCTATTACAAGGAATGTATTGTAAACATCCTTTGTAATAGAAAAAAACAATGACAGGTCCTCTTTAATGTGAAATCTGGGGTCAAAAAGACCTCAGATCTCATATATTATCTACACAAAAATACAATAAAAAATTAATATAAAAAGAAATGTCATATTCTTCTCCCCCACCCAAAAAAAAAAAACCCTTTAAGATTGGAGGGCAGAAGTGGACCTGATCGTCTCCACCGCCTCTTTGGCCCCTGATAAAAGTGAACTTGCGGCAAGTCCGCCGCAGTAACCAATTTTATCTGAAAGAGGACCGCCCGCTGAAGAAGATACCGGGGTTATGGCAGCTATCTGCTGCCATAACAATGGTGGTCCTCTTCAAACAGCCGACATATAACTGCGGCGGGTGGTCCTTCCTTAAGTTTTTAAGGGAACAGTTTTCTTTTTTTTTTTTTAAACAAACGCTTTCAATAAAAATAGGTTTGTTTTTCTCTTTATAATATATAGCAAAGAATTTATTTTCACTACTCTTCTAAGTTCCACCCTAGTTACTAACTTACTGTTACTGGTGGCTGTCTGATTGTAGTGGCGTTCAGATACTAAGATCAGATGCATTTCCAAATATTGTAGTAATAGAATAAACAATTATAGGTTACAATACTAACAGTGGGGTCTATTTACTAAAGGAAAATACACTTTCCACTACAAGTGCACTTGGAAGTGCAGTCGCTGTAGATCTGAGGGGGACAGTCATGCAAGGGAAAAAAAACAGAATGTTTGTTTGTACACGATTGGAAGATAAAATCAGCAGAGCTTCCCCTCAATTCAGAGTTTCTCCTCAGATTTACAGCGACTGCACTTCTGGGGAGGACTTCCCCTCCAGCTGTTTGTAATAACAGACAAGCGGCTGCTAGTGCTTAGCCACATTGGTTGTTAAAAAACAGCACCGGACGGGTGATGTCTGCCGCTGCAAGCATCACCCGAGTACAACACCTTGAAGCACTATATTGGTAAGTTTGTCAACGATAATTACAAAAAAAGGGGCCACCATTAATCGGTAGACCCCTAGTTTGGGGTGTGTGCTGTGTGTATGAACTTAAAAATGGATGGTTGTAGCTTTTTTTATGTGTTTGTGAACTTAGTGTGGATGATGGTGCCTTGTGTCCTTTTTTCTTTATATTGGCAGCTTGCGTATTCTAGTACTTACGTCGAGGAGAAATGGGGCGTTGCTTCCTGGCAGAAGGAGCTGATGCTGGAGGGTCTGGGATATGGCAGCTCAGGCTTTCTGTTAAGATAGAATAAAGAGTTATGGTAACCACTTCTGGACCAAGCCTATTTATGACAGTTATTGTTTACAATTTAAAATCAAAACTTTTTTCTAGAAAATTACTGAGAACCACAAACATTATAATTATATATATATATATGTGCACTGTGTGTGTATTTGCACAGCGGCCTTTCAAAAGCAATTTTAGGTGAGAAATTAACTGAATTAAAAACATTTTTTTTTACAGTAAATGTATTTAGCCCAATTTTTGGGGATATTGCGATAGTCGATGTTACTCCAAGTAAAATAGATAGATATCGAACATGTTATGGTTTAAAATTGCAAACGCTCTTGGAATCGCGATAAACTACGGTACTTAACTACTTCCCACCCGGCCACTGTACATAGACGGCCGGGTGGGAGCCGTCTACTTCTGATCTGACGTTCTGGAACGTCCTTCTGAAGTAGAGGGATCGCGCGCGTGCCAGCGCAGTGGCGCGATCCCGATGCGGCCGTGTCACCCGGACACGGCGCATCTCGGATCGGCAGGAGGGGTCGGTGATTGGCCCTCCTGATCACATGACGGCCGTGTCGAATCACAGCCGTCATGTGATGTAAACAAACAGCCGTTTGCTAGGCAATCGGCTCTCCTCTCCTCACACGGAAGTCGTTGGTGAGGAGAGGAGAGCGGATCACTCCAGCCGGCTGGTGATCAGTGAGTATTAGCTGTTTTTACAGCTTTTTACTCACTGATCACCAGTGTAGTGTCCCCACAGTGTAAACACACATGTCCCCACACATGTCCCCAAAACACACATGTCCCCTAATAAAAACACATGTCCCAAAATAATAAAAAACACATGTCCCTCACATATGTCCCGGTAAAATAACATGTGTCAATGATTATCTGCACACATATGTCCGTGATCACCTGCACACAGTCATCTGTACATGATCATTTGCGTACATATGTCCGTGATCACGCGAACCAATTATTAATATACACTTAACGTAATTTTTTTGACCAAAAATATGTAGAAGAATACGTAATTTTACGTATCGGCCTAAACTGAGGAAAAAAAATATTTATTTTTATATTTTTGGGGGATAATTTTTATGACAAAGTAAAAAATATTGATTTTTTTTTAAAAATTGTTGCTCTTTTTTTGTTTATAGCACAAAAAATAAAAACCGCAAAGGTGATCAAATAAATACCACCAAATACCACCCTATTTCTGTTCAAAAAAATACGCCAATTTTGTTTGGGAGCCACGTCGCACGACCGCGCAATTGTCACTTAAAGCGACGCAGTGCCGAATCGCAAAAAGTGCTCTGGTAAGGAAGGGGGGAAAATCATCGGGGGCTGAAGTGGTTAAATACAATAAATAGATGTTTGTTATTATGTTTGCTTTGTGTTGGTTAGGTAGGTAGTAGGTACTCACCACTGCCAGAATATTGAGGGGGGCATGAAGCAGAAGCAGCTGTTCCTGTTCCCTCCTCCACGGATGATGACATTGATCGATCTGGAAAACATGAATGTAAAGCAAAACGTAAGTCTCACATGCCGCAGTCATAAAAAATATAGTGAGCTGCAAACAACAACCATATAACTGCAATATATAATGATAGATTTTATTTTACTCACCAGCTCTCAGTCTCTGGTGCTTGGCGGCGGATCTGGCACTGGCAGTGCTCACTCCAGGGGGCGGGGCATCTTCGTGAAGTAGGAGGCCATCCTTAAGCTCTGCCTCCCACTGTCTAAATAAGACAGTCTTGCCTCCTCCAGTGGCCTGCCTCTCAATTTTTTTATGGACAGAGGCCCGACAATCATAAAATCTGCAAATGAAAATAGTATATTTAGTAAATATACACACGTTAATATTATTTTTATTTTACATGTTACTTTTCTGTGTCTGTCTGTGTCAAATAAATATATTAAATATATTTGTGTTACGTTCAAATCAGTTTATTACTCAAAGCCTACTGTGTGTGTTTTTTCACAAATATGGGGTGTGTTCTAAGAGTGATATAAAATTTGAATAATTATTACCTGTGCCTGACACCAGCGGTGGTCCTGCGAACCTTGGACAGGGCATTCACAGAGTCCCGGACTCGATCCCAGGCTGCTGTCTTCTGGGCAGTAGGGACGTTGAGGCTGAACAATGTGGCCTTGTCCCTCCTAACAGCAGCCACCAGAGCAGCGTTTTCCTGGGGGGTAAAGACTGGCCCCCTTGTTGATGACGTCATCGTCTTCTGCTGCTGCTTGCGTTTGGTTCGCTGGTGGTCGCCGGTGTCAGACATTTCATCTTCTGATATGGGGGGGGGCATACGCCTCTTTTTTTGGCCATGCTCCCGCTCCCGCTCCACTCCACTTCCATGGCCATGCTCCCTTCCACTCTTCATCTCCTCTTCACGCCTCCTCTCCCCTCCGCGCTTCCTCTCCCTGTCCCCTCCGCGCTTCCTCTCCCTGTCCCCTCCGCGCTTCCTCTCCCTGTCCCCCCTACTACGCTTCCTCTCCCTGTCCTCTCTACTATGCTTCCTCTTCTCTACTCTTCCCTCCTCTCTCCTCAACCCCCCACTGATCCTCCTCTCACCCCCACTCCAGTCCCCTCCACTCCTGTGCTCCCCTCCACCCCCTGACCCTCCACTCCTCTCTCCTCCACTCTTCTCCCCTCCACTCATCCGATCCCCTCCACTCATCCGGCGCTCCCCTCCACTCATCCGATCCCCTCCACTCATCCGGCGCTCCCCTCCACTCATCCGATCCCCTCCACTCATCCGATCCCCTCCACTCATCCGGCGCTCCCCTCCACTCATCCGATCCCCTGAGTCCTCTCCACTCTCACTCACAACAACAACTTTCAAACCAACACTCTCACTCACACATACATTCTCACTCCCAGACATTCTAATTCCACACAAATCACAAATTCAGTCCACACAAAAACAACAACCACAACTCCAACAATACCACTCTCTCTGCTCTCAGTCTCTGCTCTGCTCTCTGCTCTGCTCTCTCTCTGTTCCTCCCTCACTACACTACAGTCACACGGAGTCACACGGTCTCTCTAAATTACATCCAGGGGCCGGCCTCTCAAAACTACATCCAGGGGCGGAGACTATAGGCACATGTCAAAAACGAAAGTAAAGAATAAACGAGATTTCGAATAGTTACGAATAACAGCGATGTATTAGAAAAGTACGAATCCATTCGACGCATGCAGCGCCGCAGCGCCACTGTGTCAGACATGTAAATTTACGAATCAACGACCAAAAAGAAAAAAGTTACGAATGTACGAATCCATTCGAAGCGCGTTAGCCAGCGCCATTGTGAGAGAGTGAGAGACACGTAAAATGACGAATCAGTAAACCAAAAAAAAAAAAAGTTACGAATCCATTCGAAGCACGTTAGACATCGCTATTGTGAGAGAGAGACGCGTAAAATGACAAATCAACAAACCAAAAAAAATAACGAATTTGAGAATCCATTCGAAGCACGTTAGACAGCGCCATTGTGAGAGAGTCAGAGAGACACGTAAAATGACGAATCAACAAACAAATAAAAAAAGTTACGAATCCATTCGAAGGACGTTAGACAGTCACAGCGCAATTGTGAGAGAGAGACACGTAAAATGACAGATCAACAAACAAAGAAAAGTAACGAATTTAAGAATCCATTCGAAGCACGTTAGGCAGCACCATTGTAGAGACACGAAAAATGACGACTGAACAAACAAAAACAAAAAAAGTTAAGAATGTACGAATCCATTCGAGGCACGTTAGACAGGGCCATTGTGAGAGAGACACGTAAAATGACAAATCAACAAACAATAAAAAGTAACGAATTTAAGAATCCATTCGAAGCACGTTAAGAATAAGCAGCGCCATTTTAAGAGACACGGAAAATTACGAATCAACAAACCAAAAAAAAAGTTACGAATGTACGAATACATTCGAAGCACGTTAGACAGCGCCATTGTAAGAGAAAGAGAGACATGTAAAATGACCAATCAACAAACCAAAAAAAGTAACGAATTTACAAATCCATTAGAATAACGTTAGGCATAGGCAGAGCTATTGTCTACACAGTACACACACACACAATAGACTGTTGTTATGCAACCTTAATACGTTTTCGGATATTATTCGTAGAGTGTCGCTATTCGTTAACCAAATTAACGATTCTTACGATTCGTACGAAATCCGTATTTCGTACGAATCCGAATTAAATTCCGTATACGAAACCCGAATTACGAATTTTTTTGGATACGAAATAAAACGGAACGAAACGAAACGTATTTTTTGACGGATCCCATGTCTACTATTAACCCTGTAGAGCCGGCGCCTGCATTTAGAATAACAGGAGGCGGGGCATGGGTCCTTGGCGGGCAAATAATCAGAAAGCTCCCGAAATTCTGTCAGCAAAAGTTCCATGGAGCATACACACGGTCGCATTTTCCGATGAAAAGCTCTCATGGGTCTTTTGCTGGCCGAATTTCCGATCGTGTGTTAAAGTTCATGTGTGTGTAAAGGCAGGCGTCCCAATACTTACAATATAGTGTATAAGCATATAAGCATGTTCCCTCCTTTGGTTATCTGTTTTGCTGTAAACTGTAATGTGCTATGTTTTCAGATTTTTATACTGTACTCATTGGAAATAAGGTGTCAATAGTCATTAACCACTTCAGTACCCGCCTATAGTAATATAACGCCCACAAGATGGATCTCCCATTCTGGGTGGGCGTCATATGACAACCTCCTATTTGCGGCTGTCTAGGGGGCGCACGCACCCGCGGCATCGCTCGGGACCCGGTGCGCATGCCCGGTGGCCACGATGTCCGCCGGGCACCCGCGATTGCCCGTGAAAAAAGCGGGACCGCGCCGGACCGTGGAGCTGTGTGTGTAAACACACAGCAACACGTCCTGTCACTGGAGAGGAGACCGATGGTGTGTTCCCAGAACAGAGGAACACCGATCGGTCTCCTCCCCTTGTGAGTCCCCTCCTCCCACAGTTAGAATCACTTGCAGGGAACATGTATTAACCCCTGCAGCGCCCCCTAGTGTTAACCCCTTCCCTGCCAGTCACATTTACACAGTAATCAGTGCAATTTTATAGCAACGATCGCTGTGTAAATGTGAATGGTCCCAAAAATGTGTCAAAAGTGTCCGAAGTGTCCGCCGCAAAGTCGCAGTCACGAAAAAAATCGCAGATCGCCGCCATTACTAGTAAAAAATAAATAAAAATAAAAATGCAATAAATCTATCTCCTATTTTGTAAACGCTATACCTTTTTACCAAAAATATGTAGAAGAATACATATCGGCCTAAACTGAGGAAAAAATTTTGTTTTTTTTTTTCAAAAAAATTGGATATTTATTATAGCAAAAAGTAAAAAATATTGTGTTTTTTTTTCAAAATTGTCGCACTTCTTTTGTTTATGGAGCAAAAATTAAAAACCGCAGAGGTGATCAAATACCACCAAAAGAAAGCTCTATTTGTGGGAAAAAAAGGACGTCAATTTTGTTTGGGTGCAACGTCGCACGACCGCGCAATTGTCAGTTAAATCGACGCAGTGCCGAATTGCAAAAAGTGCTCTGGTAAGGAAGGGGGTAAAATCGCCCGGTGCTGAAGCGGTTAAACTTTTACTTCAAGTTTAGCCAAAAGCAACTCGATTAAAAATAAGAAAAAGAAAATGAAATCGGAACAAATACTGATTGAAAAAGTAGTCATTACTTAAAAAGGATTAAAAACTGATTAAAGGAGGATTAAAACAGAAGGCATATAGTCCATTCTTTGCCTCAGTTTTTATTCCTGCTTTAACCATTTGCTGTCCAGGGTAATTTTCGAAATGTTCATACACCTTAAAATCAGCTTTTTTTGCTACAGCGCTACAACCCCCAAACATTATACATATTCTGAAAGCAGAGGCCATAGAGAATAAAATTGTATAATATATAATATACAGTGGTGTAAGTGTTTGCCCCCTTCCTCATTTCCTGTTCCTTTGCATGTTTGTCACACTTAAGTGTTTCGGAACATCAAACCAATTTAAACAATAGTCAAGGACAACACAAGTAAACACAAAATGCAATTTGTAAATGAAGGTGTTTATTATTAAAGGTGAAAAAAAATTCAAACCATCATGGCCCTGTGTGAAAAAGTGATTGCCCCCCTTGTTAAAACATACTATAACTGTGGTTGTCCACACCTGAGTTCAATTTCTCTAGCCACACCCAGGCCTGATTATTGCCACACCTGTTCACAATCAAGGCATCACTTAAATAGGAGCTGCTTGACACAGTAAGGTCCACCAGAAGATCCTTAAAAGCTACACATCATGCCGAGACCCAAAGAAATTCAGGAACAATTGAGAAAGAAAGTAATTGAGATCTATCAGTCTGGAAAGGGTTATAAAGCCATTTCCAAAGCTTTGGGAATCCAGCGAACCACAGTGAGAGCCATTATCCACAAATGGCGAAGACATGGAACAGTGGTGAACCTTCCCAGGAGTGGCCGGCCGCCCAAAATTACCCCAAGAGCGCAGCGACGACTCATCCAGGAGGTCACAAAAGACCCCACAACAACGTCCAAGGAACTGCAGGCCTCACTTGCCTCAGTTAAGGTCAGCGTTCATGCCTCCACCATCAGGAAAAGACTGGGCAAAAATGGCCTGCATGGCAGAGTTCCAAGGAGAAAACCACTGCTGAGCAAAAAGAACATCAAAGCTCGTCTCAATTTCTCCACAACACATCTTGATGATCCCCAAGACTTTTGGGACAACATTCTGTGGACCGATGAGACAAAAGTGGAACTCTTTGGAAGGTGTGTGTCCAAGTATATCTGGCGTAGAAGGAACACTGCATTTCAGAAAAAGAACATTATACCAACAGTAAAATATGGTGGTGGTAGTGTGATGGTCTGGGGCTGTTTTGCTGCTTCAGGACCTGGAAGACTTGCCGTGATAAAAGGAACTATGAATTCTGCTGTCTACCAAGAGATCCTGAAGGAGAATGTCCGACCATCTGTTCGTGTACTCAAGCTGAAACGAACTTGGGTTCTGCAGCAGGACAATGATCCTAAACACACCAGCAAGTCCACCACCGAATGGCTGAAGAAAAACAAAATGAAGACTTTGGAGTGGCCTAGCCAAAGTCCAGACCTGAATCCTATTGAGATGTTGTGGTATGACCTTAAAAAGGCCGTTCATGCTCGAAAACCCTCTAATGTAACTGAATTAGGACAATTCTGCAAAGATGAGTGGGCCAAAATTCCTCCAGGACGCTGTAAAAGCCTCATTGCACGTTATCGCAAACGCTTGGTTGCAGTTGTTGCTGCTAAGGGTGGCCCAACCAGTTATTAGGTTTAGGGGGCAATCACTTTTTCACACAGGGCCATGATGGTTTGGATTTTTTTTCACCTTTAATAATAAACACCTTCATTTACAAATTGCATTTTGTGTTTACTTGTGTTGTCCTTGACTATTGTTTAAATTGGTTTGATGTTCCGAAACACTTAAGTGTGACAAACATGCAAAGGAACAGGAAATGAGGAAGGGGGCAAACACTTTTTCACACCACTGTACATTTTTTTATGTCACCTTATACTTGCAAAGCCATTTATCAAATGCAAATATTCAGGGAAAATACATTAACCAGTTCAATACTGGGCAATTTTACCCCCTTCTTCCCCAGGTCAATTTTCAGCTTTCAGCGCTGTCACAATTTGAATGACAATTGCGCGGTCATACAACACTGTAATATTATGAAAATTCATGAAAATTCATATAATTATTATATATTATTATAACCACTTCAGCTTCGGAAGGATTTACCCCCTTCCTGACCAGAGCATTTTTTGCGATTCGGCACTGCTCCGCTTTAGCTGATTAGCTGGTTATATTTTATTTTATCCACTTCAGCCCCGGACCAATTGGCAGCCAAAGGACCAGGCCCCTTTTTGCAATTCGGCACTGCGTCGCTTTAACTAACAATTGCGCGGTCATGCGACGTGGCTCCAAAACAAAATTGGCGTCCTTTTTTTCCCACAAATAGAGCTTTCTTTGGTGGTATTTGATCGCCCTGCGGTTTTTATTTTTTGCGCTATAAACAAAAATAGAGCGACAATTTTGAAAAAATGCAATATTTTTTACTTTTTGCTAGAATAAATATCCCCAAAAAATATATAAAAATACATTTTTTTTCCTCAGTTTAGGCCGATACGTATTCTTCTACATATTTTTGGTAAAGTTTGGTAAGTTATAGCGTTTACAAAATAGGGGATAGTTTTATAGCATTTTTATTAATATTTTTTTTTTTTTTTTTTTTTATTAGTAATGGCGGCGATCAGCGATTTTTATTGTGACTGCGACATTTTGGCGGACACATCGGACATTTTTGACACATTTTTGGGAAATTTGTCATTTATACAGCAATCACTGCTATTTAAATAGCACTGATTCCTATGTAAATGACAGTTGTAGTTAGGGGGTTAACCACTAGGGGGCGGGGAGGAGTCAGTGTGACGTGTTGTGTTTTTTTTTACAGTAGGGGGGCGTGGCTGTACGTCTGACGTCATTGATCGGCGTTCCCGATGACAGGGAACCGCCGATCACTGACAGTCAGTGTAGGAAGCGCGGGGAGAGGTTTGTTTACATAGACCTCTCCCCGTTCTTCAGCTCCGTAACCCGATCGCGGGATGCCAGCGGCGATCGGGTCCGCTGGTCCCGCGGCCGGGTCACGGAGCTCCCGACCGGGTCGCGAGCGCGCCGCTAGCGGCGCGCGCGCGACCCACGGGCAGGCACATGCACGATCACGTACAGGTACGTGATTCTGCCTGCCCGTGCCATTCTGCTGACGTATATATGCAGTGGCCGGTCGGGAAGCGGTTATTTGTTTCTATTCCTTTATTTTCTATTCTATTTTATCCTGTTCTTTTATTTTCTATTTTATTTTGTACTGTTTTACTCTATTTTGTTCTATTCTTTTGCTTTATTTTCTATTCTATCCCTTTTCTATTTTTTCTTTTTTTCTATTTTTTTGATTTACGCCTGAGAAAAATCTGAAATAAGCAATGTCACTCGAGTTCTGTCTTGCTAAACCTACCAGACAAACATAGAAACATTTATTTTATTTTGAAGGGGAAAACAAATAATAATCTAAATCAAAGATGACAGAAAAGTACAAACTCTACCCATCCCTTCAAATTTATAATAATAATAATAAAAAAAAAAAAGTATTGTTCATCAACATAACATATAACCGATGGAAGCTATCCATTGTTTGGTGGGGGGGGTTGGGAGAGAGTGGCGCTCGGCGTCTCAGATAACGCCAGACATACAGCGTTATAAATAATGTCTTTGAAATGACACAAGTGGGAATCCATCTGTAGTATGTGAAGAATTTCCACCTGATTGATGGAGCATTTTGTGATTTCATTTTTTCCCTGACTTAGCTGCTGGCAAAATACCTTGAACAGAACACGGATCAATATATCTCATCTCAGGCTAATTGTGTAATGTAAGAATGCCAGTTATTATTTCGGGTTACGGAGCACCAGAATTCCACAATCTGTGCACAATATTCTTCTACTCCAAAACATTGTACATCATCTTCAGGTATGAGTGGTGACCCTCATGTTTTCTTCAGTCTACGCAATGGTACAACCTTTACCGTCTGCCAGTAATCTTCCTAATGCCGCGTACACACGGTCGGAATTCTCGTCGGAAAAAGCTCTGATGGTTTTCCCATTGGAATTCCGACGGAATTTCGCTCAAACTGTCTTGCCTACACACGGTCACACCAAATTCCGACGGTCAGTAACACAGCGGCATAAAACACGTTCGACAGCACTATAAAAGGGAAGTTTAAAGAGGAAGTAAAGCCTCCTCCAAAAAAAAACAAAAAAACGGAACCTGCAAGGCAAAGGCATAATGAGCTAGTATGCAAAGCATACTAGCTCATTATGAGTGACTTACCTGAGAACGAAGCCCCCGAAGTGACCCTCATCCGCGATCTTCTGCGCCGCCATCAAGCCCGGAGTGACTTCCGGGTCTCGCTGCTCCAGCGCTGTCATTCGCTGGAGCGGCGATGACGTCACTCCCGCGCAAATGCGCACGAAAGCGGCATATCGCCGTGTTCTCGGCATGCGCAGTGCGCCTGCGCGCCGCTGTCTACGGCGCATGCACCGTAGACATCGATGCCTGTTTTTTTCTAAATATCTCCTAAACCATGTAGGTTTAGGAGATATTTATTGGACCTACAGGTAAGCCTTAATCTAGGCTTACCTGTAGGTCAAAGTGGTTTGTAAGGGTTTACAACCACTTTAATGCTTCCGAGCATGCGTCAAATTGTTTCTGAGCATGCGTCAGAATTTTGTGTGTCGGAATTGCATACACACGATCGGAAAATCCGATAGAAAGGTTTTCCGTCGGAAAAATTGAGAACAGGTTCTCAATCCAAAGTCCGTCGGAAATTTCGACAGAAAAAGACCGATGGGCATTCACACGGTCGGAAAATCCGATGAAAAGCTCCCATCGGACTGTTTCCATCGGAAATTCCGATCGTGTGTACGCCGCATAAGAATTCTACTTTCTATGTGGATACAAAATAGATTTCTTATAAAGATTACTGGCAGTGTAGTTGTACCATGGGCCCTGGGCTGTGCTTAGTTCACGGGCCCCCTGACTGTTCCATGGGATCATACGTAAGGGTTTGTGTATATACTGACATTTGTATTTTGGGTCTGACATTTGCTTGGAGAGGAGAGGGTGGGGAGGGGAGAGGGGAAGGATGGAGAGGAGTTTGGGAAGGTTTTGAAATCCCCCCCTCTTCATATAAAACTATAGATATAATCAATGTCTTAATTAAAGCAATATTATAAAAGTATTCACAAAGATACACTGTTTTGTCAAAAGTATTGGGACTTTACACGCACATGAACTTTAAATGGCCTCCCAGTCTTATGCCCCGTACACACGGTCGGAAATTCCGTCGGAAAATGTCCGATCGCACCATGTTGTCGGAAAATCCGACCGTGTGTGGGCTCCATCGGACTTTTTCCGTCAGGACTTCCAACGGAAAAAATTAGAGATCCTGCTCTCAAATTTTCCGACAACAAAATCCGATCGGACTTTTTCCGATCGTGTGTAGTGAATTCCGAGGGACAAACACTGATTCTATCTATTATCACACGAGCCGGTCTAGGGGGGCGGGACCGTGTTACAGTGCGGCCACAGAACACAGACCCAGCCAGCTCCGTGAAACACAGGAGCATGAGAGAGGGGAGCACTGCAGCCGTAAAGCGGCCCCAGGACAGGTGGCCTACCGGGAAATATCCCGGTATCCTGGTAGAGGCCAGTACGGCCACCTATCCACCTATCACACGTGCTGTCCAGCCCCCCCCCCCCCCGTGCTCCCCACCCCTGTTCTTTCTGCCCCCGCCCCCCCGGTGCTCTCCAGCTCTCCCCATCAGTCTCCAGCCCCCACCCCAGTGCTCTTCAGCTCCCGTGCTTTCCACCCCTGTTCTTTTTGGCTCCCCCTTCAGTGCTCTCTCAAGCTCCCCCCCCCCAGAACTCTCCACTCCCCTCTGCATTTTGCCCCACCTATGTGCTCTCCAACCCCACCAGTGCTCTCCAGTCCCCCATGCTTCCCACCCCTGTACTTTCTGGCCCCCACCGGTGCTCTCAAGCTCCCCCCATTGCTCTCCACTCCCCCCTGCTCTTTGTACCCCCCAGTGCTCTCCAGCCTTGTTTTTCTGCCCCCCCAGTGCTCTCAAGCTCCCGTCCAGTGCTCTTCGCCACCCCACTGCTCTGCACTCCCCACCCCTGTGATCTCCACTCCCCCCTGCTCTTTGCCCCCACCCATGTGCTCTCCAACCCCGCCAGTACTCTCTGCTCCCCCTTCTCTCCAGCTCCCACCCAGTGCTCTCCACTTCCCCAGGACCAGAGGACAGGCTTACTGGGGTCGGAAAATGGGGACGGATGAAGGTTCAGGTGGCCAGGGACCACTCCATCTCACAGCAAACAGATCCTCTGGAAGGAGCACTGGCCCCATCCAAAACGAGAACAGACCCTGCCTGCTGCTGACCATCAAGGATATCCTGCTGGCATGCAAGGTATTGTTCCGAGCATCAACAACACACCTTCCCACAGACAGGGACTGCAGACTGGGACATGGGGCACAGGAGGGGCTGCAATGATGGGCACAGTGAGGCTGCATTCATGGGCACAGTAAGGCTGCATTCTTGGACACAGTGAGACTGCTTTTAGGGCACAGTAAAGCTGCATTTGATGGGCACAGTGAGGCTGCATTGATGGGCGCAGTGAGACTGCTTTCACGGCACAGTAAAGCTGCATTTGATGGGCACAGTGAGGCTGCATTGATGGGCACAGTGAGGCCGCAATGGTGGGCACAGTGAGGCCGCAATGTTGGGCACAGTGAGGCCGCATTCACAGGCAGAGTAAAGCTGCATTTGATGAGCACAGTGAGGCTGCATTTATGGGCACAGTGAGGCTTCTTTTGATGGACACAGTGAGACTTCATTTGAAGGGCACAGTGAGGCTGCATTTAATGGGCACTGGTGAGGCTGCATTGAGCTCTTGTATCATGTCTGCAGTCTTTCACCATCTCCTGTATCATGTCTGCAGTCTCTGAGGGAGTCTGGAGGGGAGTCAAGAGTGGGAGCGCCACCAGGATGGGGGTCATGGGAGAAGTCAGATGTTTGTGGACTGTGAAGAGGAGACTATAGGATAAAACCAGAGCCACCAAGCTGGAGTCAACTGACTGAGCCCTGCTTGGTGCACCTGAGAGGAGGTCAGTGACAGCGCCGCCAGACCAGTCTGAAGGGGGGGGGGGGGGGGTCACTGATGTAAGGGGGAGTGAATACGATAATGTAAGGGGCCACTGATTTAATATCAGTAACCCACCCCCCCTTACCTTAGTGTATTCTTTTTGTGGAAGGTGGTCCCCCCTCACGTTCTAAGTTCCTGGGGTCCCCCTTGATGATTAACCAATTTTAACTGGAATTTGCTTATATATATATATTTTTTTAAAGCCCCAATAAATATCTCCTAAACCTTCATGGTTTAGGAGATATTTAGCGATTTAAAGGCATCGCTGTCTACGGCGCATGCGCCGTAGACAGCGGCGCGCAGGCGCACTGTGATTTCATATCTGTCTTATCTGTATATAATACACTCTTCAAATGTGCTTTAAAATGTATGGTTTTCCCTTTCATGAACAAGAAAATAATGACGTTATGCTGTTGCGTGGTATAATAATGCTGTGGGGCTGGTATGAAATTTTTTCCAGGGCTGAATTTTATTCCCAGTCCGGCCCTGGTGCTGTCTATTATATACTGACTGTATTGACCTGTTTTTGCCCGTTGTAGGTGTTAATAAAATGTATATTTAAAAATACATATATATATGAACAAAAGTTTTTTTTTTCCCAACCAAGAGCAATATCACTGTATTATATTACACTGTATATTACACTATACACATACATACATCCTATTGAGATGTTGTGGTATGACCTTAAAAAGGCCGTTCATGCTCGAAAACCCTCTAGAGTAACTGAATTAGGACAAATTCTGCAAAGATGATATATATATATATATTATATATATATATTTATATATATATATATATATATATATATAGTATAATACAAATCACTAAATAGAACAGACATCTTCAAAAATTCGACACATTACTCAACTTGATTAACATTCAGACCAAGAAACATGGATTCTCGTATGTATGTAGCCTTTCTTCAAAATTATGTTTATCCTTGAAAATCTAAGGGAGTTCCAGAGAGAAAACAGGGAAGGAACCCAACACCCAAAGATCAACAAACAGCAGCTACAGGCCTGATATTCCTCCACGCCTTTATCCAGACGCCTTTCCGCCATCTAACTTTCTCAAGACCCCAAATTTTCCCTACCTCACTAAGAATATTACACACCACCACCGGAGCAGGAAGGACTTTCTGCCGAAGGGATACCTGACACCGTGCATTCCAGGTTTAATATCTGACTACTGAGCTGACTAGAAAAAAGTGTCCAAATCAAATCCCTTGCGATTCTGCAATTCATGCACCCACTCAGCATAAGACATGCTAGGCAAGAAAGGAATATTCAGAGCCCTCCCCCACCTTTTTTTAGACTTCTACATTGAAAGGGCACTGAAGCAAGAAGTGGTCCACGGTTTCCACCTCACCCTGACACTCCGCTCTTGGAAAACCACGATTGTCCAAAGAGCGGCACTTTACATTCCCCCTCACATAGATCCTACCGTGGAAAGCGAGCCAAGCCTGGTTCCTAAATTTCAAGGGAATCCGCTCAGAATTTATCAAACTTAAACTGTGACCTTGGCAATCCCTTAAGGCCAGTGGCACATTAAAGACAGTACCCACAATCTTCTCATCCAGGAGTCTCCTAGGGAGGATGCTGGAACTGTGACATCATAAGGGGGCGGGGTCACCATGTGACATGAGCCGGTGACCCCGCCCTTGTCCCTATATAAGTGGCCGCGCAACACGTCTCGGCCAATACAAGCGGGGACAGCGTTGTGTCAACATCGGATGAAGAAAGAAGACGAAGAAGAAGCAGAAGGCGGTGGCGACAGCAACAGCGATGGCGACAGAAGACCGGGCCAACGCTAGTAAAAGAGCTGCAAGAAGAAAGCGGAGGCCCGGCAAGAAGAACAGAAGAGCGGGAAGAGACCCCCGAAGTGGGAACAAGACCCCCAGGCGGCGGCGTCGATGAAGGAGAAAGCCGGGCTCCTCCGCTAGTAAAAGAGCTAGCATAAGATAGTCCGGCGAGAAGACCCCCCAAGACGGAAGAAGACCCCCTGAGCTGTCTAATAAAGTATTTTAAAAACTTGTGTTGTATTTTTTATTTACACTTTTTTCACCAGGTGAATGGGTAGCGGTACATCTTACCCCATACTCATTCACAAAGCGTGGGGGACCGGTATATGGGGGCCCTCGGCCAGGGTTGTCGGGAAGAGGCCCTTGTCCTCATCAACATGGGGACAAGGTGCTTTGGGGTGGGGGGGGGGGTGCAGGGCCCCCCTTTCCCCAAAGCACCCCCCCATGTTGAGGGCACGTGGCCTGGTACGGCTCAGGAGAGGGGGGTGCTTGCTCGTCCCCTCCCCCTTTCCTGACCGGCCGGGCTGCGTGCTCGATAAGGGTCTGATATGGATCTGGGGGGACCCCCACGCCGTTTTTTCGGCGTAGGGATTCCCCTTTAAATCCATACCAGGCGACGGGGCTAGCGAGGTGTCAATCTCACCGATCGAGGCGGCGGCATTGACTTCCTTCGCTAGTCCCATCTACCTGGAGCACGTTATAAATGAACGGACTTTACTCCATGTAAAGAGCACGTTATAAATGAACGGACTTTACTCCATGTAAAAGTCCGGCGGACCTCCGCCAAAACTCTGGCGGATTGTCCGCCGGATCTAGTCCGCCGGAAAAGTCCGGGCGTGTGTGGGCAAGTCCACACGTTCGGAAAGTCCGGCGGATTGTCCGCCGGACTAAGTCCGCCAGATAGTCCGGCCGAAATGTCTGATCGTGTGTACATGGCATTACTGTAATCATCAGGGCCAAACTCGATGCCTAATATTTAGACTTTCTGCTGAGGCCTCGGGAAGGTGTCTGGAAGTGCAAAGCTCTCATCTCCCTTGCTAATCCAAAAAACTTCACTTTTATTACGGTTGAACTTGGAGCCTGATGCCTCGGAACACTGCTCTATAACTGAGACCACCTCCTGCGCCTCCTCTGTCCCAGAGATAAAGACAGAAACATCATCAGCATAGGCTGCAACCCTCAAGGGCGGCTCACCAGAAATGCCCACCGGCACCCCGCACAACTTTCCGCTCTCTAGCCTTCTGACGAAGGGGTCGATTGCGAACACATATAGCAAAGGGCTCAGCAGACACCCCTGGTGCATCCCTGATCCAATCCTGAAGGGCCGTCTAACCCAACCGTTAACAAGCATGAAGCTCTCTGCCTCTTTGTATAAAGTCTTAAGCCATCCAATAAACCCACCCTCCAGGCCATACTTGTCAAGGAGAAGCCAGAGGTACTTATGATTGACACAATCAAAAGCCTTCGCCTGATCCAATGGCGGCAAATACTTTCCCCAGCCTTCAGCCCTGCGACGTTCAAGAGCCTCCCGGACAGCTAACATTGCTGAAAAAGTGCTTCTGCCCTGGACCAAACAGTAAAAGCAATCTGTCTGCTACTGACGACAAACGCCAGAAAATTATCTTCGCCAGAATATTTCTATCGACATTGAGAAGGCTAATTGGGTGCCAATTCTCAATCATCGAGGGATCCTTGCCTTTTGACAACAGAATCACAGCAGATTGTCTCATGGACAGTCGTTAAATACCTCCACAAGATAAGGTACCAAGCTGGATTTGAAAGTCTTATAAATTCAGCCGTCAATCCGGCTGGCCCAGTTGTTTTCTTAATAGCCAGACCATCTATAGCTTTGACTACCTCTTCTGCTGTGATTCCCCCCATCAAACTTGCCAGCGGAATGTTATTTCCCAGATCTGGTGTAGAATCCAGAGAACTCAACATCTTTGCCCGATCAAGGTACTTCTCCCCCAGAAGATCCACATAAAAATACCTTGAGACCTTCATGATCCCTGACCTGGATTTCGTCAAAGAGCCCGTACTATCCCTTAGTCCAACAACCGTCTTAACTGCTGTGCTTTGTTTACAGTTCTGATAAGGGTCGGGCAAGTGATATTTCCCATAGTCTTTTTCCACAACCAAAGAAGCGTGCCGCTCATACTGATACTTTCTAAGGAGAAGTTTCACCTCAGAGATTGCCCCTGAATCTCCACCACTCAAGACAAGGTGATCTAGTTTTCTCTGCAGCTGCTGGTAGGCAATATACTTAACAAGCTGTTTGCTTTTTCCTATGGCCTTGAAAAACCCACTAATCCTGCTTTTGGCAAGCTCCCACCTCTCCGTCTTACTGCTGCAGAAATCCAGTATGGTTACCTGAGCCTGTAAAAAATCCTCAAAAGATTGTCTTACCTCCTCGTCATCCAGCAGAGCCGAATTCATCCTCCAAATATCCTTTCCTTTAGGTGGCATATCTGAAGCATTGAGAATAACAGCATAAGTTGATCAGAGAACTACATCATACGACACTCAGGAGCCGAAAAGAGTCCCCCTTAAAAAAAAACACTTATCTATCCATCTCTCACAGCTGCCTCACTTAAATGTGTATCCCGTGCTGTCTGGGCAATGCTTAATATGCGCATCTTCCAGACCTGCTTCCCTGACTATAGTATTAAGAAAAACGCTATCATATCTCAGGCTGTCAGTGGAGCCTTTCCTGTTTTTGAGCATAGTGATGGTGTTAAAATCACATCCACAGACAACTTGCCGAGATGTAAAAAGGAAAGGCTTAATCTTTGTAAAGAGGCATTTCCTCTTCCATCTAGTTTGTGGTCCATAAATATTTATTAAACGTAGATCATGCCCCTTCACAGAGACGTCCAGGACCATACATCTCCCAATCTCTACCTCAAGAACCCACCGACACGTTACCATGCCAGTAAAAAGTACTGCAACTCCGCTGTAAGGCTCAGCTGCAAGAGACCAGAAGGAGGGCCCACGCCTCCACTCCCTCTTTGCCAGGTGGACATCGGCATGGCTATCTAGCTGGGTCTCTTGCAAAAATAAAATATCAGCATCCATCTCGCTGAACAACAATAAGGCCAAATTACGAGCCCATACAGATTTTATGCTGGCAACATTAATCGTTGCCACCTTTATTCGAGTGGGAACTGCCATGAGGATGATTGAGGTAGGCGTTTCTTAGCCTGAGCTCCCTCCCCCTTACTGGAGACCTTGACCTCTTTAGGGAACACTCTACCTCATTCTCTTCCATCTGAGACACGGATTTAGAAGACTCCTCCTCAGATAAGGACCCAAACTTGTTTCCCAGAGGTAGATCATCTACCTCTAAAGATGAAACCGAGGAGGCAGAGGTCAGGACTACCTTATTCCTCCTTCTCCCCTCCTTGGTCCACTCTCCCTCCTCCCCTGAAGCATTACCCTGAAAGGCCTCATCTACATCATTATTAGTGGCAACTTCCCCCTTCTTCACCTTAGAATCTCCACTAGAGGTCTTACATTGCCTCAGGGAAGGCCCCGATGAAGCTGCCACCTCAGATCTGCACAAAATCTGCCCCTTTGGCAGCCTCAGCCAATCTGGATGACTTAGTTACATTTGGAACACTGGGCACCTGAAACACTGGGGAAGAACACACAACAGAAGTAGACACCGACACAGTAGGGAGCACAGACTGGGAAGCAGACACATGCAGTCACACCTTCAGATTGGGAAACTGACCCCTGGGGGGGGCCTCAGGACTAGCTGAAACAGCTTCACCAATCCCTTGCTGCCCCCTAAGTTCCTCCTCCTCCATCCTCAGCAGTTCTTCCACCACCTCCGGCTTAATATGGAGGGCTTCAGGGCAAAGGCAATAGGAGTGACCTAACTTGTTTCAGAGATTACAATGAATACTACTGCGGTCCTTTGCAACATGCCCTGTGCCCTGACAGAGGGAACATTTCTGCACAGAACATGAGCTTGAAAAATGCTGCTTTTCACCACAGCGTTGACGCAGCTTTGGTTGCCCTGCATAAAACGTAATAATCCTGTCAAAACCTATAAAGGCAGACGAAGGGATGTGCTTAACAACATTACCCGTGACATGCAGTTTTACTAACACTGTCCATCCATCCATATCCCCCTATCATCTACAACTTTCCTCAAGGGGGCTTGGACATCCACATATCTCCCCAACCACACCACCAGATCCGCAACAGGAATGGACTCATTACATACTAGAATGGTGACGTTTTTGTATAATGGCTGGCGAGAGACTACTTTGGGTGACAAACCTTCACATCTTGGGGACTCCTTCCACCTCTGCTCATACCTCTCCCAAAAGACATCTAATCCTTCATCCTTGACAAAGGAGAGGTCATACTCATATGACCCAATTTGGCTGACAAGGGCAAAAATCTCCTCTGCTTTAAAACCCATCCCCAGAATATGGTCCACCACATCGCTCCTATTTGGGGGGGGGGGGGGGGGCTTCTCCAGTCCACCTCAATTGGACCACATTGCAGCGTTTAACCACTTAAGGACCGCCTCACGCCGATATACGTCGGCAGAATGGCACGGCTGGGCACAACCACGTACCTGTATGTGGCCCTTTAAGAGCCCAGCCGTGGGTCGCGCTCGCGACCCGGTCCTGAGCTCCGTGACCGCGGCCGCGCGACCAGCAGACCTGGTCGCCGCTGGTGTCCCGCGATCGGGTCACAGAGCTGAAGAACGGGGAGAGGTCTGTGTAAACAAACCTATCCCCGTGCTTCCTAGCGCGACTGACACTGATCGGCTGTTCCCTGTCATTGGGAAAGCCGATCAGTGACGTCAGATGCAAAGCCACGCCCCCTACAGTAAAAAAAACACACACACACACTTAACCCCTCCCCGCCCCCTAGTGGTTAACTCCTTCACTGCCAGTGTCATTTACACAGGAATAAGTGCATTTAAATAGCCCTGATTTCTGTATAAATGACAATGGTCCCAAAAATGTGTCAAAAATGTCCGATGTCTCCGCCATAATGTCGCAGTCACAATAAAAATCGCTGATCGCCGCCATTATTAGTAAAAAAAATATTAATAAAAATGCTATAAAACTATCCCCAATTTTGTAAACACTAAAACTTTTGCGCAAACCAATCAATAATCACTAATTGCGATTTTTTTTACCAAAAATATGTAGAAGAATACGTATCGGCCTAAACTGAGGGAAAAAAAAATTTTTTTATATATATTTTTTTGGGATATTTATTATAGCAAAAAGTAAAAAATATTGCATTTTTTTCAAAATTGTCGCTCTATTTTTGTTTATAGCGCAAAAAATTAAAACCGCAGGGGCGGTCAAATACCACCAAAAGAAAGCTCTATTTGTGGGAAAAAAAGGACGCCAATTTTGTTTCGGAGCCACTTCGCCCGACCGCTCAATTGTCAGTTAAAGCGACGCAGTGCCGAATCGCAAAAAGGGGCCTGGTCCTTTGGCTGCAAATTGGTCCGGGGCTTAAGTGGTTAAAGGAGCTACCAGGTGGTGTCAGATTGACCTGACCTTCACTTACATCACTCTTAGTGACCGCAGAATAACTGGCCCTATTCACCCTCGGGACAGGTGCAGCCACCGCTGCAGCATAGGAAATAACTGCACTCCTTGCAACATCCTGCACATCACTTTTAGTTACAGACCCCTCTTTATATAAGGTAAAAACAACATTATTGTCAGGAACAGATGGAGCAGAGACTTCTGACACAGAAATATCATTTACATTACCCTTGGCAATTCTCATTTCATTACCAGTAACTAAAGGGTTACCAACAGTGGAGATGTCCTTATCAGCACTCTTCACAGCAGAGTCTGCACACCGGTGGGAGTCTCATCCAGGAGATGAGCTTGCTCTCCGCCGCCCTCTACTGCACCATCCATAGGAACTACACCTCCATTATATTGAATAGGCAAGTCATGAACAAAAACAGCTTTTTCTGTCACCCAATGTTTCAAAGGTTTTGGGGGGACATCATTATCCAGTTCTCAGATGATCAAGAGACACGGCAAACTTGCGACCATGCAAAGGCGATTCCATTTCTGTAATGAACTTTAGCATACCTGCTCCCTTCGCAGGCTCAGATGGATCATCTTGCTCCATAGCCTCCTGCTACGGTGACAAGGGCACAGAACTTCCTTGGCCCGATGACATATTGCCAGTTAAAACATCTGACTGCTGATCACCCGCAGCCTGTCTGCAAGAGCTTTCTCCACTTTCTGCAGGCATACTGATACTTGACACGAGATGCAAAGATTCTCCAGCGTGCTGGCCAGAGACACAGTCCAAGCCCACAGAAACTTTTTTGCATTGCACTGACCTTGGCTTCTCGCACTCTGGTGATGCCTGCACTCCGCTGGCCTCTATGGCCCCTCTGCGCATTGCCATACTTTTCGTTGAAAGCTCCACTGGTTTCTTTCAATGTGGCCACCAGCAGACTCTGCTTTTCCACGTTGGCGTCCAAAGACATTAACTCAGGCTGCATTTGTCTTCTTTGGAACTGTAAATCCGGTCACTTGCAATTTTTCTTATGCTTGAAATCAAACTTTAACTTCGCCAGTACTTTTTCCTCCTTGGCGACCCTCGCAATCCTCGCACAAACCTTCTTTCTGTAGGTTGCCAGGCTTTCACCTTTAGCTGGGCCATTTTCCAGGTCCTCAAACACTGGTATGGGAGGACCGGCCATTCGGGGGATCCTCCTCTGGGTCCACCCCAGATTCCTGAATCCACTCTGGGTATAGGAAGTAATCAAGCTCCTAGGATCAGTAGGCCTCTCTGGAGCTCAGGAGAGCAGCAGTAGTGCAGTCACGCCCTTTGCAGCTATAACAACTTCAACTCTTCTGGGAAGGCCAGCCCCCCCCCCCCCCCCCCCCGGGCAAATCGGCCAGGGGCCAGAGGCAATTGATTATTTTGCCTCCTTATAAATCTGCCATTGACTTCAAATATAACACATATGCACATGGATGTTCAAGATAGAACTAGTTTAAATAACAGTTTAAAGAAGTTTGGTGAGTGTTGATTTACGCTTTTCTTTTTGCATTTTTCATTTAGCGCTATTATTATTATTATTATTCTTGATATCACTTGAAAAAAAAAAGCCTTTAAAAAACTTGTTTGTAATAACTCCATCAGTATCACCAGCAAAGTAGCTTCGTTATTATCCCATTAAAGAAGAGAATTGTGTGCTGCATTTGGAGATAAGTTTATTTTGGTCTCATCAGAACACAGGACATGGTTCCAGTCTGCTTGTCTTCGGGCTTTCTTGTGCATCATCTTTAGATGAGGCTTCCTTCTGGGACGGCAGCCATGAAGACCAATTTGATGCAGTGACCCCCCCCCCCACCCCATTCAACCTCTGCAGCAATGCTGGCAGCACTCATACGTCTATTTCCCAAAGAAAACCTCTGGATATGACGCTGAGCACGTGCACTCAACTTCTTTAGTCGACCATGGTGAGGCCTGTTCTGAGTGGAACCTGTCCTGTTAAACCACTGTATGGTCCTGGCAGCTCAGTTTCAGGGTATTGGCAATCTTCTTATAGCCTATGCCATCTTTATGTAGAGCAAAAAAAAAATTTTTCAGATCCTCAGAGAGTTCTTTGCCATGAGGTGCCTTGTTGAACTTCCAGTGACCAGTATGAGAGAGTGAGAGCGATAACATCAAATCTAACACACCTGCTTCCCATTCATACCTGAGACCTTGTAACACTAAGGAGTCACATGACACCGGGGAGGGAAAATGACTAATTGGGCCCAATTTGGACATTTTCACTTAGGGGTGTACTCACTTTTGTTGACAGCAGTTTAGACATTAATTGCTGTGTGTTGAGTTATTTTGAGGGGACAGCAAATTTACACTGTTATACAAACTGTACACTCACTACATTTCTTCAGTGTTGTCACATGAAAAGATACAATAAAATATTTACAAAAATGTAAGGGGTGTACTCACTTTTGTGAAATACTATATAATAAGGTGGAAGAAAAAAACGAGTTAATAATTCACATACAAATACATACATTATTATTTAATTCTATGTAATTAGAATTTGTTGTATTACATTAGAAGAAAATTAATTTGGTCTATTCAATAAAGAAAAGTTTCTAATATCATTCACATATATATTATGATCTCACGAATCAGGTAAAGGTGGTAAGAAGGTCTTATATAATTAAACATCATAATATAATACCTGTATGAGGAGAGGAGAATGAAAAGAATAGAAACGTACAAAAGAAATCCTATATTGTGCTGATTCTTGCACATTCTTTTCCTGCAAAAAAAAAAAAATGGTTAGTAACTCACATACAACACACATACATTAGAAAAAAAAAATACATCTATTACATTAGAGGAGAATCAATTTGGTCTATTAAATAAAAATAGTTTCTAATATCATTCACATATAATATAATCACATAAATCAGGTAAAGGTGGTACAGAAGGTTTATATAATCAAACATCATAATATAAAATCAGTTTCTGATCTATGCAAATTGCTTGAATCAGCGTGTACTAACTTCAAATTATACAGATTGAAAATAGTTGAACTATAGTAACCACAAAAATAAACTGAAAAATAAAAAAAGACCTTTTCTGTTCATACACAAAAATGAACCAGCGCTAGAAATTTATAAAAATGTATAAAATTTATAGCAATGTATAAACTCTGTACCATATCAGAAGCATGGATAATCTAGGTAAATGGAGTGTTGCCTAATGCCACGTACACACGATCGGAATTCTCGTCGAAAAAAACTCTGACGGTTTTTCCGACGGAATTCCGCTCAAGCTGTGTTGCCTACACACGATCACACCAAATTCCGACGGTCAATAACACAGCGGCATAAAACACGTTCGACAGCACTATAAAATGGAAGTTTAATGCTTCCGAGCATGCGTCAAATTGTTTCCGAGCATGCGTCGGAATTTTGCGTGTCGGAATTGCATACACACGATCGGAAAATCCGATAAAAAGGTTTTCCGTCGGAAAAATTGAGAACAGGTTCTCAATTCAAAGTCCGTCGTAAATTCCGACAGAAAAAGACCGATGGGCATACACACGGTCGGAAAATCCGATGAAAAGCTCCCATCGGACTGTTTCCATCGGAAATTCCGACCGTGTGTACGCCGCATTAGATGAGGATGTTTTTTCTTTACCCTTGTGGATAAGAATGTAACAATTTGACATCAAAGCTACAAATAGTAATTGAGCAATCTGGCAATATTAAAGTGATTGCAAAGCTTTTTTTATTATTATTAATAATTAAAGTAACAAGCATGCTATACTTACCTGCTCTTCGTAATTGTTTTGCACAGGGTGGCCCCCGATCCTCAGGACTCCCAGCTGGCACTCCTGGCCCCTCCCCTACCAAGCTGTTTGCTATGGGGGCACTCGTGTGTTCTCGCTCCCGAGCCCTGCTCTGTGTGTCCTAAGGTGCTTTTTACCTATTGCTATTTATTACATATTAAAATGACAAAATATGATGATACTTGAACAAAAAAGAGCTGCATGGTCAAGTTGCCAGAAAAACTCCTTTACTGTACAAGTTCCACAGAAAAGCCTGGTTACAATATGCCCAACAACCCCTTGACATGCCTCATTGGGCTTTTTTGTGGCATTGGCGCATTAAAGGCTTCCTTCTGGCATCTCAACCATGCAGATCTTTTTTGGTGCTCCTTAAAAACAACCACAACGTCTTTTTGGAGAGCAGCTTGTATTTCTCCTGAGGTTACCTGTGGGGTTTTCTTTGTATGCTGAGCAATTCTTCTGTCAGTTGTGGCTGCAATCTTTCTTGGTCTACCTGACCTTGGTTTGGTAATAAAAAAACTTAATTTTCCTTTTTTTTTCTTCTTAATAAGTGATTAAACAGTACTGACTGGCATAGTCAAGGCTTTGGGTATCTTTTTATATCCTTTTCCATCTTTGTAAAGTTTTATTATCTTGTTACGCAGGTCTTTTGACTGTTCTTTTCTACCTCCTCATGGCTCAGTGTCTAGCCTGCTTAGTGCATCCATGTGAGAACTAACAAACTCATTGACTATTTATTCTCAGACACAAATGTGGGAAATTAACCTTTAATTGCCATTTAACCACTTAAGGACCAAGCCTCTTTCTGAGATTTGGTGTTTACAAGTGAAAAAAAATTTTTTTGCTAGAAAATTTCTTATTTATTTTACCTTTTATATTTTATTTTTACACTGTTCTTAAAAAAAAAAAATGGTGTCACCTTTTTTCCTATTACAAGGAATGTAAACATTCCTTTTAATAGAAAAAAAGCATGACAGAACCTATTAACCACTTCAGCCCCGGACCAATTGGCAGCCAAAGGACCAGGCCCCTTTTTGCGATTCGGCACTGCGTCGCTTTAACTGACAATTGCGCGGTCGTGCGACGTGGCTCCAAAACAAAATTGGCGTCCTTTTTTTCCCACAAATAGAGCTTTCTTTTGGTGGTATTTGATCGCCCCTGCGGTTTTAATTTTTTGCGCTATAAACAAAAATAGAGCGACAATTTTGAAAACAATGCAATATTTTTTGCTTTTTGCTATAATAAAATATCCCCAAAAATATATAAAAAAATTTTTTTTTCCTCAGTTTAGGCTGATATGTATTCTTCTACATATTTTTGGTAAAAAAAATCGCAATTAGCGATTATTGATTGGTTTGCGCAAAAGTTATAGCGTTTACAAAAATAGGGGATAGTTTTATAGCATTTTTATTAATATTTTTTTTTTTTTTTACTAGTAATGGCGGCGATCAGCGATTTTTATTGTGACTGCGACATTATGGCGGACACATCGGACATTTTTGACACATTTTTGGGGACCATTGTCATTTATACAGCAATCAATGCTATTTAAATGCATTGGTTCCTGTATAAATGACAGTTGTAGTGAAGGGGTTAACCACTAGGGGGAGGGGAGGGGTTATGGGCTGTGACGTGTGTGTTTTTTTTTACATTAGGGGGTGGGGCTGACGTCTGACGTCATTGATCGGCTTTCCCGATGACCGGGACAGCCAATCAATGACAGGAGAGTAGGAAGCGCGGGGAGAGGGTTTGTTTACACAGACCTTCCCCGTTCTTCAGCTCCGTGACCCGATCGGGTCCGCTGGTCCCGCGGCCGGGGTCACGGAGCTCCTGACCGGGTCGCGAGCGTGCCGCTGGCGGCGCGCGCGCGACCCACAGGCAGGCAAATGCACGATCACGTACAGGTATGTGATTTTGCCTGCCCGTGCCATTCTGCTGACATATATATGCAGTGGCCGGTCGGGAAGCGGTTAAAAAAAAAAAATGGTGTCACTTTTATTCCTATTACAAGGAATGTAAACATCCCTTGTAATAGAAAAAAAGCATGACAGGACCTCTTAAATAGGAGATCTGGGGTCAAAAAGACCTCAGATCTCATATTTACACTAAGATGCAATAAAAAATTAAATGTTATTTTTTAAAAAAAAATGTTGCTTTAAGAGCTATGGGTGGAAGTGATGTTTTGACATCGCTTCCGCCCTCCAATGGTATGGAGACGGGTGGGGGGCATCTTCCCCTCACTCGTCACCATACCAAGCCAGGGAGAGGACCCGATCGCCTCCGCCGCTACTGACAGCTCCGGTAAGCTGCGGAGGGCACCGGAGAGTGGCGGGAGGGGGGGGTGGCCCTCTCCCGCCACTGATAAAAGTGGTCTTGCGGCGAATCCGCCGCAGAGGCCCCTTTTATATGAAACCAGACCAGTCACTGAAGAAGAGGATACCGGGGTTAAGGTAGCTGATGTATATAGGCGTGAGCCGGTCCAGAAGTGGTTTTAACCTGTGTGTGATACCTTCTGTGTCTGTACCAAGGCCAAACATTCCAGGGTATGTAAACTTTTTATCAGGGCCATTTCTGTTAGTTTTTTGGATCCTTTATACATCAAAATGATATGTGATGATAAGAAATGGCTTCATGTGATTTATATCCTTTAATAAAACATTTTTTTGGCATGATCAGTCATATTTTCAATATTAATGCCAAAATGTCAAAATTTCTGACAGGGTATGCAAACTTTTGAGCATGACTGTATGTGCTCATACCATACCTACAGGATCCTTGTGTTATCTGGAAGTCACTGTAGTAGGCACAATTACTACACCCCTACTACCGTGATCTCCACTAGCCTCCAAGACTTATGCTGAGAGGCTGCCCTGCTGCTATCTGAACACAGGAGGTTGTCCATTCTGGATGTCACACAGAAAACGCATTCTATTTTCTCAAATAATGCAATTGCATCCCCGCCTCTCTACCTCATCCAATCATAAGATGTTTTGCAGTCATTGAGAAAACGTTAAGTGTTTGCTGAAAGGAGCTTTTGACAAGTGGATGGCCTCCTGTGTTCAGTAAGCAGTAATGCCCCGTACACACGATCGGAAATTCCGACGGAAAATGTCCGATCGGACCATGTTGTCGGAAAATCCGGCCGTGTGTGGGCTCCATCGGACTTTTTTCCGTCGGAATTTCCGACGGAAAAAATTTTAGATCCTGCTCTCAAATTTTCCGACAACAAAATCCGATCCGACTTTTTCCGATTGTGTGTAGAGAATTCTGACGGACAAAGTGCCACGCATGCTCAGATCAAATTAGGAGACCAAACCTATTGGCTAATAGCCTCTACGTAGTTCCGTCGTATGCAACGAACGTCACCACGTTCATAATGATCTGATTTTCCGACAACTTTGTCCGACCGTGTGTATGCAACACCAGTGTCGGACAAAATTCGTCTGAAAAAATCTGACAGATTTTGTGGTCGGAATTTCCGACCGTGTGCACGGGGCATAAGGCAGCCGCTAGGCACGGGACCCGGAAGCTAGTGGAAATAATTATAGTAGCGGTGTAGTAGGGCACCTACTACAGTGATTTCCAGCTTCTATGGGGAGCGCATAGGCATGGCACATACATACTTACATTGGTAGCATTGCTTCCTACAGTCATTTGCAGATTCTACAGGGATCTAGGTATGGCACAAATATACTTACATTGAGAATATTAGTAAAAAGAGACCATCTGTAAGTCATGTACTGGAATCCTATGCCTCATCCCAAAATGCAGAGAAAGGGGGTGCCCCTAGCGATTTTGTGGGCAAGGAAAAATACCAGATACAGAGTATCACAAAAAATATAAATATATATGTATCTGTGTATGTGCAATAAAAAAAACATATACATTAAAAAAAAAAAACATACACAGATACATATATATTTATACGTTTTTGTGATAGGACCGTCTATACAATTGATGATCCTTGTGAGTTCCTGCATACAATATTGTACCTCCTCTACTTCCTCTTACATCCTATGTGGAGAGAGTTGTGCATGATGTCATAAGCCTAGGCTACTGACCGGACAAGAAACAGGAAGTGGAACAGACAAGAAACAGGAAGTGGGTATTTGTATATGTAGCGGTATTTACTGGCAGAAAAAAAAAAGTTTTACTATCCAAAGTTAAAACAACAAGGGCATAAGATTTAATAGATGGAAAGATGAAAAAATTACTGAAGTTCCGCTTTAAGTTAACCAATAAAGGTAATCACCTAAAGTGACACCGACCATACAATGTCTACTACAACCACTTACCTAACGGACACTTCTACCCTCTTCCTGCCCAGGCCAATTTTTAGCTTTCAGCTTTCAGCTTTTCACTGATGAGGAGGCACTGATGAGGTTGCACTGATAGGTAACAGTGATGGTCACTGATAGGTGGAACTGATGGTCACCTGTAGGTGGCACTGATGGGCACTGATAGGCGGTGTGGATGGGCACTGATAGGCACTGGTAGGTGGCACTTATAGGTGACACTGATGAGGAGGCACTGCTGGGCACTGATTGGCAGCACTGATGGGCACTAATTGGCAGCACTGCTGGGCACTGATTGGCAGCACTGATGGGTACAGGTTGGCAGCACTGGTGGGCACTTATTGGCAGCACCGGTGGGCACAGATTTACAACACTGATGGGCACTGATTAGTAGCACTGGTGGACACAGATTGGCAGCACTGATGGGTACAGATTGGCAGCACTGATGGGTACAGATTGTCAGCACTGGTGGGCACTGATTGGCAGCACTGATGTGGCACTGATTGGCAGTACCGGTGGGCACAGATTTTCAGCACTGATGGGCACTGATGGGCACTGATTGGCAGCACTGGTGGGCACAGATAGGCAGCACTGATGGGCACAGATTTGCAGCACTGGTGGGCACAGATTGGCAGCACTGATGGGCACTGATTGTCAGCCATCCAATCACAGCTGATCACGGATGTAAACAGAAGACGGTTAATAGTTCTCCTTTCCATCTGACAGCATGAGGAAGGGAGAAGAGACCCGATAACCCGTCTTCTGTTAACATTCGTGATCAGCTGTGATTGGACAGATGGATAAATGCTGTAGTGGATGAGTGAGTATGAACACAATGTAATATAGCATGTATTTACATTTTTTTTTAATTTATTTTTTTTGACATTTTAAACTCCAAATTTTCTACAAAATTATTTGTGCAAAATGAAACACAAAGCTAAAATATGGAAAATAGCAACATAAGGGTACGTTTTGGAGATAAAATGTCATAAGTTATTTTTATAAAGTGTGGCTTAAAATGTGAAAAAATGTGAACACAGGGATACGTTGTAAAAAAATAAAAAAACATGACAAAACTGTTTATAGAATTTATTGCTTAAGGAGAATATATGGAAAGCAATCCTCACACTTTCCATAATTGTCACCCTTTCCATATTTTGTCCATATGTCACACCTTACATAAACATTTTTGGAACATATTTATATTTCCATTACTTATCCTTATGTTCATCACAATTTTTCACATTTTAAGCGATTCTCACTTTTTTTCTGGAATTGTCACCCTTTCTATATTTTATTCTTATGTCACACCTTATAAAAATAGTTTTGTAACATTTTATCTCCAGAACTTTCCCTTATGCTACACTTTCTGCATATATTTCCATATGCTAGCTTTATGTTTCACCTTTGTAACTCTTCATCTCTATCATTTATTCTTATGATACACTCCATTCAAATGTTTCATTTGTTACCCACACTACTTGGTTTTGTCAACAATTTGTCAACCAAATTCAGATTTATATATGGCCAACTTAAAGTGGAGGGCCACCCAAAAAAAAAAGAATGCATTAATAATCTTAAAAAAAAAAAAAATATATATTTTTTTTTTTCACTTACCTGAAACCCCTGTTGCTAGGCAGTCTTCCTAATCTGCCTCTTCCTATTCCAATGGAAGAGGCAGATCAGCCTCAGGGCGGCCGACATCCGGGATCACTGGACAGGTAAGTGTCCTTATTAAAAGTCAGCAGCTACAGTGTTTGTAGCTGCTGACTTTTAAAAAAAAATTTATTGGCCGGAAACGCCAATTACTGAAGCGGAACTTCATTAATTTTCTTCAACTTTCCATCTGTTAAATCTTCTGCCCTTGTTGTTGTTTTAACTTTGGATAGTAAAACATTTTTTTTCTGCCAGTAAATCCCTTATACAGCTGTCAGGTCTGGGCTCAGCTCTTCCTTCTCTGAGCTGGCCACTTAGCTGTCGGCTAGCTCCTATCTCTCCACAGTTACTCAGCTGTTGATGATATCCTGCTCCTCAGTCCTGCCTACTTAAGCTGTCCAGTTCAGAGGAGCTCTGCCTTCGCCTTGGTCAACATCACAGAAACTATCTCCTGCTATCCTGTTCAAGACTTGCTTTGCTGACATCCCTTATGGTTCCAGATCCTGCTTGCTGTTCCATTACATTGATACATTGACTTCCGGCTTGGCTGACTATCCGTTCTGGTTACTGAACTATGGCTATGTTTTGACTATGTTTGTTCTTTTTACTTTTATCATTAAACAAGTGTGATTTAACTGTACTTCTGTCTCGGCCTGATTTCATGGTTTCTGTCAACAACCCACTTCCTGTTTCTTGTCTGGTCATTAGCCTAGGATTATGATATGCACAGCTCTCTCTCTCGTGAGAGTTTGCCAGTAAGGGAGAGAGATGAGTCAGAAGAGGGCCAATGAGAGCTGCAGAGCTGGAGGTGTGCCTCTGTGTGTCTGTGTAAATCCAGGAAGTGAACAGGCAGCAGCTTCAGCTGCCCACAGTAAAAATGGCTGCAGCCAGACTCAGTGGAGAGAGATTTCTGCAGCATATTTGGCAAGTACAGAATCACAGTATATAGAAAATAATATGCAAAGTGGTTGGGGGAAGATTCAGAATGGCTAAAATATTTTTATTACAAATTATGTGAGCAGACTGCAGTTCTTCTTTAAGGCTTCCAAAAGGACTATCAGCAACAGGCGCACATTCAATACACTTTATTTACCGTGCCTTCAAAGATATTCTTCTCCTCATTTTATCGTAGCATTAAAGGCAAAACCTTTATCATTTTGGATAGAGTAGGAGAGGGTTATAACTCCTTCCCCACTCACGCAATTGGAAGAGGTATGTCTCAAGAGTTTTGAAATACGTAAAACAACCTCTCGAGCTTACTCGTGGCTTCAGAGGGAGCACAATGAGATCCCAGATAATTTCAAAACTGTCTGGGAAAAAGAGCTCCACTTGAAATTTATGGAAGAAGAATGGTCCAAAGACTGTTCTTTAGCGCATAAATGCTCCATCAGTACAAGAATGCCAGAAACCTCCTATAAAATTTTAACTCATTGGTATGTCACACCAGAGAGATGGTTTCCAAACACAAGTGCCTTATGCTGGAGATGTAGACAAGACAAAGGAACGATGCTCCACATATGGTGGGCAATGCCCACAGATAAACAATTTCTGGAATCAAGTATGTAATTTAATTTACAATATAACTAACACAAAAAGTAAAGCTCACTCCTGCTTGCTGTCTGTTAAACATCTCCTCAATCATACTCCATGAAACAATATAAACAGATCCTATTGAGATACCTCCTAAATGCAGCTAAAATTCTGACCCCGAGGTAATGGAAACAAACCTCCACTCACTCCATAAAGGATTGGCTACAGAAAGTTGATGGGGTTCATGAGAAGAAAAAACTCTCACCATGTCAGGTGACAGATTGACCAAACACCATAAAACCTAGCAACCCTGGTATAGCTTCACCTTTTCAGATAAATATAAAAAGATGATTAACAACTAGTTACTCTTGTTGACAAACCATAGTCTGTAATCAATGTGCTTACTGCAACATCTGCGGTCTTGTTTTCTTTACCCTTCAAAACACTTAAGTAGTTAATTATTTTATATGTTACTTCAAACACCCTTTTACTGTTTGAAACCACACATGTATCTTATGTAATATGCTTGGTTACAATCATATGTTCAATCACTTAGTCTCCCCTAATGTAAAAAGTAGACACGTGCAATTTGTTTTGTTCCAAATTCCTTTTTTAACGTATTTTGACAAATTTGTTAATTCAGAAACCTCTGAATTAAGGAAACCCTGTTTAACAAATTTTTCAGAATATTAGTAAATTCGAAAATTCGGAAATCCAAAAACCCGAAAATTCGAAAATCTAAAATAATAACTATTAAATTATAAGTTACATAGTTACATAGTTGATGAGGTTGAAAAAAGACAAAAGTCGATCAAGTCCAACCTATGTGTGTGATTTATATGCCAGTATTACATTGTATATCCCTGTATGTTGCGGTCATTCAGGTGCTTATCTAATAGTTTCTTGAAACTATCAATGCCCTCCGCTGAGGCCACCGCCTGTGGAAGGGATCCCCTTTTTAATGCATGCCAATATTCTGTTTGCTTTGTTAGCAGCAGCTTGGCATTGCATGCCATTGCTGAGCCTATCATCTACTCTGACCCCCAGGTCCTTTTCCATCCTAGATTCCCCCAGAGGTTCTCCCCCCAGTGTATAGATTGCATTCATATTTTTTCCACCCACATGCATTATTTAAAATTTTTGTACATTAAACCTCATTAGCCATTAATTTGTTCAGATCTTTTTGCAAGGTTTCCACATTCTGCGGAGAAGTTATTGCCCTGCTTAGCTTTGTATCGTCCACATATACAGAGTTTGAAATGTTTACCCCAGGTATTTTATGAACAAATTAAATAGGATTGGTCCCAGCACAGAACCCTGGGGGGCCCCACTCCCCACCCCTGACCATTCTGAGTACTCCCCATTTACCACCACCTCAAGCCAGTTTTCAATCCATGTACTCATCCTATGGTCCATGCTAACGGACCTTATTCTGTACAGTAAACGTTTATGGGGAACTGTGTCAAATGCTTTTGCAAAATCCAGATACACCACGTCTACGGGCCTTCCTTTATCTAGATGACATCTTACCTCCTCATAATAGGTTAATAGATTGGTTTGGCAAGAATGATTCTTCATGAATCCATGCTGATTACTGCTAATGATACCGTTCTCATTACTAAAATCGTGTATATAGTCCCTTGCCATCCCCTCCTAGAACTTGCATACTATTGATGTTAGGCTAACTGGTCTGTAATTCCCAGGGATATATTTTGGGCCCTTTTTAAATATTGGTGCTACATTGGCTTTTCTACAATCAGCTGGTACCATTCCAGTCAGTAGAATGTAGTAAAAATTGGGAACAATGGTCTGGAAATTACTTGACTGAGTTCCCTAAGTACCCTCGGGTGCAAGCCATCTGGTCCCGGTGATTTATTAATGTTAAGTTTCCCAAGTCTAATTTCAATTCTGTCCTCTGTTAACCATGGGGGTGCTCCTGGTAATCAGTAGATCTAGAAACGCTTTATTTCTAGTTGGTGCGTCTACCATCTGACCCATAAAATTGTCCTGCAAGACATTTAGGAAATGGCGAGCCTTAGATGTTAGTTCCCTCCGCCCAGTCTATGTCTGGATAATTAAAATCCCCCATTATGATAACACTTCCTATCCTTGCTGCTTATCCAAATTGTGATAGGAGATCTGTCTCCCCCTCCTCCCTCAGGTTAGTATTGGAACCACACATGTATCTTATGTAATATGCTTGGTTACAATCATATGTTCAATCACTTATTCTCTCCTAATGTAAAAAGTAGCCATGTGCAATTTGTTTAGTTCTAAATTCGTTTTTTAACGAATTTCAACAAATTCCTTGATTCAGAAACATCCAAATTAACAAAACACGGTTTAACGAATTTTTCCAAATATTCATAAAATTTGAATATTCAAAAATTTGTACATTCGTAAAAATCAAATATTTGTAAATTTGTAAATTCGGAAATTTGAAAAACCGAAAACCCCCGAAAATTAAAAAATCTGAAATGATAACTAACTATTAAATTATAGGTATTGGAATTTCCTTTCAAATTGGGCTGTTAGTGAATGCAACGAATATGAATTTATCCGAAGTTACGAATTATCCGAAATATCTAAACGAATGGAACGTAACAAATTAATAATAATAAATAACAATAATAATGATAAACATTTTTTTATTATTATTATGTATTATTAATTTGATCCGTTCCATTTGTTTAGATACGGCATTCGTTATTTCGGATAATTCGTAATTTCGGATAAATGTGTATTCGCTACGTTCACTAACAGCCAAATTTAAAAAAGGAAATTCCAATACCTATAATTTAATAGTTAGTTGTTATTTCAAATGTTTGGATTTTCGTTTATTTCAAATTTTCAGATTTTCTTTCTTATTTTCAAATTTTCTAATTTTTCGGATTTTCAAATTTTAGTAATTCCGAATTTCCGAATTTATGAATTTACGAATTAAAAAATGTAAGAATTTATGAATACCTATGATTTAATAGTTAGTTAGTTAGTTAATTATTATTTGGAGTTTTCAGATTTTCTTTCCTATTTTTGGATTTTCGAATTTACGAATTTACAAATTTATGAATTGCTATAATAATGAATGACCTGAAAAACAAAAAAAAAACAACTAATGGCACTAAAACTAACACATTTTTTGGCAGTGCACATGTCTAGTAAAAAGTGATACCAATGCTTAAAATTTTAATATTAATGAATATTTGTCGATATACTCATGACATATCATTGTTATCTACTCCTTTATGTCCCCTTTATGTACATAATTTCAAACTCAACTGTTTAAAAAAAAAAAAAAAAAAAAAACTTCTTCAGTTGTTATTTCTTTTTTTTTTTATTTTGCCATTAGTGTCCCATAGCCACGACAGGAAGGGGAAATCCTTCCAAAGTGAGGGAATCCCAGACCTAGTGTTCCCATTGGAAGATAACCCAAAATGTATATTTTTATTTTATTTCACTTTCGGTGGTAATTATAAACAGGTCAAATAGAGGGGGTGAATCTCAGCAATAAAAAGTGTTCCTTAAGTTATACTTTAGTTTTGTCAACTTTCCTACTTTGGGATCACATTGATACATTCTCATCCACATACGGTAAACACCCCAATCTAATGTAATACTGCTTTCATCTAGATTACCCGTGTTTCTGTGATTATTACCCGGTCCAGATTTCATTCTTTGAGCCTATTCAGGTAACTTCAATGACTGTCAAGCAATAGTTAATTTCTAGGTTTAAAAAAAAAAGATGGTCTATTTATATTTTTAATTAAATTTTTATGTTTGCTATAGTTCTCCCACTATTTTCAATCTGTATAATTTGAAGTTAATCACGCATGACTTGATACACTATGATTCAAGCAATTTGCATAGATCAGATATCATCATTATATCATGCTGTTTTATTACATAAGACCTTTTGTACCACCATTAACTGATTCAAGTGAACATAATATACATGGATGCTATTAGAACCTTTTTTTTTTTATTGAATAGACATTTTCTTTTAATTCAATGTACTCAATTATATGTAAGTTTTTATTAATGTAGAGTTAGATTGTTTTTTTTTTTTTTTTCTTCTCCCCTCTATAGCTCTTTTTTTTTCTCCTATCCCTTTATTTTCATATTTTTATTTGAAAACGTTCCATTAAAAAAAGAAAAAGAAAAAAAAAAACACAAATAGAGAGATTGATTCTAAGATATGCAGCAGCCCCGCTGCTCCACCTATCCAGGCGCATGAGGAGACCTACTCACTTTCTCTCTGGTCTGGTGTCTCCTCCAGCTCCTTCCTCTCTATGGTCAACTGATGGCTGGCTGAGCGAAGAGAGGCCAGGTGAGTGGAGCCGACTCAAAGAGCAGGCCAGTTGCCTTGGGTTTTACAAGAACATGCAGACCTGTGACCCCACGGCCCACCGGGAAAATGCCTTGTGTACCCTATGGTTAATCACAACCCCCGAAACACATTGGACTTTCTTTGGACATTTTACAAATATAATTTTTTTTACTTTTATATGTGGAATGTCACTTCCATAAATTTTTTTCCAATATCCATGTTTTCTAAAGGCAATAATGTGCCTCAAGAAAACTAATAAACACAAAGGGTACCATCATCCCCAAATTGATAATAGAAAAACATGGAAGCACAAAGGCTCCAAATATTATGGATCTCGGTACCCAAGCAGCAACAAATGAATAAAGTAAAAATATAAACCATTTATTGTTACATAGGTTCAAATTATTGAGCATAAAGGAAAAAAATGTTACATGAATTGACAGTTTAACAAATTGCAGCTCATACTAGGTTGCACATTCTCTCAATGGATCATTGACCACACTCGTCAGTTGAGTCAATTCCAGATGGTAGGATACAGGAGTATAATGTGCAATTGTGCCTGTACATGTTTCATGGAATGCAGTGCTTTCTCAGGAGGAGAAAAGAGCCAAGAAACTGTCTATAATAAAACAGCATATCTATAGCATTATATTAAAAAAATAGACTATTAAGGGAGAAGTACAGGGAAAGCTTGTTTGGCAGTTCAGGTTGTTCTGCAATCCTGTGACCTGTTTTTAGCAGACAGCAAGCCGTAGCCTGTCAGCTGATGTCACAGAGACGGTCCAGGCTCAGGCAAGATCACAACAATGATGTTAGATCTGCTCACATGCCTCAGCTCAGCCTCTCAGTGAGCCGCTGAGAGCCTGAGCCGGCCGCTCCCGCCCCCTCTACAGCCCAGTGCAACAGTGAGTGTGGGCTGGGGGGTTGGGGGGGTTGGGAGGGTTGAGTAGATTGTCACCAGCTCTCTGCTCAGGGAGCCCTGAGAACTGAGCGACCGGAGGTACCAGATTGCTTGGTTCTCAGTCTTAGAGCCGTCTGTATATTAGTATATTTCCTAAAAAAAACATATACTTCTCTTTTAACATGAGGGTATCAAACATACTGGATTTATCAGTATTCACCTGCCACACGTTGCGGATTGTCACTTGCCACGTCACCTGACACCTTTTTTGCTGATTGTCACTTGCCACGTTACCTGCCATGTCACCTGCCACATGTTGCTGATTGTCACTTGCCACGTTACCTGCCACATCACCTGACACATGTTGCTGATTGTCACTGGCCATGTCACCTGCCACACGTTGCTGATTGTCATTGGCCTGTTAAGGTGCAGATTGTCACTTGCCAAGACAGGCAGGCAGAGAGATGATGTAATCTCTCTGCTGTCTGCGGCTGCACAGTGAGGGCGGAACTGCAGTGATGCAGGGCGGGCGGTGAGAGATGATGTCATCTCTCTGCTTCCCGCTCCCCGTGGGAACACTGACTGGCCAGCACCTCCATTTACCTGCTGACCGGTCCGCCAACTCACTCACCCAATGAATGCCCTGCCCACCCGCAGACTCACCTGCCGACCCCCGCTGACTGGCCCACCCGCTCGTTAACCAACTTGCACAGTTGCCTGCCCGCTCACTCATCCTCTGACTGGCCAGCCCATCGGGGGGGTAATTATCTCATTGCCCCGTTGCCCCCATGGATCTCCCCCTGCTTCAATGGCTGTGCGAAGTTGCTGGATATTGGCAGGGACTGGAACACGCTGTGGTATAGACCGATCCAGAGCATCTCAAACATGCTCACCCACACGCCATACATGCTGTCTGCCATCTACCCTGTACACTGAAAACTGGGATTCATCCGTGAAGAGAACACTTCTCCAAAGGGCCAGACTCCATCGAATGTGAGCATTTGTCCACTCAGGTCAGTAACGACAACGAACTGCAGTCAGGTTGAGACCCCATTGAGGACAACAAGCATGCAGATGATCTTCCCTGAGGCGGTTTCGGACAGTTTGTGCAGAAATCCTTTGGTTATGCAAACCAATTGTTGCAGCAGCTGTCTGGGTGGCTGATCTCAGATGATCTTAGAGGTGAAGATGCTGGATGTGGAGGTCCAGGGCTGGTGTGGTTACATGTGGTCTGTGGTTGTGAGGCCATTTGGATGTACTGCCAAATTCTCTGAAACACCTTTGGAGACGGCTTATGGTAGACTAGAGACATGAACATTCAATTCAAGGGCAACAGCTCTGGTGGACATTCCTGCAGTCATCATGCCAATTGCACGGTCCTTCAAAATGTGCGACATCTGTGACATTGTGCTATGTGATACAACTGCACATTTTAGAGTGCCCTTTTTATTGGGGGCAGCCTAAGGTACACCTGTGCAATAATCATGCTGTCTAATCAGCATTTTGATATTCCACACCTGCGAGGGGGATGGATTATCTTGGCAAAGGAGAAGTGATCACTAACACAGATTTAGACAGATTTGTGAACAATATTTGAGAGAAATAGGCCTTTTGTGTACATAGAAAAAGTCCTAGAAAAAGTTCAACTCATGATAAATAGGGGCAAACACAAAAGTGTTGCGTTTATAATTTTGCTCAGTATATATATATATATATTGGGAACTTTTTAGCTACCAAACAGTTTACTCCATGCCAGAAGTACATTTCGGGGATTTTTCTGCCTACTTTTGTTTAAAACAAAGCAAAAAGTTCATACTTGAATAATTTCCCACGCAAGGGTTTCTCACCATCAATGCAACAAATGATAGAATTCAGGCTTGTGGTTCTCTTTGCAGCTTCACTGCTCAGACCTCCTGCCTTGGTCCCCTGGACGATCAAACACACAGTCCCAGTGCTTGTGCACAAAAGGCTATACCTTTGTCAGCTTCACTGTTTCTCCTGCAGCCCCCAGCTGCTACATCCACACAGGCTCGGGCTTTTGTTTGTCCTGACTTGGACAGTACGGTGCGATGTGCACCTCACAACTCCCTTCACATACTGACCTCTATCTTTGTCTCTAACACTAACCCAGCACATACATCTGCCATTAGTGTACTTGTTTTCTGGAAAACCTGGCCCAGACCACCATTTTAACCAGTGGCACAGGCTCGGCCTGTCACTATATCCGCTTCCCGACCAGCCGCCGCAGTTATACTGCGGCAGGATGGCTCCCCTGGGCGAGCCATCCTAGCTGTACGTCAGCTCTTTAAGATGCTCTTGCATGTCCCCAGAGCCAATGCACAAGCCTAGGGGCACGATGCCCGCCAGGCACCCGCGATTGCTCGTGACAGAGCGAGAACCGGGATATGTGTGTGTTTGTGTGTGTCAGGGGAGAGGAGACAGATCATGTGTTAACACTACAACAATCTGTCCTCCTCTTCTAGTCAGCCACATTCCCCCACAGTTAGAACACATCTAGGGAACACAGCTAACCCAATGACCCCCCCCCCCCCCCCTAGTGTTATCCCCTTCCCTGCCATGGACATTTATACAGTAATCAGTGGCTATTTTTAGCTCTGATTGCTGTATAAATGTCAATGGTCCCAAAAAAGTGTCAAAAGTGTCTGATCTATCCGCCGCAATGTCGCAGTCCCAATAACAATTACTAAGAAAAAAATATAATAATAAAAATGACATTAATCTATCCCCTATTTTGTAGATGCTATAACTTTTGCGGCAAAACCAATCAATGTACGCTTATTGCAATTTTTTTTACCAAAAATATGTAGAAGAATACATATCGGCCCAAACTGAGGAAGAATTAATTTTTTTAATTTGGGGATATTTATTATATATAAAAAGTAAAAAAATATTTTTTTCAAAATTGTCGCACTGTTTTTGTTTATAGTGCAAAAAATAAAAACCGTAGGGGTGATCAAATACCACAAAAAGAAAGCTCGCAAAAAATGACGCAGTGCTTATCGCAAAAAATGGCCTGGTCATTAAGGGGCCAAATCTTCTGGGGCTGAAGTGGATATATATAGGTTTTTTACCTAACTGTGGAACTCTATATGGTAACTATTTTTTTTGTCTTGGGGTATAGGGGTCCTTTAATAAGTACAACAAATTAAAAATTTGAGCAGAGAATACAGCAAAAGTTGATGACCTGTTAAATAGCAAAATTGCCTGAATCCTTTCTTTTCTATTATTTTACACACTTCACATTAACGCTTCTTTTAGATAGCATGCTAGAGGAAAAATTTCAAGCGGTAATTGTAATTACTCTTGGGTGACCTCATTGAACCCCCCTGAGAATTTAGCATTCGTTAAGAGATGAGGGCCACATGTCAAAACATCAAAATGCTAATTTATACAAAAACTGCATGGGAAATGTATAGCTTATTAGAAAGCAGCATCAATAAATTGCAAAATATACATTAAGTCAGAGATACATGACATAAAATAAGTGAATTTTCAGTTTTCAATGTTTCATTTCCATACCATTATATCTGTATGTATCAGCCTTGTTATGTTAAAATTGACCTATACTCTCCTAAAAGTTTCCTTCATAGACTGTTAAACTAAGAACAAGTAAAACTAGAGGTTAAATCCATACCTAGTTCATAGGAGGAGGTGATGTATTTCAGAATCAAAGCCTAGGCTTTGGTCACATTTTTTCCCCCAGTGGGGATTAAGGTCTGTGGGGCAATTATTGAAAGCCAATCAATCATTAGTTCTTCATGATTAGTTTGACTGTCCACACCTTTATTTTTTGAATTTTTGATGGAATGAGGATGAGTCATGTTTTTATTGATATCTCTGTCTTCATGGGGGGGGGGGGATTCACCTTTTCTATTTGTTCTAGTTGCCCCCTTGTCCCTGGGACTGTAAGTGGTGGTAAATACAAAATGATGAGTTGTTAAGACCCCTTTCACACTGAGGGCATTTTGCAAGCGCTATAGCGTTAAAAATAGCGCCTGCAAACCGCCCTAAAGCAGCTGCTCCATGCACTCCAGTGTGAAAGCCCGAGGGCTTTCACACTGGAGCGGTGCGCTGGCAGGGCATCAGAAAAAGTCCTGCCAGCAGCTTCTTAGGAGCGGTGAACTCATCGCTCCTCCACGGCTCCTCCACGGCTCCTCCACGGCTCCTCCACTGCTGCTCCCCATTGAAATCAATGGAGCAGCGCTACGATACCGCCAGCAAAAAAACTGCGTTTTGTGGGCAGATTTAACCCCTTTTCGTCAATAGATGATTACACTTGCTTCAAAACATGGCTTCGGACACGATTTGTCAATGCTCTCTGAATGCCAGTCAAAGCTCCTGTCATTAAATAAAATGGTTAGCTTACAGTCCTGTTTACACCTTGCATTTGCTTTAGCTTTGCTTCGGCTTTGCTTTGAAAACGATACCCCATGTCGCTTTAGTGGTGCTTCAAATCGTCTTCAAAGCCTCCATAGAACTCTATGACAAAGCTTGCTTGAAGCACCTGTGACTTTTGAGAGGCTTTAATTCAACTTAAGCTTTGCTTTGTTATGGAGATATTGTAGGTATGAGATATCCACACACACGGGGCATCTAGCAAGCTTTAACAAAGCATCACCAAAGCTTCATCGAAGCACCACCAAAGTTTAATCGAAGCACCACCAAAGCTTCATCGAAGCACCACCAAAGCATCAAAAACACATCATAAAAGCATGTTGAAGCGATAGGCGCTTTAATGTGTGTTGAAGCCAAAGTAAGCATAAATGAGCCCTTACAGTTCTGTTTACACCTTGCTTTTGCTTGGTGCTACGATGAAGCTTCAATGAGGCCTTTGTTGGGGCTTCATTGGGCTTCAGTGGGGCTTCAAGCAAGCTTTGCCATAGACTTCTATGGAAGCTGTGAAGCCGATTTGAAGCCGTACTAAAGCTACATGGGATATTATTTTTGAAGAAAAGCAAAGCAAAAGCAAGGTGTAAACAGGACTGTAAGCTAACCATTTTATTTAGTGACAGGAGCTTTGACTAGCGCCCAGAGAGCTTTAACAAAGCCTATCTGAAACCTTGTTTTGAAGCAAGTGTAAACTAGCTGTTAATGTGTGCTGAAGCAAGTGTAACTTAGCCCTTACAGTCCTGTTTACACCTTGCTTTTGCTTGGTGCTTCGATGAGGCTTGGGTGGGGCTTCGATGAGGCTTTGGTGGAGCTTCGATGAGGCTTTGGTGGAGTTTCGATGAGGCTTTGGTGGAGCTTTTTGATGGGGCAGCGATGAGCCTTTAGTGGGGCTTTGTTGGGCTTCGATAAGGCTTCAGTGGGGCTTCAAGCAAGCTTTGCCATAGACTTCTATGGAAGCTGTGAAGACGATTTGAAGCCGTACTAAAGCTACATGGGCTATTATTTTTTAAGAAAAGCAAAGCAAAAGCAAGGTGTAAACAGGACTGTAAGCTAACCATTTTATTTAGTGACAGGAGCTTTGACTAGCGCCCAGAGAGCTTTAACAAAGCCTGTCTGCAACCTTGTTTTGAAGCAAGTGTAAACTAGCTGTTAATGTGTGCTGAAGCAAGTGTAACTTAGCCCTTACAGTCATGTTTACACCTTGCTTTTGCTTGGTGCTTCGATGAGGCTTGGGTGGGGCTTCGATGAGGCTTTGGTGGAGCTTCGATGAGGCTTTGGTGGAGTTTCGATGAGGCTTTGGTGGAGCTTTTTGATGGGGCACCGATGAGCCTTTGGTGGGACTTTGTTGTGCTTCAATGAGGCTTCAGTGGGGCTTCAAGCAAGCTTTGCCATAGACTTCTATGGAAGCTTTGCAGGCACTTTTAAGCCCCACTCAAGCTACATGGGGTATCATTTTTGAAGAAAAGCAAAGCAAAAGCAAGGTGTAAACAGGACTGTAAGCTAACCATTTTATTTAGTGATAGGAGCTTTGACTAGTGCCCAGAGAGCTTTAACAAAGCCTGTCCGAAACCTTGTTTCGAAGCAAATGTAAACTAGCCGTTAATGTGTGTTAGAGCCAAAGCAAGTTTAACTTCTAGAAACGGTTACTGAAATATTTGTTACTATCATAAGCTCCTGATTTAAACCAAATCGTATATAACAGATTTAAATGGCCCATAACTAGACCATTTTCAGATAGCTGTCTTGTATAAGTCTCTGCTCGGCACTTACGGGAGATGACAGAAGTCTGCACAACAGACTGCTCTACTGAGTCACAGGCACCATGCTCTGACAGGCACAGTGAGCAGATCAGACAGGGTCATCTTGGAGTGATCCTGGTACAGGCTGTCTAGCTCTGACTGCTCAGCCAAGCCATTATCTATGCTGACAATTAGGCTTCACTTCTTTTATATTTGCTATCAAGTTGGATGATATTCCTCTGGTTCTCTGGAAGAGTAGAGACAATACCAAACACATATGGTGGCTCCAGACAGACTGTCAGGAACAAACTGCATACAAAGAATTCATTTTTTTATGAATGATGTAAGGCTAAGAACATGTGACCTAAAACTAGCAGGAGGAAAGTCCAAAACTAACCTTAGAAAGTATTACTTTTTTACGGAAAGAGTAGTTGATGTTTGGAATAGATTTCCCGCAGAGGTTGGAATTCCATCAGGGTTCAGGGAACCTCAAAGAAATTCAGATGTTGAGCACGAACCCCATTGAAATCAGAGGGACCTGAATCTGTCAGATTAAAGATGCCTATTTTCTGGGTTATTAGATAAAAGGGTGTAAAAAATAAATAAATGCAAATTCAGTTCAGCAAGGAACAGTGTTTTTTTTTTAAATTAATGTAAATGTAACTAACTGCTTGACGTCCGCACTAAATCCGAAAGACGGCTACAGTGCGGACCTCAATTGCCAGGAGGGCGTCCTTGGACCTCCTCCCGTTCTTACATGCTCTGCGATCTATGAATTCTTCGGACTCACAGAGAAGGGTAAGGGTCCAATCACAGCAGGCCCTTTACCACGTGGTCAGCTGTCAGCCATGACAGCTGGTCACGGAAGTAAACAGAAGCCGGTTACCAATTTTTTTCCTTCACTTTGCCAGCGGAAAAGAAAAGAATAAAACCGGTAAGCAGCTTCTCTTAGAGGGACATTGGTGCCCTCCATTGCTGCAAATCCGTGTTCACCACTGCCATTTATTGGTGCCCATCAGTATTGCTAATCAGTGCCCACCAGTGCCACATATCAGTGCTCATCAGTGCTTGGTCATCAGTGCATTCTGATCAGTGCCCACCAGTGCAGGCAATTAGTGCCCTTCAGTGCCGTCTATCAATGCCTATCAGTGTCACCTATTAGTGCCCTCCAGTGCTTCCTGATCATTGCCCACCAGTGCTGCCTCATCAGTGCCCATTAGTGCCATCTATCAGTGCCAATCATTGCCACCTTTAGGTGCCCATCACTGCAGCCTATCAGTGCCCATTAGTGCCACCACATCAGTGCCCATCAGTGAAGAAGAAAAATGACCTGTTTGCAAACTTGTATAACAAAATATGAAAAACCTTTAGTTTTTTGTTTTTTAAATTTCAGTTTTTTTTTTGTTTGTTAAGCAACACATTAAAAACACAGTGGTGATTAAATACCACCAAAGGAAAGCTCTATTTGTTTGAAAAAAAAATATAAAAATGTCATATGGGTACAGTGTTACATGACAGCACAATTGTCATTCAAAGTCTGAGAGTGCTGAAAGCTGGACAAGGGGGGATAAGTGCCCAGTAAGCAAGTGGCTAATCCAAAAAAAAAAAAAAAATGATTTATACATACCTGTAGCCCCAGTCCTCCTCTTCTCAGGTCCCCTGCCGGCGCTTCTGAATGAAAATGAAATGAAAATGTGAGGAAGGGATGTTTACCCTCTGAAATTCCGGTTTCCATGGAGCACTGCCTGCTCCTGCTCCCAGCAAGCAAGCAGGTCGAGTCCGTAGCATGCATCACTTAGCAGCAGTTGCAGCACTGTGCATCCAGCATTACAGGCCTCCTCCAAGTCCTCAGATGACCATCCAGAGCAGAGCAGCACTGTGCAGCCTCTCGACAAGAGTCACAACAGTGACGACCATCCAGAGCAGAGCAGACGAGAGCACTGTGAGTGTGTACATTACAATTACAGGTCTGAGGCCTCCCTTTAGACCACCATCCATCCAGAGCACTGTGTGTGTGTGTGCATTACAGGCCTCCTCTGACCTGAGACCACCATCCAACACTGTGCAGAATTACAGGCCTCCTCTGACCACTGACCACTGTGACCAGTAACCACCGACATCCAAAGCACTGTGCATTACAGGCCATCCCTCAGACCTGAGACCATCAACCAGCACTGTGCAGCATTACAGGCCTCTCAGACCCAGACCACCATCCCAGAGCATTGTGCATTACAGGCCTCCTCTCAGACCACTATCCAGAGCACTGTGCAGCATTACAGGCTTCCTCAGACCACTGTCCAGAGCACTGTGTGCATTACAGGCCTCCTAAGACCACCATCCAGAGCACTGTGCAGCATTACAGGCCTCCTCAGACCGTTCATAGTGGCTAAATCTGTATCCTCCTCTCACAGTTTGGAATGGCGGCAAGAATGGGAAGTGTCATTATAATGGGGGATTTTAATTATCCAGACATAGACTGGGCAGAAGGAAGCGGGCATTCGTCTAAGACTCGCCATTTCCTAAATGTCTTACAGGACGATTTCATGGACACTCTCCACAATAATCTACATAAACCATTTTTTTTCTGTTCCTAGATGCTGAAGCTCAAAAAATGGTAATAGCTTAAAAAAGTGTGCATGGACACATAGGATAACACTATTTAGCTTCTAGGAGCATAAAAAAAAAATACTAATAACAGCTTCAAGGAGCTTAAAAAAAAAAAGAAAAACGCTTGTGTGTAATTTTGTCCGAAGGCCGTTGGCTCAAACTTGTCTTGCATACACACGGCCACACAATTGTTGGGCAACAATTACGAGCATAGTGACATACTACATGGTTTTTCAGCTCTTTAGTGCCACCCTTTGGGCTTTCTAGGAGCTTAAAAAAAAAATTTTTTTTTTTACGAATTCCGTACGGAATACGAATTTTTTTTTACGAATCGTTAGTAAAGTTACGAATCGTTACGAATCGTTACGAATCGTAACGCGGCTAATGAATTGTTGGTTCTCATACACAGAGAACAATTCGAATCCAACTACAAATATCGAATTTCAATTTCAAGTTACGAATCGTTAAAAAATAGTTACGAATCGTTAGTTACGAATCGTTAGTAAATCCAACTACCAATATCGAATTTCAACTAATTTGAACGAAATTATTATAGCAGATATAACGAATGAATTCGAATGACAAAGTGTCATTTTTGCAGAAAAAAAAAAAGCGTAGGGGTCCCCCCAAATTCAGGCCCTTCAGGTCTGGTATGGATATTAAGGGGGACCCCAGCCAAAAAAAAATAAAAAAAAATGGCGTGGGGTCCCCCCCAAATATCCATACCAGACCCTTCAGGTCTGGGATGGATTTTAAGGGGAACCCCGGCCAAAAAAAAAAAAAAAAAAAAATGGCGTGGGGTCCCCCTCAAAATCCATACCAGATCCGAGCACGCAACCTGGCAGGCCGCAGGAAAGGAGGGGGGGACGAGAGCGGCCCCCCCTCCCGCCTGAACCGTACCCCATGTTGATGAGGACAAGGGCCTCATCCCCACAACCCTGGCCGGTCTGCGGGCGGGGGGCTTATCGGAATCTGGAAGCCCCCTTTAACTTGGGGACCCCCAGATCCCCCCCCCTGTGTGAAATGGTAAGGGGGTACACCCCTACCATTTCACCAAAAAAGTGCCAAAAATGGTAAAAATGACACGGTCTTTGACAATTCCTTTATTAAAATCTTCTTTCTTCTGGTCTTCCTTCTTCATCTTCTCCTTTCTTCATCTTCTCCTTCCGTCATCTTCTTCCATCTTCTTCCTTCGATTCGCTTCTTCTTCATCCGGTCTTCTCGTCCTTCTCGTCTCGTCCTTCTCGTCCGGCATCGTCGTCTCGCAGCAATGGGAGGCTCCCGCTCTGTGAGGCTCCGCTCCGGGTGACAGGTCTTTTATAACTAAGGCACCCGGTGACCCCGCCCCCTCTGACGCACGGGGACGTCATGTGGAATTCCCTATGGCTTTCCCATGACGTCAGAGGGGGGGCGGGGTCACCGGGTGCCTTCGTTATACAAGACCTGTCACCCGGAGCGAAGCCTCACAGAGCGGGAGCCTCCCATTGCGAGGAGCGGCCTGCGAGAAGAGACGACGATGCCGGACGAGAAGGACGACGCCGGACGAGAAGAAGGACGAGAAGACCGGAGGAAGAAGAAGCCGGAAGGAGAAGATGAAGAAAGGAAGACGAAGAAAGAAGAAAGAAGATTTTAATAAAGGAATCTCCTGTCATTTTTACCATTTTTGACACTTTTTTGGTGAAATGGTAGGGGTAGTTTTGTACCCCCTTACCATTTCACACCGGGGGGGGGGCCGGGATCTGGGGGTCCCCTTGTTAAAGGGGGCTTCCAGATTCCGATAAGCCCCCCGCCCGCAGACCCCCACAACCACCGGCCAGGGTTGTGGGGATGAGGCCCTTGTCCTCATCAACATGGGGACAAGGTGCTTTGAGGGGGACCCCAAAGCACCCTCCCAATGTTGAGGGCATGTGGCCTGGTACGGTTCAGGCGAGGGGGGGGGCCGCTCTCGTCCCCCCCTCCTTTCCTGCGGCCTGCCAGGTTGCGTGCTCGGATAAGGGTCTGGTATGGATTTTATGGGGGACCCCACGCCATTTTTTTTGGGCTAGGGTTCCCCTTAAAATCCATCCCAGACCTCAAGGGTCTGGTATGGATTTTGGGGGGACCCTACGCCATTTTTTTTTTTTTTTTTGGCTGGGGTCCCCCTTAATATCCATCCCAGACCTGAAGGGCCTGGTTATTGAATTTGGGGGGACCCCTACACATTTTTTTATCAATGACTTCAATGAATGACAGTTCTCTGTATTACGGATCCAACAATTCATTTGCCGACAATAGCTGCGACTCGTGATTTTAAATAGTTTTTTTTTTCCTGCAAAAATGACACATTGTACAGAGACAGTTCTCTATATTAGATATACTGAATCTCGAATCATTCGAAGCATTCGTTATATCCGCTATTATAATTTCTTTCATATTAGTTGAAATTACATATTTGTTAGTTACAATACAACATTCAAATTGTTCTCTGTATTGCGGGAATCGGCAATTAGCCGCGAGTGATTTTAAATGTCTTTTTTTCCTGCAAAAATGACACATTGTACAGAGAGAGTTCTAAACACGGGAAACCTGCGCCCTTCTATATACTATATACTCTATAGTATGTCTATGAAGGGGGTCATGTTTCCCGTGTTTAGAACTCTCTCTGTACAATGTGTCATTTTTTTGCAGGAAAAAAAGACATTTAAAATCACTCGCGGCTAATTGCCGATTCCCGCAATACAGAGAACAATTTGAATGTTGTATTGTAACTAACAAATATGTAATTTCAACTAATATGAAAGAAATGATAATAGCGGCTATAACGAATGCTTCGAATGATTCGAGATTCAGTATATCTAATATAGGGAACTGTTCCTGCACAGTGTCATTTTTGCAGGAAAAAAAAACTATTTAAAATCGAGTCGCAGCTATTGTCGGCAAATGAATTGTTGGATCCGTAATACAGAGAACTGTCATTCATTGAAGTCATTGATAAAAAAATGCGTAGGGGTCCCCCCCAAATTCAATAACCAGGCCTTCAGGTCTGGGATGGATATTAAGGGGGACCCCCAGCCAACAAACAAAAAAAAATGGCGTAGGGTCCCCCTCAAAATCCATACCAGACCCTGAAGGTCACCCGGTGACCCCGCCCCCTCTCTGACGTCATTTTCCACATGACGTCCCCGTGCGTCAGAGGGGGCGGGGTCACCGGGTGCCTTCGTTATAAAAGACCTGTCACCCGGAGCGAAGCCTCACAGAGCGGGAGCCTCCCATTGCGAGGAGCGGCCTGCGAGAAGAGACGACGATGCCGGACGAGAAGGACGACGCCGGACGAGAAGGACGAGAAGACCGGAGGAAGAAGAAGCGAATCGAAGGAAGAAGAAGATGGAAGAAGATGCCGGAAGGAGAAGATGAAGAAAGGAAGACCAGAAGAAAGAAGAAAGAAGATTTTAATAAAGGAATTGTCAAAGACTGTCTCCTGTCATTTTTACCATTTTTGCCACTTTTTTGGTGAAATGGTAGGGGTACTTTTGTACCCCCTTACCATTTCACACAGGGGGGGGCCGGGATCTGGGGGTCCCCTTGTTAAAGGGGGCTTCCATATTCCGATAAGCCCCCCGCCCGCAGACCCCCACAACCACCGCCAGGGTTGTGGGGATGAGGCCCTTGTCCTCATCAACATGGGGACAAGGTGCTTTGGGGGGGACCCCAAAGCACCCTCCCAATGTTGAGGGCATGTGGCCTGGTACGGTTCAGGCGGGGAGGGGGGGCGCTCTCGTCCCCCCCTCCTTTCCTGCGGCCTGCCAGGTTGCGTGCTCGGATAAAGGGTCTGGTATGGATTTTGAGGGGGACCCACGCCATTTTTTTTTTTTTTTTTTTTGGCCGGGGTTCCCCTTAAAATCCATCCCAGACCTGAAGGGTCTGGTATGGATATTTGGGGGGGACCCCACGCCATTTTTTTTATTTTTTTTTGGCTGGGGTCCCCCTTAATATCCATACCAGACCTGAAGGGCCTGGTTATTGAATTTGGGGGGGACCCCTACGCTTTTTTTTTTTCTGCAAAAATGACACTTTGTCATTCGAATTCATTCGTTATATCTGCTATAATAATTTCGTTCAAATTAGTTGAAATTCGATATTGGTAGTTGGATTTACTAACGATTCGTAACTATTCATAACGATTCGTAACGATTCGTAACTATTCATAACGATTCGTAACGATTCGTAACTTGAAATTGAAATTCGATATTTGTAGTTGGATTCGAATTGTTCTCTGTGTTATGAGAACCAACAATTCATTAGCCGCGTTAACGATTCGTAACGATTCGTAACGATTCGTAACGATTCGTAACGATTCGTAACTTTACTAACGATTCGTAAAAAAAATTACGATTCGTCCGAATTTCGTATTTCGTACGAATTCGAACGAATTTCGTACACGAATTACGAATTTACGATTTTTTTTTATATACGAAACGGGACGAAACGAAACGAAACGAATTTTTTTGGCAGTTCCCATGTCTACCAGTGCTAATTTCGTGTTAGTAGAAGTTTGATGAGTGTTGATTTGTGCTTTTCTTTTCACGTTTTTCATTTAGTGCTTTTCAGTTTGCGCTTTTCAGTTTGCGCTTTTCATTTCGTGCTTTTCAGATCGTTTCTGAGCGGCCATTCGTCAACCAGACATGTTGCAGAATCGGAGCTGATAACGTGTTATTTTCTTGTTGGCCTTGGAGTTATTGCTTTGACATTTTCTTTTGGTTGAATAATGATTTGATTTGGTATATTTTCTATATTTTTGGATGCATAGAATGCACTTTTTGGTTAAGTTCTATTGGCAGATAACATGTCTATTTATTTTTTTTTGTTAATGCACAATTAAAAAAATGTGGAGAATAATACTTGGCTATGTGTTTTACTTCAAATGACAGTTTGGGAGTCGGCAGTTACATTAAAAAAAATACAATGTAAAATTAACAAGGGACACCAAGAAGAAGAAGAGAATTGTGCGCTGCATTTGGAGATTTCATAATTTGCCACGTCACGTATGTTAATTCTTTATTACGAACACTAGTTTACAAGACCGGACGCTTCTGCTTCTGAGCATGTGTGTTTGTACTTTGTACTTTTGTCTGACGGACTTGTGTACACATGATCAGACAATCCGACAACAGACATTTGTTGGCGGAAAATTTGAGAACATGCTAGCCAACATTTGTTGGCAGAAAGTCCGACAACATTTGTCCGATGGAGCGTACACACGGTTGGACTTTCCGCCAACAAGCTCACATCCAACATTTCCCGTTGAAAAGTCCGATCGTGTGTGTACGGGGCATTAATGTTTCAAAAAGTCCTTTAGAAAAGTACTTTTGTACCAGGTGTTCCTCCAAACACAACCAAGTACCAGCCGCACATTCAATAATAATCTCTGTATTTCAAAAAAATTGCATTTTCTTGAATCAATACCCCAAATTTTTTCTCCCAATAATAATAGACAACCCTTTTGATATTTACCAATGAATAATACATTTTTATTTTTATTATTTTTTTTTTTATATATTTATGACTATGGGTTTAAATTGACTGTTAGCCAGTATGTACAAATATAAGGTTTTCCAGTGTTTGGTACGAAAAATAATATTGAAATTGTAAATTGAAATTTGTAATTTAGTATTCTGCGCACAGTAGGATCCTTTCTTTACACTTTGATTTTGGTGTACGGTAATCAGTGCCTCCTGTTTATTAAAACATGTTTCATGTATTAGGCTGTTTGCTTAAATTTGAGCTTTAGTATAACTCAGGGTCACCAAGCTAAATTCAAACAAAGACAATACTATTTCAAAACAAAAAAAAAAATTTTCCTAAAGGGCCTTTTTTTTTTTTTTAACATGGACCTCCAGATCCCGAGCAGACAGCTCCGACACGCATCAATAGGAGCCTGCAGAGCAAAGCGTTCTTTTTCACAGAATTACTCCAGCTTATTAATGTATCCCGGCTTTTCCAGAAAGAACCCTGAAGAATAAAACAGGACTTGAAGTTTCATTAATTAAGACAAACCAGTTACTAGTGACACGTTCCTTCTGTTTGTGGCAGAATGCAAAGCAAAGCTTCTCCCTCTGAGCTGTAATGTCCAACCGTGAGACCCGAGGAAGCCGCGTGGCTCTGTCTGTAAAACAGTGTCAAGCTCGCTGTCACTTGACTGCGCCTCATTAGCAGATGCCTGAAAAAAAGGATATTGCATTTTAAAAACCCTGAGGACCAAAATATGTGATGTTCCAAAGAGTTTATGTCGGGTCTGCAGATGAAAAGCAGGATTGGCGGCCACTCTGATCTCAAATAGGGAAAGATGGGTATGGGCAGGGCAATATACAACACAGTACAAAGGGGAACCCTTACCCTGGGTGTGAGGAACCCTTACCCTGGGTGTGAGGAACCCTGACCCTGGGTGTGAGGAACCCTGACCCTGGGTGTGAGGAGCCCTTACCCTGGGTGGGAGGAACCCTGACCCTGGGTGTGAGGAACCCTGACCCTGGGTGGGAGGAACCCTGACCCTGGGTGTGAGGAGCCCTGACCCTGGGTGTGAGGAACTCTGACCCTGGGTGTGAGGAACTCTGACCCTGGGTGTGAGGAACTCTTACCCTGGGTGTGAGGAACTCTGACCCTGGGTGTGAGGAACTCTGACCCTGGGTGTGAGGAACTCTTACCCTGGGTGTGAGGAACCCTGACCCTGGGTGTGAGGAGCCCTGACCCTGGGTGTGAGAAACCCTGACCCTGGGTGTGAGGAACTCTTACCCTGGGTGTGAGGAACCCTGACCCTGGGTGTGAGGAGCCCTGACCCTGGGTGTGAGGAACCCTGACCCTGGGTGTGAGGAACCCTTACCTTGGGTGTGAGGAACCCTTACCCTGGGTGTGAGGAACCCTTGAGAAAGGCTTTTTTCAACTATTTGCGTTTCCCATCTATGGAACATACAATATATAGCAATGCGGAAATGAGAAACCTAGACCTCCACTTGCTGTCTAATTATGAAATTAATAATAAAAAAGATGCATTATTTATGAAATTTCCTGATAAAAAAAGAGAAACAAATTAAATGTATTTATTTTTTTGCCGTGACTGTGATAAATAAACAATGAAAAGAACAAATACATTTAGTGATTTACGGTATGTTACTTAGTAAATTTTCCACATACGTATCTGTGTTGGAAGCTTGGGGAGATCTGTGGTTAAAGTATACGCTTTATTTCTATAAACGTTAAAGCTTATTGGTACAGCCATCTTTTCCTTGTTTTTAGACAGCAATCTTTTAGAGATTAAATGCTGCTTGTGTTACTATTTCCTCATAATTAGTAGATTTGTGGAAACACTTTGAAGCTATATTTTACATTGTAATTAATTTTAACAACGGAATACTCAGATTGCTCCAGGTAAAGCAAAGCCATAGGAAGACATCTGGTGAGACTCCCTTGCCAAAACCAATTCCTTTTTCTCCGGTTATGATTCACTAAGAACATACGTTCCTAAATCGGAGAAGACAAAGGAATCAAAATTCTTGTGTGACCCAAATACACTTCAAGTTCACCCGGCTGTGAAGACGTCGAGTAAAACAGCAAGACCAGCACAAAATCTTTGGGTCTGACTCAAATCTACGTGTACGGTTCATTTAGTCCGAATTTCTGAATTACAATAGTAACAAATTTAAACAAATCCAAAATAACTAAATGAAATTTGTCTGAAATCTGAATTTGATTTGAATTTGAAAATTTATTTGAATTCAAAATCGAATTCGAGAACAAGCAGAGAATAAGATAGAATAGAACATAAAATAATTGAATAGGAAAGAATAGAGTGAAACATTAAACAATAAACAATAAAAGAATATAATCAAATATAATAGAAAAAAAAGTAATAGAATAGAAACAAATAGAATAGAAAATAATAGAAAATACTAGAAGAGAAAATAAAAGAATGCAAAAATATGTAATAGAAAATAAAAGAATAGAAAATATAGAATAGAAAATAAAAGAATAGCATAGAAAATAAAAGAATGGAATAGAAAAGTAGAAAAACAATAGAATAGAATAGATCAGAAATAATACAACCTTCTTACAAAATTCTAATTTCAAAGAGAATAAATTTGAATTAGAATATGTTAGAATAGAAAAGAATAGAATATAATAAAATAAAATAGAATAGAAAAAAAAAAACAATACTAGGATAGGATTAAATAGAATAGAATAGAATAAAATAGAAAGAATATATCCATCTTCCGAAATTCGAATTTTCAAATATATTTGAATAGAGCAGATTAGAATAGAATAGAAAAGAATAGAAGAAAATAGAATAGTAAAAAATGGAACAGAAAATAAGAGAAAGAAATAGAATAGAAAAAAAACAGAAAATAGAAAGAATATACCCATTTCCGAAATTTGAATATTGAATAGAATAAATTAAAATTCAAATAGAATAGATTAAAATAGAATAGAAAAGAACAGAATAGAAAAAAAACAATAGAATAGAAATTGTTTAAAATTTAAATTTGGAATATAATAAATTCATATGCCGATTCAAATTCAAAAGCCGATTCAAATTTTCCGAATTCCCTCCAATTGAATTCAATTTGAATTTGAATGCAGATAAATAAAACAAAGCCAAATTCTGAAAAACAAATTAAACAAATGTAATTAAAATAAATTATTAAAATAAAAATTCGAAATGAAGCAAATATTTTCCTTCCGCACATGTCTGTGTGCACATAATGAGCGCATGTGATCATACATTTGCATTTTAAAAGTTTGCATACGTGAAAAAAAAAATGTTAAAAGTTTCGTTAAGCCTTTGCAGTCATATGATTCTTGTTTATGATATTTTTCTACTTTTATATGGAAATTCTTAATAAACATATAAAAAAAAAACCCTGGCAAGCTTTTACTGTCCCATTTTGGCGATTTTGCTTCACTTCCTATCTTGAGAAACAATAGAAAAAGAAAAGAGATTTCTCCAAAGGGAAATCCTCTAATGAGGATCGGAAATGCCACCAGCAAAAGTCTGATGTGAGCTTTTGGTCAGAAAATGCGACTGTGTGTATGCTCCATCGGACTTTAGCTGGCAGCATTTATGCCAGCAAAAGATTGAGAGCAGGTTCTCAATTTTTCGGCTGGAAAAAGTTCCAATTGGAAATTCCGATCGTCTGTACCAATCACGACGTGCGAAATTCCTACGCATGCTCGGAAACAATTCGATGCATGCTCTGAAGCATTGGACTTCATTTTCTCGGCTCATCGTAGTGTTGTACGTCACCGCGTTCTTGGCGGTCGAAAGATCAGAGAACTTTTGTGTGACCGTGTGTAGGCAAGACAAGCTTGAGCAGAATTTCGTCGGAAAAACCATCCAAGATTTTTCTGACGGAAATTCCGCTCAAGTATATGGGGGCCATTTTTTTTTTGCGATATGGCACTGCGTCAATTTAACTGACATTTGCGTGGTCGTGCGGTGTTGTACCCAAACAAAATTGACGTCCTTTTTTCCCCACAAATAGAGCTTTCTTTTGGTGGTATTTGATCACTTCTGCGGTTTTTAATTTTTTTGCGCTATAAACAAAAATAAGATAATAAATATCCCCCATAAATATATAAAAAAAAACATTTTTTTTTCCTCAGTTTAGGCCGATACATATTCTTCTACATATTTTTGGTAAAAAAAACGCAATTAGCGATTATTGATTGGTTTGTGCAAAAGTTATAGCGTTTACAAAATAGGGGATAGTTTTATAGCATTTTTATTAATATTTTTTTTTCCTAGTAATGGCGGCGATCAGCGATTTTTATTGTGACTGCGACATTATGGCGGACACATCGGACATTTTTGACACATTTTTGGGACCATTGTCATTTATACAGCAATCAGTGCTATTTAAATGCACTGATTCCTGTGTAAATGGCACTGGCAGTGAAGGGGTTAACCACTAGGGGGCGGGGAGGGGTTAAGTGAGCCCTGTCTGTGTTTTCTAACTGTCTGGGGGGGCATGGCAGGTGACGTCACTGATCGTCTTTCCCTATGATAGGGAACAGACGATCAGTGACAGTGTCACGAGGAAGCACGGGGAGAGGTTTGTTTACACATACCTCTCCACATTCTTCAGCTCTGTGACCCGATCGCGGGACACCGGCTGCGATCAGGTCCCTCGGCCATGGTCACGGAGCTCAGGACCGGGTCGCGAGAGCGCGCGCCCCACGGCTGGGCTCTTAAAGGGCAACATACCTGTACGTTGATGTGCCCAGCCGTGCCATTCTGCCGACGTATATTTGCAGGAGGCGGTCCTTAAGCAGTTAATGGCTTAAATGTACCCCAAAAACTACGATCAAAATGGAATGAATTTTTGTGCAAAAGCAAAATTGCTGTTTTTTTTTTTTTTTTTCTTTTGAGCTCGATAAATGTGACTCGCAAGCTGACCTGTTGCTGGAATTGTTCATTAAAATTGTTGTTAATATTTTATCTCTTTTCAGCTGGGAAAAATATCCTTATTTATACCTTACAGCCATTTTATCTGCTTTAGAGAAGGAAGATTATTCTATGCTGTCTGTCAACCCTTATTAATCATTCATACACCTGGATCATTTTATGAATATTAATATCATAGGTTTTTCTTTTTTTTTTTTTTTTTTTTGTTTATGGCATTTAATTAATTTATTTTGTATGTAATAAAAAAATATTAGCTGAGGCAACAATTTAATAGTGACCAAGAACATATTTTTTTAAATTCCATAATATTTTATTGAACTGCTTTGTAAAAAAAATGACAATAATAACAGGAAGCAAAATACAGGGAGCATAAGGAGAAGGTACAATCAGTAACATAATATTGGTTGAGGAAGGTCAAGGAAATATGAAAAGTAAAACAACCCACAAATCTGAGTATCAAAAAAGAAAATCAAATCAAAATACTAAATATTATTCACAATTCACAACTCTGTTCCCTCACTCAGCGGAATGACCCTTTATAATGTAAAATATAGGGGTGATCACTTTATGTATTATCCAATTCCAGTAAAAAATAAGGGGGGGGGGAGGTAATAAAATGTATCTTTAATATTGACATTATTATTATTATTATTATTATTATTATTATTATTTGTATTATTATCTGCTTTATAGCAGTAAGATTATTCTAAGGTGTCTATTAACCTTTATTAATCAATCTTAACACTTCTTTTTTTGTTCCATAATATTTTATTGAAATGTTTTGTAAAAAAATTACAACAATGACATGAAGCAAAACACAGGAAACATAAAGAGAAGTTACCATCAGTAACATAATACTGGTTGAGGAAGGTCAAGGAAATATGAAAAATAAACAACACACAAATCTGAGTATCAAAGTAAAAAAATAAATAAAAGAAAATCAAAATACAAAACATTATTCACAGTTCACAACTCTGTTCCCTCAGTCAGTGGAATGACCCTTTATAATGTAAATAGGGGGGAGATCACGTTATGTATTATCCAATTCCAGGGGAAAAAAGGGGGAGGGGAGGGAGGGAAAGGTGCAACAACTCATCTTTGTTATTGAAGTTACGATTATTATTATTATTATTATTATTATTATTATGTTTAGTATTAATAAAATAAAACTGGGCAACTTTCACTCTCTGGGTGAAGTGTCATCCAATTAAAAAAATAATAATAATTCACTCCATAATCTTTATTACCTACTGCAATACACTGTAAAATAAAACAAACTTTAATTATTATTATTATTATTTTTAGTAGTAGTAGTAGTAGTAGTAGTAGTAGTAGTAGCAACAACAATACTATTTGATACTAATACTACTACTACTACTACTACTACTACTACTACTAATAATCAGGGCTCAAGTCCTGTGGGAACGCATGGGAACGGAGTTCCTGTACTTTTTCCACAACAGGAACTCAGTTCCCGTTAGCAGCCGTGTCCTGCAAGACTTTGAAGTATGCGAGCTGTGTGGCAGGTGCTACACCAGCAGCTGCCAACACAGCTCGCAATAGTAAGTGCTGCACACCTGACCATTCAGGCATTGTCAGTAGGGGGCCCCATGACAGCTTCCTCTTCGATCTACCTGTCAATCACAGCTAGCTGACGGGTAGATCAGGTCCCTGCTGCTAAGAGATTGTGTTTAGTCAGACCTCTCGTGATGCCCTCCTCCCTGCCGGCCCCTCCTGATTTTCTGTCGCCTCATCCCCCCCCCCCAGTCTCCTGCATACTTGCTCTGTGTGTCCGCTGAATCCCCCCCTCCTCTATCTTCAGTGCTATATGATGAGAGAACCCAGAGGAGGAGTACAGCTATTCTGCTCACAGGACATGCAGGGAGAGAGGTGAGCTGAGGGAGGAACATCAGTTTGGGGTGGTAAGCTGAGCACAATACCTGGCAAAGTTTAATGCCAGGAGGGAAGTTTATGTGGAAATATGTGAAGGGTTGGAATAGCAGCGAGTGTGTGTTGGAGCCCTGCAGAGTTTGCATCCCCCCAAGCTAACATACATCTCCTAAGCAGGAACACATCACTTTCTCCCCAAGCATTCTGTCCAGATAATGTGTAGTTCATTTATGACCTTTCCGTTTAACCCTGTGTTATCCAAACTCTGTTCAATGAAAAGCGTAAACTCACCACAAAAACACTCTATATACAAAATAAAATTCCCCAATAAAGATCAGAACATGATGTTCACATTTGCATAGAAGCACAATTGAATGAATGCGGATTATTCAGAGAATTACCGTATTTATGTTTATTGAGGATTGTTTTTTTTTTTTAGGTACTAACAGTTAAGCTTCATACACACAATACAAAAATTGGATGAAAAATACTACTTTTGAAGCGTTCGTGCATATGAGCGTATAATTTTTTTTTTTTGGTGGGCGAGTGGATCTTTTTTCCCCAGGACTTGACCCCTGCTAATAATAATAATAATAATAATAATATGAATAGTACTACTAATAATAATACAAATAATAATAATATGAATAGTACTACTACTAATAATAATAAAAATAATAATAATATGAATAGTACTACTACTACTAATAATAGTACTACTACCGTACTACTAAGAATAATAATAATAATATGAATAGCACTACTAATGCTACTACTACTGCTACTACTAATAATTATAATAATAATAATAATAATAGTACTACTACTACTAATAATAATAATAATAACAATGGTAATAATAATAATAATAATAATAATAATAATAATAGAAGAAGAAGAAGAAGAAGAAGAAGAAGAAGAAGAAGAAGAAGAAGAAATAATAATTATATAAGGATAATAATAAAAATAATAATAACAATAACTTGATTGATTTTCAGTGCAGTGCAGTAGGTAATGAAGACTATAGGGGATACTTGCAAAAGGGGCAAAAAAGGAATGTTATTAGGCTGTTTCCTGTGGATGAATGTTTTATTTTTAATTTATAAGGGAAAATGCAGCATTTGGCCTCTAGATGGCACAACTTTACACAGGATGCACATGCACTTTCACTGGGCAAAACGCTAAGCATTTTTTTTTCACCCTTGATATTCATATATAGATCATTTATCTTGGATGTTGTAGGGACCTTTTTGATATCGGAGTGCAGTTTCCACCAACAAAAGAAAGCTTTAGGCTGGACTCACTCACACTACATTGTAAAACTCCTCTCACCACAAGGACTAAAAGAAAATGCAACTCAGTACAGAGCTGCGATAAATTCCAGACATGCTGCACTGTTGGGGATGAGATGACTCTACCATGCGTAGGGTGGTCACGCATCCCACCAGTGTGATGTATCTGTAACAGTTACATGATAATGTGACCCACTGGGTTGTACGTGTATGGCTGTGTGAACTACTAGAATGCGTTGTTCTGTTTTTGATACGTTGAAACATTGGTGATGTCATGCTTTTCCTCATTTTCAGTATATGTACGTCTCAGAGTTCCCTGAAGAAGAGAGTATCTTGAAACGCATCAGTTGTTAGAAACTTATACCCAAGTTGTTCTATGATCACTATTACATCTGCTTCCTGACCGCCTACTGTAGATATACGTCTACAGAATGGCACGGCTAATTGCCTAGCCGTGGGGTCGCGCGCGTGCCGCCGGTGGCGCGCTCGCGACCTGGTCGGGAGCTCCGTGACCACAGCCGCGTGACCAGTGGACCCGATCGCCGCTGGTGTCCAGCGATCAGGTCACAGAGCTGAAGAACGGGGAGAGGTCTGTGTATACAAACCTCTCCCTGCGCTTCCTACTCTGCCTGTCACTGATCGTCTGTTCCCTGTCATCGGGAAAGCCGATCAATGACGTCAGACGTACAGCCACTTCACCCTACTGTCAAAAAAACACACGTCACGCTAACTCCTCCCCGCCCCCTAGTGGTTAACTCCTTCACTGCCACTGTCATTTACATAGGAATCAGTGCATTTAAATAGCACTGATTTCTATATAAATGACAATGGTCCCAAAAATGTGTCAAAAATGTCCGATGTGTCCGCCATAATGTCGTAGTCACAATAAAAATCGCTGATCGCCGCCATTACTAGTAAAAAAAAAAAATATTAATAAAAATGCTATAAAACTATCCCCTATTTTGTAAACGCTATAACTTTTGCGCGAACAAATCAATAATCGCCAATTGCGTAGAAGAATACGTATCGGCCTAAACTGAGGAAAAAAAACTTTTTTTTATATATTTTTTAGGGATATTTATTATAGCAAAAAGTAAAAAAATTATACATTTTTTTCTAAATTGTTGCTCCATTTTTGTTTATAGCGCAAAAAATAAAAAACGCAGGGGTGATCAAATACCACCAAAAGAAAGCTCAATTTGTGGGGAAAAAAAGGATGCCAATTTTGTTTGGGAGCCACGTTGCACGATCGCGCAATTGTCAGTTAAATCGACGCAGTGCCGAACCGCAAAAAGGGGCCTGGTCCTTTGGCTGCAAATTGGTTCGGGGCTAAAGTGGTTAATCATAATTTTTATTTTTTATTATTTTATTTTATGTAGCACCCTCTAGTGTGCTGGAAGGGTAGAGATTTTTTTTTTTTTTTAGTGTAGGTAAAATTACAGGCAGCCAAGCCTGTGTGCGTGTTTTCTTCTGTGTCAGGGTTTGAGTGACTCACAGGCAGCACCAATAAGACCTCCCACTTCTTTCCAGAACATGCTTGAATCTTCTGGAAGGGAAGGAGGAGAGGAGATGTGGAGCTACCTGGAGTATTCTGAGGGCCCTGACCAATCCCCAACTTGGACTGGCAGGGGGTAGGTCCCCTTAAATACTCTGGGTCAACCCAGCTAGGTAGGAGTTCTGATTGGGCAGAGAAAGGAGATGCCCAGGAATGGAGTGTTAGGCTGTCTAGGGCCTTTGAGGGAGCTCCCCAGTCTGGGGGGGGGGGGGATGACCTTGGGCCTAGGCTCTGATGCAGACGGGACCCTTTTACAACCCACAGAGGTGTCCTGACCAAGAGGCACAGGAGGAGCAAGTGAGGGTATTAGGAGAACACTGCCGGGCAAGTCTCCAGGAGTTCCACAGAGGCAGCCATGAGGGCTGGTAAGTGTTCACACAGTCAGGAAGGACTGGGAAGCACGCCTGAGAGGACTGGGAGATTGCAGTCTGAGCTGGGTGCAGAGCCAGTGGAGTGGACTGTGGGGGCATGGGCAGTGGAGATTGGCAGCTGCAGCCAGGAGGACTGGCAGGGCCAGAAGATGTGGAACTGGGATCAGTAGCCACGTGGACATCTAGCACTGGGACTATTAAAATTTTTGCTACACCAATGGGGCCTGCAGTCCCTGCCTGCAAAGAGCATTTGCTAAGGCTTGGCGGAGCCAGTGTCAGACCTAAACTACAGTGCTAGTTGGTCCTGGGAGTGATAGTCTTCAAGCAAGTTTGTTCTGGAGAAAGAGAGGAAATTGTATATACTAGAAGTGTATATAGTTCTTAGTCTCTACGTTGTTTCTTTGAAATTTACTGGGCATCCCATATCTCCCATATCCCCATCCAAGTTTAACCACTCCAGTACCGGGCACTTTCGCCCCCTTCCTGCCCAGGACAATTTTCAGCTTTCGGCGCTGTCACACTTTGAATGACAATTGCGCGGTCATGCTACACTGTACCAAAACATAATTTTCTCCCCACAAATAGAGCTTTATTTTGGTGGTATTTGATCACTTCTGCGTTTTTTATTTTTTGCTAAACAAACAAAAAAAAATGATGGGCACTGATAGGCGGCACTGATGCGCACTGATAGGTGGCACTGATGTGCACTGATAGGCGGCACTGATGGGCAGTGATAGATGATACTGATAGGCGGCACCTATGTGCACTGATTGGAGGCACTGATGGGAACTGATAGAAGGCACTGATAGAAGGCACTGACGGGCACTGATGGGTGGCACTGATGGACACTGATAGATGGCACTGATGGACACTGATAGATGGCACTGGATAGGCAGCACTGATGAGGGGCTACTGACAGGCAATACTGAGTGCCATCTGCAGTGCACTGACAGGCATTACTGACGGGGCATTGATTGGCACATTTACAGGCACTGACAGGTGCTCTTTTTGGGGCACAGGCTGGCAGCTGATGGGCACATCTGATGGGGCTGTGCTGATAATCAATGTGCTGATTATCAGCGCCGACCCCCCCCCCCCCTCTGACAGGGAGAACTGCCGATTGGCTCTCCCTTTCAGCGTGAACTGAGGAATGCCATTTACCGGCACTTCCTGGTTCACGTCAGAGGCTCTATACCATGATCGGAGTTGCGGTGTGTCAGACTGACACACAGCACCTCCAATCACTGCGTCGGCTTGTTATCCTAATCGCGTCATATCATGTCTGATTAGGTGTCCGATCTGTCCGCCACAATGTCGCAGTCCCGTTAAAAAATACTGAAACCTGGAAGAGGCCAGCAACATACAGGTACAGTGCCTTGAAAAAGTATTCATACCCCTTGACATTTTCCACATTTTGTCATATTACAACCAAAAACATAAATGTATTTTATTGGGATTGTATGTAATAGACCAACACAAAATGGCACATAATTGTGAAGTGGAACGAAAATGATAAATGGTTTTCAATTTTTTTTACAAATAAATATGTGAAAAGTGTGGCGTGCATTTGTATTCAGCCCCCTTTACTCTGATACCCCTATATAAAATATAGCAGAAAGTAAAAAAAAAAAAAACTTTTTTTTTTTCATTTTTTAAAGCAGAAAGTAATATATATATATATATATTTTATATATATATATATATATATATATATATATATTTTTTTTTTTTTTTTTTTTTTTTTTTTTTTTGATTGTGTTTTTTTTGGATGTGTTTTAAAGCAGAAGTGTAAAAATATTGTTTTTCTTTTTTCATTTTTTTTGATTGGATGTGTTTTAAAGCAGAAATGTAAAAATATTGTTTTTCTTTTTCATTTTTTTTTTTGATTGGATGTGTTTTATAGCAGAAATGTAAAAATATTGTTTTTCTTTTTCATTTTTTTTTTTTATTGGATGTGTTTTATAGCAGAAATGTAAAAATATTGTTTTTTTTTCTTTTGTTTTTTTTTTTTATTGGATGTGTTTTACAGCATAAAGTAAAAAATATTGTATTTGTTTTCTTTTTTTTAGCAGAAAGCAAAAAATATATTTTTTTCAAAATTGTCAGTCTTTTTTGTTAATAGTGCAACAAAAAAAACCGCAGAGGTGATCAAATAGCACCCAAAAGAAAGCTCTAATTGTGGGAAGAAAAAGGACATTTTATTTGGGTACAGCGCAGCACGACCGTGAAATTGTCAGTTAAAATAACTCAGGTCAGGAGGGGGGGGGGGGTAAATCTTCGGGAAGTCAAGTGGTTAAAATAAAACAGCAACAAAAATAAATAAATAAATAAAAAATTGACTGATATTTTTTTTAGTAGAGTCGAGCAGATGTGGAGTTCACAGAGCTCATACTATGTTGTTTTTTAGCTCCAACAATTGGACTCAGACTTCAGATGCAATTAAAAGATTTAGCAAACTTTCAGAATAAAAGAGAGAAGCGTTCCCATGATACGGAGAAGCGAGGCGTTACTTTGTAGCAGATAGTCTAAATAAATGATTGAATGAAACTCTTAACTGCGGTTCATCTGGTTAAGCAGTGAGCCCAGAGCTATACAGGAGCCATGGCAAGAATCAACTGAAAATTAATTTGTTAGTTAATTAATCTGTTCCAGGAGGTTCTTATGAGGATACTATTCACAATGCTGAAATATGTCAGTAATTGCGCTTTGTATTGTGATAATTGATTGCGCTCGTAATAATGGATTTACATATTTCATTTGTGTTTATGGGGAAAAAAAAAAGAAAAAAAGAAAGGTTGTTATATTTCGTGGAGAAGCAGAAACTTACTGTAGACTGATAAACAGGACATGATGCCAAACAACAGGACATGACGCTGGAGAACAGGACATGATGACGTTGGAAAACAGGACACGATGCTGGAGAACAGGACATGACACTGGAGAACAGGACATGACACTGGATAACAGGACATGACATCGAAGAGCAGGACATGACACTGAAGAACAGGACATGACGCAGAAGAATAGGACATGACGCAGAAGAACAGGACATGACGCAAAAGAACAGAACATGATGCAGAAGAATAGGACATGACTCCAAAGAACAGGACACGACGCTGAAGAACAGGACATGACAATGAAGAGCAGGACATGACATTGAAAAGCAGGACATGACGCAGAAGAACAGGACATGACGCAGAAGAACAGGACATGACGCAAAAGAACAGGACATGATGCAGAAGAATAGGACATGACGCAGAAGAACAGGACATGACGCAGAAGAATAGGACATGACACAGAAGAAGAGTACATGACGCAGAAGAATAGGACATGACGCCGAAGAACAGGACATGACGCAGAAGAATAGGACATGACGCAGAAGAATAGTACATGACGCAGAAGAATAGGACATGACGCAGAAGAACAGGACATGATGCAGAAGAACAGGACATGACGCAGAAGAACAGGACATGACGCAGAAGAATAGGACATGACGCAGAAGAACAGGACATGACGCAGAAGAACAGGACATGACGCAGAAGAATAGGACATGACGCAGAAGAATAGGACATGACGCAGAAGAATAGGACATGACGCAGAAGAACAGGACATGACGCAGAAGAATAGTACATGACGCAGAAGAATAGGACATGATGCAGAAGAATAGGACATGACGCAGAAGAACAGGACTTGACGCAGAAGAACAGGACATGATTCAGAAGAATAGGACATGACGCAGAAGAACAGGACATGACGCAGAAGAACAGGACATGACGCAGAAGAATAGGACATGACGCAGAAGAACAGGATATGACGCAGAAGAACAGGACATTACGCAGAAGAACAGGACATGACGCCGAAGAACAGAACATGATGCAGAAGAACAGGACATGACGCAGAAGAACAGGACATGACGCAGAAGAACAGGACATGATGCCGAAGAACAGGACATGACGCCGGAGAACAGAACATGAGGCCGAAGAACAGGAAATGACACCCAGAGAACAGGACACGACACAGAAGAACAGGACATGATGCAGAAGAACAGGACATGACGCAGAAGAACAGGACATGATGCTGAAGAACAGGATATGACGCCGGAGAACAGAACATGAGGCCAAAGAACAAGACATGACGCAGAGAGGTACTTTACCATTGATGGGCGACTGCAGTCTGATTACAGGCATATAGAATGTATGCAATGTCTAGTTAAAGACCGGGCCTATTTTTCAGACTTGGTGTTTACAAGTTAAAATAATTTAAATAATGAATATTATTTATTTAAATAAATAATAATTAAAATTTACATTTTTAATTTAAATTAAATAATAATTTAAAAAAATATTTTTTTGCTAGAAAATTAATTAGAACGCCCAAAAATTATAGATTTTTTTTCAGACACCCTAGAGAATAAAATTGCGGTTGTTGCAATACTTTTATGTCACACCGTATTTGCGCAGCAGTCTTACAAGCACAACTTTTTTTGGGGGAAAAAAAAAACTTTATTTTAAATTAAAAAATAAGACAACTGTAAAGTTAACCCAAATTTTTTATTTTTTTTATATTGTGAAAGATAATACGCTGAGTAAATCGATACCCAACATGTCACGCTTCAAAATTGGGCCCGCTTGTTGAATGGCAACAAACTTTGACCCTTAAAAATCTCCATAGGCGATGTTTAAATAATAATGGATTTACATATTTAAGTTTTGTTTATGAAAAAAAAAAAGAAAGAAGAAAGGTTGTTATATTTCGTGGAGAAGCAGAAACTGACTGCAGACTGATGAACAGGACATGACCCCGAGAGGTACTTTACCACTGATGGGAGACTGCAGTCTGATTACAGGCATAGAGTATGTATGCAAGGTCTAGTTAAGGGCCGAGCCTATTTCTCAGACTTGGTGTTTACAAGTTAAAATCATTTATTTTGCTAGAAAATGACTTAGAACCCCAAAACATTTTTTCGAGAATAAAATGGCAGTCGTTGCAATACTTTATGTCACATCGTATTTGCGCAGCGGTCTTAAAAGCGCAATTTATTTTGGAAAAAATACACTTTTTTTAATTAGAAAATAAGTCAACTGTAAAGTTAACCCAATTTTTTTTTTTTTTTACATTGTGAAAGATGATGTTATGCTGAGTAAATTGCTTCAAAATTCAAAATTGCGCCTGCTCGTGGAATGGCAACAAACTTTGACCCTTGAAAAACCTCGATAGGCGACGTTTAAAAATGTCTACGGGTTACCAGTTTTGAGGTACAGAGGGTGTCTAGTGCTAGAATTATTGCTCTCGATCAAACAATCACGTTGATACCTCACATGTGTGGTTTGAACACTGTTTTCATATGCGGGCATGACTTCTGTATGTGTTCGCTTCTGCACGCAAGCATGACGGGACGGGGCGTTTAAAAAAAAAAAATTATTATTATTTTACTTTTTTTTTTTTTTTTTTACACTGTCCTTTTAAAAATCTTTTATTCATATTACAAGGAATGTAAACATCCCTTGTAATAGAAAAAAAAAAGCATGACAGGGCCTCTTAAATAAGAGATCTGGGGTCAAAAAGACTTCAAATCTCATATTTACACTAAAATGCAATAAATAAATAAATGTCTTTTTTTTTAAATCCCCTTTAAGACCATTGGGCGGAAGTGACGTTTGACGTTGCTTCGGTCATCCAATGGTATGGAGCCAAGCGGGAGGCCATCTTTCCCTCACTCGGCATCCATCTCACAGGGGAAAAGGACACCATCATCTCCGCTGCTACCGTCGGCTCCGCTAAGCAGCGGAGATGACCGATAAAAGTGAAATCTGCCCCGGAGACCACTTTTATCTGAAAGAGCAATGTCCGCCGTTGAAGAGGATACCGGGGGTGATGTTACATAGTTAGTCAGGTTGAAAAAAGACATCTAGTTCAACCAAAAAAATAAATTAAAAAATAAATCCCATATACACACTCCTATACCCACAGTTGATCCAGAGGAAGGCGAAAAACCCCAGCAAAGCATGATCCAATTTGCTACAGCAGGGAAAAAAATCCTTCCTGATACCCCCGAGAGGCAATCGGACTTTCCCCGGATCAACTTTACCTATAAATGTTAGTACCCCGCCCATTATATTCTGTACATTTAGGAAAGAATCCAGGACTTTTTTAAAGCAATCTACTGAGCTGGCCAGAAGCACCACTGGAGGGAGTCTATTTCAAATTTTCACAGCTCTCACTGTGAAGAAACCTTTCTGTATTTGGAGATGAAATCTCTTTTCCTCTAGACGTAAATAGAGCCCCCTTGTCCTCCGTGATGGCTAGGGATGAGCCTGATGTTCGAGTCGAATGTAAGAACATGCGAAAATGCAAAAAATTGACTGTTCAAACGCGCAAACACCGTTAAAGTCTATGGGACAGGAACATGAAAAATCAAAAGTGCTAATTTTAAAGGCTTGTATGCAAGTTATTGTCATAAAAATGTTTGGGGACCCGGGTCCTGCCCCAGGGGACATGTATCAATGCAAAATAAGTTTAAAAAAACGTCAGTTTTTTCGGGAGCACTGATTTTAATAATGCTTAAAGTGAAAAAATAATAGTGAAATGTTCCTTTAAATTTCGTACCTTAGGGTGTGTATAGTATGCCTGTAAAGGGGCGCATGTTTCCCATGTTTAGAACAGTCCCTACACAAAATGACATTTCTAAAGGAAAAGAAGTCCTTCAGGTCTGGTATGGATTTTAATGGGAACTCCGTGACAAAATTTAAAAAAGAAGTGGCGTGGTGGTCCCCCCAAAGCACCTTGTCCCCATGTTGATGGGGACACTTTTTATGACAACAACTTGCATATAAGCATTTAAAATTAACACTTTTGATTTTTCATGTTCGTGTCTCATAGACTTTAACAGGGTTCGCGTGTTCAAACAAATTTTTTGCCTGTTCGCATGTTCTGCTGCGAACCGAACCGGGGGGTGTTCGGCTCAACCCTAGTGATGACTGTAAGGTGAATAACTCAACACCAAGTTCACTATATGAACCCCTTATATATTTGTACATGTTGATCACATCCCCCATTATTCTCCTCTTCTCAAGAGTGAATACATTCAGTTCCTCTAATCTTTCCTCATAGCTGAGTTCCTCAAAGCCTCTTATCAGTTTGGTTGCCCTTCTCTGCACTTTCTCCAGTTCCCCGATATCCTTTTTGAGAACTGGTGCCCAAAACTGAACTGAATATTACAGATGAGGTCTTACTAATGATTTGTACAGGGGCAAAATTACATATCTCTCTCTGGATGAATGACAATTGCGCGGTCATGCAACGTTGTACCCATTTGGAGTTTTTATAATTTTTTTGAGACTTTCTTTTGGTGATATTTTATCTCCACTGGGTCATTTATTTTTTACTAAACAAACGAAAAAAAATGCCAAAAACGTTGAACAAAAATTTCTTAGTTAGTTTTTCTGCTATAAATTTTGCAAATAAGTCATTTTTATTCTTCACTGATGTGCGCTGAAGAGGCTGCACTGATGGGCACTGATGTGAAGGCAATGATGGGCACCGATAGGTAGCACTGATGGGCACTGATAGGTAACACTGATGGGTACTAATGAGGTGGCACTGATAGGGAGGCAATTATGGGCACTGATAGGCGGCACTGATGGGGCAGCAATGACTTGCACCAATAGGTGGCACTGATGGGCACTGATGGGCACTGATAGGCTGCACTGATGGGTACTGATGAAGTGGCACTGATAGGGAAGAAGCATCACATTTGTTTTTTTTCTACATCACTGACAGAATTATCATCTATTGATTTTTGGACTTTTTCTCATTATATTTTGTATATTGCATTATTAGTTGAAGTTTTTTTTTTCCTTTTAATATATTGTATTATTGTAGCGCTGTCACACTTTTTTTCATTTTCATACTGATAGGGCAGCAATGATGGGCACTGATAGGCGGCACTGATGGGGCAGCAATGACTCGCACCAATAGGTGGCACTGATGGGCACTGATAGGCTGCACTGGTTGGCATTATTGGAGCTGCACTGATCATCAGGACACTGATCATCAGTGCCCTGATTATCAGTGTAGACTATGTTCTGACAGTCTTGCAGGTATTGGCTTTTCTTTCCTCACATAGACACAGTGTGAGAGTAAAGGACTGCTGGTAACTGGCAAGTCTGTTTACATTGTGATCAGCTGTGATTGGAAACAGAACACGCCCGATACACACTGCAGGAGACGCACAGGGGCCCTAATCAAGGGCAGTGATACATAATTCTAAGTAAAGGCTGCGTTATACTATACTATATGCTTTATACTATATACAGTATGTACCATTGGCGGCCGGTCCACAAGGGACGCAGAGGCGGCACCCCCCCAGTCTGCGGCGCCACCCCCTAGTTCGCACCATCTGTGTGGTCATGCACTGTGTGTGGCGCTGGACCAATAGGTTTCTACCAGGTCCATCACTCTGTCACAGGCATGTGACCACATCCCGAGGCCTCAATTGGCCAGTTTTTTATTGTCCTCCCACCTTGCGATGCCAGGGAATCGGCATCGGCTTCCGGATTTCCAGCCAAGCTGCGGTGTGGGACAGTCCAGGGGAGCTCCGCCGTAGGGTGAGTGCGGACCTGAAGGGGCCACCAACGCCCCCCCCCAAAATCCTCCAGCACCAGTCGCTACCAGTATGTAGATCGGGTGCCGTTCGGAAAGACCCAGAATGCATTGCAATGCAAATTTGGCAATACCATACATTTGCATTGTGGTGTGCGTGCATTACATAGTAGGTGAGGTCGAAAAAAGTCCATCAAGTCCAATCTATGTCCAACCATTGATGCTCATGATAATGTGCCCATGAACACACAAACATAGGAATGGCTGAAGCTGTATAATAAGAGTACAGGTTCACTTTAAGCATGGACCGGGGGACAGGGGGCTTGCTATTTATAGACGCAAACATGCAAGAAATGTGTTAACAGCTTCCTATTTAAAAAGCCTCCATCATCTCTTATTATGTGTCCTGAGCCATCGGCACCATCTGAATTCAACAAGAAATGAATGTGATTTTCAGCCTCAGTACAATATGTAGTCTGATGCTTTGCTTAGTGCTCCTGTTTTTTTCCCATTGCTGCACTTGAAGGTTCTCAGCTGCTCAGTAGCATGTCAATGAATATCCCTCCAGGACCAGACTGCATGAGCTGCAACTCAATGCAAACCTCCGCTCTGCTATAGTGTCACATACATCAGGCTGCTTCTTAATCAAATGCTGAAAAACGTTTCGCCTAGTAGGCCCTTGGACAATTATTTATTTTATGGCTTTTTTGTGTTTCTTTTTTTTTTTTCTGCTAAAGAAGAAAAAGAGGAGGGGGAGTGACTGAATATTAAGGAAGTAGAAGCTGGTACAATTTGGTGGGTCATTTCCGCGCATCTCTTCACCTGGACCAGAATGTCTGCTGACCAGAAAAGTTTCTGAGAAAGTAAATTATAGTGTAGGGGGCTCATCTGCAGAACCAGTGGCAGCCCATCCATTAGGGGCACCAGGGGCGCCACCCCCCTAATCCAATGCACCCGGCCCCTAATCTACATGCAGGGCGCCGGACTCATGGATTTTAATAGGGTTTTTTTTTTTTTGAAGCACGTGATTTTTTGAAGCACGTAATTGGCTTCAAAAAAGTGTGGGCTCGGGGCTCAGAGCACTGTGCCCTGAGCCCACCCAGTTGTGTGGCAATAGCAAATTAATATTTGCTATTGTCTTCCTGATTCTCCTCCTGGACAATCAGGAAGCAGGTCCTGAGACCTGATTGACCTGGGAGTCTTAGGACTCCCGGCCAATCAGGTCTCAGGAGGACCCACTTCCTATTCAGGGGGAGAAGCAAGGCTCTTCCCTGGAGTGAGGAGCAGCATTAGCCTCCTAAGGTAAGGCCACTGATCACAGCCGTCCGTCTCCCGTGGGGGGTACTAATCGCCACTATCCTTTTCTCATGGGGCGCGACTAATCACCACCGTTCGTGTCTCACGCAGGGGGGAGGCACTGATTGACGCCGTCCGTCTCCCGTCAGTGTGACTTACATATGCGTTTGCTTCTGTGCGCGGGCACGGCAGGATGAGGTGCTTTAATTATTTATTTTTTCTTAATTATTTAACTTTTTAGTTTTACACTGTCCCTTTAAAAAACATTTTTTTGGTCACTTTTATTCCTATTACAAGGGATGTAAATATCCCTTGTAATAGAAAAAAACATGACAGGACCTCTTTAATGTGAGATCTGGGGTCAAAAAGACCTCAGATCTCACATTCACAGTCACACTTAAATGCAATTAAAAAAAAATTCCCCTTTTAAGACCATTGGATGGAAGTGATGTTTGACGTCGCTTCCGTCATCCAATGGTATAGAGTTGAGTGGGGCCCATCATTCCCTCACTCAACTTCCAGCCTCAGAGGGAAGACCCAAACGTCTCTGCCTCTCCCGCCGTGTGGCAAAACTGCCGCTGAGACCACGTTTTTAAAAATGCTAGGGTTATGGCAGCTATCTGCTGCCATAACAACGGTATTCAACGTCAAAGTAGTGACGTATAATGAAGGCAGGCAGTCTGGAAGTGGTTAAATAAAAAAAGAAACGTTGGCACGGTTTACTTCTTCTTTAAACTGAAAATGTCTCAAGTTCTAATTTAACCCCAAAAAATGTATTACTTTGTTATCTTAAGTAGTCATAACGTTATTGCAAAAATAAACAGACCCATAGCAGAAATGTAAAACTTGCTCTGGTCCATAGCGGGCGTACACAGGTGAGAGTTGAAGAGGTTGAAACCCATGCACCTGGAAGATTTACTCGTGGAGAATGTTTGCCGAATGACAAGTTTACTGCTTTTTTTTATGACTCTTTATGTTATACTAGCAATCACTAAATAAAGCCAAGTTTTATTATCGGATTCCTACGGGGTGACAAGTGGACCTGTTAGATGTTCTCAGGCTTTGAAGTGCATCCAGATCCATATTTCAGGATATATGAAGTGTAATGCTACTGACATCTGGCTGTTGTGTATGGCCAGGTTTACAATATCACCAGACTCAGGAAAAGGCAGGAGAGAGACCACCTGGGGGCTAGAAAAAATAGAGACTAAAATAACAAACATTTGCCGAATTTGCACTGGCATGTAAAGGAATTTAAAGCTGAACTCCAAGGTAAGTTATTATTGTCTAAATATTTTAGTTATGTGTATTCTTCTTGAATCATGGTGTGTTCCAATTCTTTCTTCTGGGTCTCTGCGCTAATTCAGTGTGAGACTTTAACTCTGTGCAGGAGGTTGAGCCGGGCTTTTACTGCCTCCCCAGTTGCCCAACTAAAATGTAACATAAAGCTGGAGGGTATTGTACACATGCTGTTGCCATGAAGCTTTGATTTTGAAGCCAGTGCAATTTTTAACTTGGCATTCCAAGTTTGACAGGTGCTACCTCCTGTCCAACTCACCCACTGGAGTTTAGAAGTCACAGATCACTTTTCCGAGGGTGATAGAAACCCAAAGCTGTGAAAGAGGTCTAATGCCCCGTACACTTGGATGGTTTTTCCGACAGAATTCCGCTCAAGCATGGCTTGCATACACACGGTCACACAAAAGTTCTCTGAACTTTCGACCGCCAAGAACACAGTGACGTATAACACTATGACGAGCTGAGAAAATTAAGTTTAATGCTTACGAGCATGCGTCAAATTGTTTCTGAGCATGCGTAGGAATTTTGCGTGTCGGAATTGGTACAGACGATCAGAATTTCCGAACGGAACTTTTTCCGACCGAAAAATAGAGAACCTGCTCTCAATCTTTTGCTGGCGGGAATTCCGCCAGCAAAAGTCTGATGGAGCATACACACGGTCTGAATTTCCGACCAAAAGCTCTCATCGGACTTTTGCTGGGGGAATTTTTTGATCATCTGGGCATAAGAGATCATTCTTGTCCTGCCTAGGATCTGAATGTTCCATATGTTGAGTGCCTATCTTCATCCTCACAGGATAAATCACTCTTCTTTGATAAAAACCATCCCATGCGGAGTGCGCTATCCCTCAGCCGATAGCTTTAATATTAAAAAGGAGAAACCTATTGAAAAGGTGAACAAGGTCTTTAGGTATGTATTTATTTGGGAAACGTCCAATCTCAATGTGCCAAACTGAGTGACAATCTAATGTCTTTATGTGGTTTCCAAACTGGCCAGCTAACTGCTGTAGGGGAAACATTGGTATATCCCCTAAAAAGCAGGCATGGCTCTGCATCTTTATGCTTAAAAGAGAAGTTCAGGAACTGAAAAAAAAAAAAACACACACATTTATACTTACCTAGGTGGATGCAGTATCAGTCTGTCCCCTGCTGCCTCTAAGACCGAGAAACAAATGAGCAAAGACCGCTGATTGCTCAGTTCTTGGGCTTTAGTGAGAAGAGAGCTAGTGACTGTCAGTCAGCTATCAGCTCTGCCCCTCCAGTGCTTACTGGAGCGCCAGGCTGTGGAGGGAGCGGGGGCATCTGTCTCAGGCTCTCAGCAGTGGACTGAGAGGCTGAGCCAGATACCATTCAAGAATCTTAATAGATCCCAACATTAAAGTTGGAATCCATCCAGAGCCTGGACTGGCGGGGAAACGTCATCCAAAAGCGTACTTTAGCCCGCTGTTGGCTGAAAACAGGTCACAGGAGTGCCGAACAAAGTGCCCCCCCCCCCCCCCTGTGATCCCCAGAAGTAGGACTAAAAGAGATTTGGCCCTGCTTCTTATTTAAACTATTTGTACTCTTGGTTCTAAGGATCTTACAAATTAATGCAATGGTCTATTTTTACATAATGGTGGGTGGATCTTAGCGGCTCAAAAGGAAATAGTAATATTTTGGCAACATTTGTTATAAATATTAGGCATGCTACTTGCACATGGGCCAGTTCCCCAGTTGCTCAAGTTTAAAAAAAGTCAGCTGGTGTTGGCATGGAATGGAATGAAAACTGGACTGTTTTGATCCATACTGTTCCCATTGTGATGTGATGTGATGGCATTGCCATCAAAGCTTATTTGTTGAGTTTTAAACAAAACGGGAAGTGTCAAAGAGGCATTGGCAGCAATGCAACTTTTTTTTTTTTAACAAAATGGGGGAAGAATTAGAGCCTGTGTCAAGTTTTGTTTTCTTGTGTATATGTTTGGTAATTTACCTCTCAGTCCACTCCAGGTAATAGTTTTTAGACGGGGACAAGCTTCCCCACTGAAGACACGGAGAACTATAAGAACTCTATAAAACCTAGGCAGTGCAGTGGTAGGGTGGTTAACAATTCTGCATTGCAGCACTAAGGCCCTTGGTTGAAATACTAACCAGCACAATGCATGGAGCTTGGTTGTTTTTTCTGTAATTGCCTTGGTTTACTCCCACACTCCATAGACAAGCCAGTAGGAAAATTGACTCCATTGAGTGCAGCAAAGGTGGTTGACTTGTAAGCTGGTTTAGAATAGTTGTCCCAGAAGGGAGATTAGGCGTTAATGCTTTCCTGGGGTTCTTTGTTCTTTTGGCAGATTTTTCTCGGGGTCTGACCCACTGATCCTGTGATATAAAAGAGGGACAGTGGTCTAGTGCATAAAATCGCCCCCAGGAGTGAGTTGGGGGGTTAGAGAGAGAGGCATGGTGCCCGTACGGGAAGGAGAAAGAGAGCAGCACCAGTGAGGAGCAGAAGAATGTCACTTGCGTCTACCTGGATGTACAGTCATCAGAACTCTGGGTTCAGCCCAAAGACATCAGCTGCTGGAGAATGCCTCTGAGGGACTGTAATTACATGGGCACTACCTTTGCAAGTATGCTGGGGAAGCACATAGCCTAAGTTAGGGTTAGGGATGTAGGAAAGAATGATGTAACTTTTGCACTTTTTCAAATAAACTTGTCTAGTCTGAAGTTACTAAAAGTTGTGTAGTGCAAATAACCCTACCCCATGGCACTATCCCATGGTTACATAGTTTCATAGTAGGTAAGGTTGAAAAAAGTTGATCAAGTCCAACCTAGGTACTTATGAAAACATCAGTACGGAAATAAGCCAGTGTGAAGACACAAGTGGTTACCTAGTGCAATAGTAATCTTATCTAACAAGCAACCTGTCGGTAGTGTGTACCTGTTATAGGTGGATTGGCCTCTAGCAATGAGGGAGATATTGTCGGCACACCTTACACCAGCGGCCTGTCTCCCTGAGCAACGGGCGCTGCTTTGCGCATCCTGTACAGAAGTTTAAGAGTTAAGTACACGTGTGAAGCCCACGAAAGTGCGCGGAGGGGCCCACTTTCGCCACTGGGAATGGTAGTGGAGAATGCTTGACAGGTAGATGTGGACAGAGCTCAGTGTGTGCCTCCTAAATGCAAGTTACAAGGAGGAGTCAAAAGTTAACTGGAGAACAGTTATAGTGTAAGTGTACATGGTGCACATTCATCTCTATCAGCAGAGGCCCACCTTAAGGTTGAGTATTCCCCCCACGGCAGCCTCAGCCTTGTCCCAGGGCATTTATGAAAATGGCACAGAAGTAAAGATACCCTATGTGTAGTCAAGTGATCCTGTTATAGGTGCCCAGTGTAGCCCGGAGTAGGCCTCTTATGTGACCCTTGCTTGGGACCCAACTAGGAAGGAAACATGGAGGACATGACATCCACCACATGACCTTAGCCCTGCCTACAGACTTACCTTATGAGTGCTTTAAGTCCCCAGGGAGAAAACTTATAGAAATATAAATTTAAAAAATATATAAATCTTTACCCTCATTACTGTATATTTAAACCTGAAAAAAGTGTGTTAAAAAAAAAATGGAAGTTCAGTGTGGATCTCCAATTTGCTCCAGCAGGTGAACCAATGCACTTGGTGAACTGGCAAAGAGTAGCAGCTATTAGCACCATTGATCTTGTTGAAGATGGTTTGCCAAGTGGCTTTCTCACTCCTTACTAGCTCTCTACCTCCTTGTAGAGGGTGCAAAATCCAAGATCTATCAAGCAGGTAGTGAGAATGACAACGATCAACCAGAATAGTCCAGTGGAGTAGTCCATAGCATCAGGTACAATCTTCCAAACTATCTATCATCTATAGCAAGGATCTCCAAACTACAGGAGGTTTCTAAGAAGGATATTGAACCCAAGCAATCCATTTTGTACAGTCTTTCAACTATCAGTTAGAGGTTTATATGAAGGATATTATTAGGCATTACGACGTCACCCAATTGTTCCAATATCAAAAGGATGTGACAGCAATCTAATGCAGATGGGTACTTTTTCTCACTTTGTTGAGGTAGACATTTGGCAATCATTTCCTATTGTCCATTATTTCCTTCTATCACCACCTGCACAAGGTACAGAATGTATCTCTTATCAATTTACACCATGGTTACAATAGAACATTTGACAACCTTACATTTTTATTTCAATATGCTGTGAGTTTGAGTTTCTTCAATCAAGGCATCTGAGGTCATTGTTAACATAATTCACTAATCTCATTCCCTCCTCTATAAGTATAAAAGTGATCCATTACATGTATTCCAAGGCATTAGTTCTATTTTATCATTATTTGATTGCTCACACAATGATTGGCCCCATCCGTATTATTACTGTTGTAATTTTTTGTATTATTTTTATTATTTATAGTATATATATATATATTAACTTGGAGCTCCCCAGCACTATTATTTAGAATTTTGGAGCACCGAGCACTTTATTGAAGGATGGCTGTTCATTGAACATAATTAATTAATAATGATAAATAATAAATCATCACTAACCTGGTCTCAAAATACCAACCAAGCCGCTCTCTTCGGCCCTCCCAAGACGTCCTGCTCTCTAGCTCCCTTGTCACCTCATCCCATGCTAGCCTCCAGGATTTCTACAGAGCTTCTCCCATCCTACCCCAATCTGTCCCCTAATCTATCCATCTTTAGACGATCCCTGAAAACCCTTCTCTTTATAGAAGCTTATCCTGCTTATAACTAATACACTGTTTTACTTTCTCCATCAGCTCATCCCAGGCAGCTATTACCTTTTGTATCAATTGACCCCCCTCCTAGATTGTAAGCTCTAGCGAGCAGGGCCCTCTGATTCCTCTTGTACCAAATTGTAATGTAACTGTAATGTCTGCCTTTATTTTGTTAAGCGCTGCGCAAACTCTTGGCGCTATATAAATCCTGTATAATAATAATAATAACTAATTACCGTGTTTATAGGCATATAACATGAACCGGCGTATAACACGCATCCCAAGTTTAGGAGGGAATTTTAAGGAAAAAAAATTAAATTTAAATGCCCATCAATGCAGCCTTGTTCAGTGTCATTGCAGCCTTGTCAGTGTCATTGCAGCCTCGTCAGTGTCATTTGCAGGCTAAATATGGCGCCGCCGAGACACACAGATGTGTATCTCGGCTCCTCTCGGCTCCTCTCGCAGTCCCGCCCCATCCACCCGGCTCCTATGATGGACATAACACAGGTCCAATGGCGGGACTGGGCGTGACTGTGAGCGGAGCCGAGAGGAGCTGAGCCTAGCACACTCGCATATGTGTATATGAGCGGCGCTTGCTCCGCTCACAATTAGTGGAGATTTTTGCGGGGATCGGCGTATAACACGCACCCGCGATTTTCCCCTGATTTTAAGGGGAAAAAAGTGCGTGTTATACGCCGATAAATACGGTATTAATAATAAATAACAATAATGAATAATACAATTTTTTTATTATTATTATTTTTTATTATTTATTATGAATTTGTTATGTTCCATTTGTTTAGGTGCGGCATTCATTATTTTGGATCATTCGTAACTTCGGATAAATTTGTATTCGTTATGTTCACTAACAGCCAAATTTGAAAGGAAATTCCAATACATATACTTTAATAATTAGTTAATATTAGTTAATTACAGTACAGTATTCTCTCATGTTTAGATTTTTGAATTTAAGAATTTACGAATTTAAGAATTCACGAATTGCGATCATAACGAATGACCCGAAAAACGAAAAAATAAAATAAACTAATGAAACGAAAACAAACAAATTGATATATATATAGATCTATATATATATATATATATATATATATATATGTGTGTGATCCAGCTCTTTGGGGTAGGGTACGAGCATGCTCGCCACCGGCTTGCTCCCGCTGTGATCACACATAGCGGGAGTCCAGTAGCTGGTAGTGCAGACTCGATGTCCGCCACCCCCCGCCGATTGTTCAGTACAAAGGCAGAACGGCGATCTGCCTATGTAAACAAAGCAAATCGTCATTCTGTCAGTAGGTAAGGTATCGATCCTGTGTTCCTTCAAAGCAGAGACACGGATCCATGCCTTCCCATAGTAAAAGCACCTCCCACAGTACAGTAGAACACTGGCTAGGCACACATTTAACCCTTTGATTGCCCCTGATATTACCTCTTCCGGGCCAGTGTCATTAGTACAGTGACAGTGTCAATTTTTAGCACTGATCACTGTGTGTTAGGCCGCATTCACACTTCAGTGTTTTGAAACGCAAGCAAATTTGCAGCGATTCTGTCCGCATCAAAAGCCGATGTGTGAATGATAAATTGTGGGACTCGCTTTTGAGATGCCATTCATTAAAATTACACCTAAAATCGTGGTCTGGGTCTGCCACAATTGTCACGTGATAAATCGCACTGTAATCGCAGCAACCCACAAGGCAGGAATCATGTTGCTCAAAAGTAGCTCCTGAACTTTTTTTTGTGGTGACAGTTCCCGCGATTAAAAACGCTGAAGTGTGAATACAGCCTTAGTGTCACTGGTCCCCAAATAGTGTCAGTTAGTGTCCATATTGTCCGCTGCAATATTTGCAGTCCTGCTATAAGTCGCTGATCGCCGCCATTACTAGTAAATAAAAAACATTAAAAAAAAAAAATATCCCATAGTTTGTAGACGCTATAACTTTTGCGCAAACCAATTAATATACGCTGATTGGGATTTTTTTTTAACCAAAAATATGTAGCAGAATACATATTGGCCTAAATTAATAAAGAAATTCGATTTTTTTTTTTTTCATTAGATGGATTTTATAGCAGAAAGTAAAAAAATATATATTATTATACTAAACACAGAGGTGATCAAATACCACCAAAAGAAAGCTGTATTTGTGGGGGAAAAAAATTTCAGATTTGTCTGCCGCAATGTCGCAATCCCACTAAAAATCGCTCATCCCCACCATTATTATTAAAAACAATAAAAAAAAAAAAAGTCCATAAATCTATCCCATAGTTTGTACACCAAAAATATGTAACAAAATACAAATTGGCCTAAAGTAATAAAGAAATTAGATTTTACATTAGATTTTACATTTTTTTTTTCATTAGATGGGTTTTATAGCAGAAAGTAAAAAAAAAATGGTATTTTATTTTTCAAAATTTTCGGTCTTTTTTTGTTTATAGCGCAAAAAATACAAAACACAGAGGTGATCAAATACCACCAAAAGAAAGCTGTATTTGTGGGGGAAAAAATGTCAGATTTGTCTGCTGCAATGTCGCAGTCCCGCTAAAAATCGCTCATCACCACCATTACTAGTAAAAACAATAAAAAATAAATAACAAGTCCATAAATCTATCCCATAGTCGAATACAAATTGGCCTAAAGTAATGACAAAATTAAATTGTGTTTTATTTAGAATGCTTTATAGCAGAAAGTAAAAAAAAAAATATATATATATATGTATATATATATAAAAAAGATATATCTATATCTATCTATATATATATATATATATTTGTTTTCTTCTTCAAAATTGTCAGTCTTTTTTTTAGTTTATAGAGCAAAAAATAAAAACTGCAGAGGTGATCAAATACCACCAAAAGAAAGCTCTATTTGTGGGGAAAAAATGTCAGATTTGTCTGCCGCAATGTCGCAGTCCCGCTAAAAATCGCTCAACCCAACCATTACTAGTAAACACAATAATAAAAAAAAAAAAAAGTCCATGAATCTATGCCATAGTTTGTAGACCAAAAATATGTAGCAGAATACAAACTGGCCTAAAGTAATGAAGAAATTACATTTTTTCTCATTGAGTTGATAGTTTTATAGCAGAAAGTAAAAAAAAAAGGGGGTACATCTTTCAGAGGTCAAGAGGTTAAAAGGAGCATTTGTACGGAGACCCCCTAAGAGGCATGGGGCAATGTCAGGAGTCTCCCAGTTAAGTTGAAGTATTCTGCTCCATTTTCTCTTTTTTATTTATTTTTTTAAACCAGACTTTACCGTCACCAGTGTCTCTGTGTGAAGCAGAGGTGAGATGGCAGGCTTTCAGCATGCTGTGCAATATTTTACTAACACTTTGACTTTTTCCGGAAGTCTATAAAACCATAATAAACCCAACACTCTGAATGTGTTTCTTTTTGTGATTCAAATATTTGTTGTTTCCTTTTAAAGTAAACTGTAATTGTTTTTTTTTTTTTACAACCAAATGTGATGTTGTGATAGCTTCCTTTTCTGTACACGTTGCTCGTATAATTACTAATACGCTAAACCAGGATTCCACATTCAAATCTAAGATTTCACAATCTATATTAGTCAATAATTTTGACCTATAAGAATTTTATTTAACAATTTTTTTTAAAACAATTATTTTAACAATGTATTAAATTACGTTATATAATATTATAATAGTCAGAAATATACTGTAATTCTTCTCCCAATATATGTAACATACCCCTTTCTCTAAAGTCCCAAGTGTTCAAATATATGCTAAACAAATATACAATAATATAATAATAATAAAAAATTATAAAAAAATAAAAGAAATCACAATAATATACCAACATATATATTCAAATTAAAACTAACCAATCATATTCTGTAAATTATTCTTCAAGGCTAATGCCCCGTACACACGGTCGGAAATTCCGACGGAAAATGTCCGATCGGACCATGTTGTCGGAAAATACATTCATTCGCAATCGTCACACAACTGGGTGGGTTCAGAGCGCAATGTTCTGCGCTCCGAGGCCACCCTTTTTTGAAGCCTATTAGAGCCTCTGGCTCTAATCAGGTGCTTAAAAAGGCACCCAGTCGCATTGGAATCCATAGTCTGGTGCCCTGATATGTAGATCAGGGGGCCAGACGCATGGATGGGGAGGTGGTGCCTGTGCGCCTTCTATGGACGGACCGCCACTTCCTGGGAGAGACCTTGTTGATGCAGTCTTGCCATGGTGGATGACCTGTGACATGAGACTGCCTTCCACTATCACACCTTAGTAGAAGAGTTTGGCTGTTCCTCACCCAGGTTAAAGCCTGTTTCTGTTTCAAATAATGAAATATGAAATTGATGATCATTAGCCCTGCTTGGTATAATTGATCAATCATACACCTGACTCTAATCCTACAAAACCCCTGACTTTGTGAAAGAATAAGAAATTATGCTGGTTTAAAACCAAGGGTAGTCACACCAAATATTGATTTGAATTTTTCTTCTGTTCGCACATTTTTTATTTTGTAAACTGTTAAAAGTAAACAATTAAAATCTATGTATAGGAATGAGAGGAGAATAAGGGATTTTAACGGTGCAGGGATAATAATAAATATATAATGCCAATCAAAAGAAACTATGGTTTTACAATTTTATTTAGTTCAAAGTTAAAAAAATGTATAAAAACATTATCACAGAGAATCAAAGAATTAGTGGTCCAGACAAGTAGGTTGTTTCGGATATTTGATGCTGCACATTAACCCGACATGTTTCGCTGGGTTGCTTCTTCAGGGGGTGTGCAAGGGGAACCACAAATCTCGTAATGAACTATACAATTATGCAAAACAAAAAATCTAATAAATATACAAGACAATAATAAATTTGCTTTATACAGATAGCACAGTGTCTGTCACAAAAACAAAAAGGCAGAACTTACCCAGCAGTAATATCCAACCCAAATCAACCACCAAATGAATAACCGTGACTGTCAAAGGGCCCCAAGGGGAAACATCTATGATGCAGTCACAGAGGACAGGGGGGCCAGGCTGGAAAATAATTCAAGTAACAAATAGACTGATATTAGATGAAAGCAGGTCTAATTAAACAAAATCCAAGCTGTATAAATAAAAAACAGCTATAGATGAGGGAGCATTATAGCTCTCAAAAGAAATTGAAAGTAAAAATAGAAATAAAAATATATGCATCTACTTACTTAAAAAGTAATATGAACAGAGCTTGGAATGAAGGTTGACCAGAAAATAGCCTGCTGGGATGGTGAATGCAGGATATATATGGTATGCCTGTATCTGATAAAAATAATGTATTGAAAAAATAATTTTTTGAAATTATATCAAAAAATGAAAAGGGTAATTAATTTTATATTGAAATAATAAAGGAGATGAAAAAAAAAAAGGGGCGAAAGGAAAATATTAGGATAGCAGTGTAAACAATATATTATAAAAAAAAGGGTTGGTCATTTAAAAGATGTTGTTAGAAGGACAATGTCTCATATACATAGAAGCAGGTATAATCAAAGATATGGCGATATAGATAAGTTTAAAAAAATTGATTATAACAGGCTACCCGACATGTTAATAATGAAAGTAATTAAAGAATATCAGTGTTGGTAGAAGCATTATAGAAGTATTAAGAAAGGGAATGTAGAAATCACAAGTAGATAAACATATCGATATTGGGCTGTGGTAGAGCTAGGTCTACCCTCCGGCTCTCGCAGTTGTGCACTGCCATTCTAGTCGGCTTTGAACTGTCCTCCATCGAGTCGGCGTCTGACGTCACCAGCTCGATGCGGACGTGAGTACGCCATTGCGCATGTGCCGGAAACCGAAGGACATCCAAAACTACAATCCCCAAGAGACCTTGCGCCAATAGGGATGAACAGACAAGTGACACCGAGGTAATTTCACCTTCAGTGGCAACTCGCTGACCAATCGGGAGTAGTGTGATGGTTAGATTCATGTCACAGCAACAAAAAGCCGTGACATGAAAGGGCTAAGGCATGAATCGGAAGTGATTCAGTCCCAGGTATGTGCGGCGTTACTTGGGCAAACAGTAAACTTTACTGAATGCCTTGGGCGTCCATATGACTGCCGCAGAGAAACCTCTCATGCTATTGCGAATTGGATGCGGGGAAGCGGCATCCAATTCACAATGGTGTGAACCCAGCCTTAAAATTCGCAATGGTGTGAACCCAGCCTTAATGTTTCATCCGGACTGCAAAAAAAGTAGACCTGAGAAGGGTATGGAAGACTTTGGTTAGTGGCACCATAAAATTATAATGGAAGTGGGGGAAATAAGGGGGGTCAGTGGGCCTGGATGCAACTATGGACCATTGGTGTCCTCTACAGGAAGATGAACCACAGATCATCAGGTGAAGGTGGCTTAGTTCACATAAAAAGTATCTTAGAAATGTTTTTATATTGTGAAATGTGAATAGTAGGGGGGTTGTTTCTAACACAGAGATGGACTTAAACTATCCACATTTACCTGACTTCTAATTTTGGGTGAAGCAAATATCCATAAAGGATAGTCACAAAACATCTTATTCTAAGACTCCAGACTCTTAACAAATGTGGCCATCACTATGTTACATAAATCTCTTCTGTTCTGAGTGTTGGTAATTGAAAGAATCACAGACAATACGAAAACCTTAGCAAGTGCCCTGAATATGGAATGGTGAACTTCATCTGACCCGGGAGTCATTTCGGAGCTTGAAAAGAGAATGTAAATCCATGTAACTAAGATCACAGACTGTCCGACAGCTGTCCTAACTAGAAAGTGAAGATATGTCAAAAGGTATTATTTCAAGCAAGTACAAAAAAAGGGATGTAATGCTATTAGCCAAAGCATAATTGACACCCAGGGATATTAACTAACATGAAATGAGAGCTACAGGCCTCAGACAGTGGGATTCATTTATAAATCTCAGCGGAAAGAAAAGGTCATGATTTTGGTTACCACCACCAGAAGATGTTTGTTCTTAGTAAAGCCTTGTACTGAATGTCGGTTCAACAGAAACCATTTCGGGGAGGGGGGGAGATGACCCCTTCATCAGAGCAAGCATCAGAGCAAGCATGTCCCCTGAAACCCGTCAACATGGAATTATCATCCTTCTGAACCTAAGGAGTCCTGTGGTGGACTTGATTCTGGTTCCCGGGTTTTATACAACACTATGATTCACATTGGTTTTGTGAGTATATCTTGTATCTTTTATCCTCTAATAAAGGGCTTTAGATAATGTACTAGGCGTTTGCGCCATTTGTTCTTTTTGTTGTTTGTGCAGTACAAGGTCCCCCAGTCCTGAGAGTGCTGCAATGCCTGGATTATCCAGTCTGTGTTGTACAGTAGTCAGCATCATCGGAAGTACTATGCCCAGCTTCTTTAGCGATATGGTGTCAAGTTTTCACCATCCTTTAAGGGAGGGGCCAAGCCGTGGGCCTGAAGCTTCCTGATGTCCTGCTGGAGGGTATTATCATGGAAAAAGGGAAAGAAAGGTGTCTACCTGACATGGAGCAACAGGGACAAAACTTCATTTGCTGAAGACAGAGTTTTGTGGAAGAGCTGGGTAGAAGCTGTGCATGTTGCATGAAGTTCTGGTGGCTCTTCCATGGAGAACATGTGCTACATAGAAGAGAATATACAGTTCCAGTCTGGCTTAAAGGTTCTTCTTCTGTACTGATTGGGAGTAGTGAAGGGAAGTCTGTCATTTTTGGTCTTTTTGGGCTTCCTGAGATTTTTCACTGATCCTATAATAAACTTGGTTTCACTTCTTGAAAAAGAACTGTGGGAATTTGGAATTTGTTTTTCCCATGCAGAGGGGCTCTGCCCGCACTGCATGGATTAACTGCTCATTATTTTCCAGGGGTGTACAGAAAGGCTATACTTACCCGACAGTAGATATGTGCAATTAGTTTCATTCCAAATTAGTTTTTTAACAAATTTTCACAAATTTGTTAAATTCGAAAATATCCAAATTAACGAAAACCCATTTATCACATTTTTCTGAATATTCGGTAATTTGAATATTCGGAAATTGGAAAATTAGAAATTTTCTAATTTCTGAAATGTCAGAAATTAGAAAATTCGGAAATTTAAATACAAAAATCTGAAAATAAGAATAAAAATCAGAAAATTCAAAAGCACAAAAAGCCGAAAATAACAACAAAAATCTGAAAATTCAAAAATGGGAAATTATAACTAACTAATGAAAACTTAACTGTTAATAAACAATTAAAATATAGGCTTCTGGCTTTGCCATTCCACTGTGTGCCGGTGTGGGTAAGCTCATCCAGGAAGCACAGTGTATTTTGATAGAGACCGCCGCACACTAGAAGTGCACTGCCGAAAAATTGGTTCATTTTCGTTTTTGTTTCCTTCGTTTTTTGTTATTAAATTTTTTGGGTCATTAGTTATGATTTCAATTTGTAAATTCATAAATTCAGAAATTCGTAAATAAGAAATAAAATCTGAAAATTTGAAAATCCGAAACTAAGAATTTTTTTTAAAGAATATCTTACTAACTAATAATAACTAACTATATTATAGGTATTGGAATTTCCTTTCAAATTTGGCTGTTAGTAAACGTAATGAATACAAATTTATCCGAAGTTAATAATCCAAAATAGCGAATCCCATATCTAAACGAATGGAATGTAACAAATTACTTTTTATTATTATTTATTATTAATTAGTTACATTCCATTTGTTTAGATGCGGCATTCGTTATTCCAGATAATTCGTAACTTCAGATAAATTTGTATTCGTTACGTTCACTAACAGCCACATTTTAAAGGATTTCCCAAAAAACTATAATTTAATAGTTATTTATTGTTAGTTAGTTAGATAATTATTATTTCAAATTTTTGTATTTTCTTTCTTATTTTCAGATTTTAGAATGTTCTAATTTTCGGATTTTCTAACTTACGAATTTTCGGATTTACGAATTTCTGAACTTTCGAATTTCCAAAGTTTTGAATTTCCACATTTTTGGATTTCTGGATTTTCAAACTTTCGGATTTTCTAAATTTCGAATTTCTGAATGTTCGAACTTTCGGATTTTTGAATTTATGAATTTCTGAGTCTCCGAGTTTTCAAATTTTCGAGTTTACAGACAAAATAAAAAATGAATGAAGTGAAAACAAACCAATTTTTTGGCAGTGCACATGTCTACCCGACAGTGCTCCCCCCACTTCCAGCAGTGGTCTGTCCGTGCCATCCACACGCTCAGAGCCGGCTTATGGGCATGAGGACATCAGGAACAGTCCGTTCACCAGATTGCTAGCGTACAGGGGGGCAGGAGCAGTAGAAACCGGTCTTGCGTTCAGAGGATCAGTGGATTTCAGGCGTTTCTTCTGACTGTTGGCAAATGTTTTTCACCACACAAAGGGTCAAGCTGAAAAGCTAGCCCATCTAGCCACCTGGGGGTCCCCCACCACTGTCTAGGTTTAAGGTGGTTCTACATCATTAAAACTCACTTTTCGGGTGACCCAAGTGAAAGTGAGGGGAAATCACCCAAATGAGTAAAGACAGTGATAAAATCCTGGGAGAGATGGAGGTGGAGGGAAATGGATCCAAACATAGATTGACTTCATAGTAACATTATTACTTTATTATAAGAGTTCCAGCTGTCAACTTACAGACAGGAAGAGGCCTCCAGGGGTCCAGAAGACTAAGAGGTAAAGAAAAAACTGGGGCACTGGACAAAATTTTAAGAGACTGTAAATAGTTTATTTTGTTATACAATTTCCAAAAAAAAAAAAAACAATACATTTTGGAGGTTTTAATGGGCCTCCTAAACCAGAGTTCATTAGTTGAACTGCAGTGCCAGAAGAATGCTAATAGCAGGAGAGAGCAGAGTAACTGAGAGATAAGCTCATCTGTCTTCTGTTTCTCTTTTCATGGTCCAGTCACAAGGTAGGTTCAGTTTTAGGTGTTCAGGTAGGCTAGGGTTACAGCTGAACTCAATCATGGGACTTCTTCTTGAATCTCGGTGAGCTTTGTGTATTTTCTCCAGATCTGTACATTAATCCATTGTGAGACTTCCTGTAATAAAGACCGCTCACTGCTGCCCCCTCTCCTTGTGCAGGGTGACTTGTCTTGTCCCCTCCCCCTCCTGTAGATAAAAATCTCATATGGGTACAGTGTAGCATGACCGCGCAATGGTTGTTGAAAGTGCGACAGCACTGAAATCTGGAAAGGAAGGAGGTGAAAGTGGCCAGTATTGAAGCTGTTAAATATTACAATTAAAATTAGCCGCTTCTGGATCAGCCGGATAATCCTATACCCATACAGTTAGAACACACCTAGGGAACACATTTAACCCACTTGATCGCCCCCTAGTGTTAAGCCCTCCCCTGCCAATGACATTTATACAGTAATCATTTCATTTTTATAGCACTGATCGCTGTATAAATGTCGCTGGTCCCAAAAATGTGTCAAAAGTGTCCGACTTGTCTGCCGCAAAAACAGTCCCGATAAAAATTGCTGCCTCCATTACTAGTAAAAAGAAATAGTAATAAAAATGCCATAAATCTATCGCCTATTTTGTAGACGCTATAACTTTTTCAAAAAGCAATTAATATACATTTATTGCAATTTTTTTTTACCAAAATACATATCGGCCTAAACTGAGGAAAAAAAAAATGTTTTTTTTTTATTCGGGATATTTATTATAGCAAAAAGTAAAAGATATTGTGTTTTTTTTTAAAATTGTCACTCTTCTTTTGTTTATAGCGCAAAAAATTAAAACCGCAGAGGTGATCAAATACCACCAAAAGAAAGCTCTATTTGTGGGAAAAAAAGGACGTAAATTTTGTTTGGGAACAGCGTCGCACGAACGCGCAATTGTCAGTTAAAGCAAAAAATCGCAAAAAATGGCCTTGTCAGGAATGGGGTGAATTCTCCTGGGGCTGGAGTGGTTAAATTAAAATTTCGGATTTAGTGTTAGGGTGTAGCTAGCTACACTCGTTATTGGAGCTGGGACTCATGCTGAACACTACCAGCACCAACACCAAGCGTGATGGTGAAGCAGAAAAAAAAATTCTATCTTTAAGAAAGACTCAAGCTGAGGCCATGAATATACGCCCTGCATAGACTCGCTGTAATAACATGACAACGCGTTATTAAACCCGGAGAGTTGTGACACTTTATACAGCACAGATGGAGACTCAAGATAACAGCTTCTCCCACATGGACTCATTTACATTGCAGAGCTTCCAATCCCATCAGGTGTCGCAGCGTATAATTCTTCAGAATGTGTCACATTTATGATGCCGAATAAAGACAACCGGAAAAATTATGCATCTATACATTATCCGGATAAAAGAAAAAAATCTGCTTACGTACAGGAAACTAACTTGGCGTGACGTTCTGGAAACAAAAAGGGGCGATTTCTGACCAGTCAAAAAACATGATCCGCATTTGTTTAACCCCTTGGGTCCCGGCAAATTGAGGGCTTTTAAAGACACGGTGGGGGTTGTTTTATAAAAAAACTGGAGGGTGCAAAATCTAGTGCAGCTCTGCATAGAAATCAATCCGCTTCCAGGGTTTTTTTTTTTGTTGACCCGTCCATTTGACCTCATATCCTTGGGTTGAAGTGGCAATATCTGTCTATCTTTTCAGCCAGCGATTCCCTCACATGTAAAAGCCATCATAGCGGCTATTCAGCCACTGGATTGCTTTTACAGGCAGCCGGAGTGGGCCTCCCCTCTGGTGCCTCTCAAAGCTCTCCCGTGCGATCGGGGATCCGGAGAACAGATCCGGAGGTGGCACCGGACTACAATAGAGCTGTCTGGGGACCAGATGGTCCCTGGCCAGCTCTTTGACCCTAGGAGGCCAGATGCGACATCATGAAATTAAATTTTTACCTGGAAAGCAGAGATCTTTTTTATTTTATTTTTTTGATCCTGTGCTTTCCAGAGTAGAGGAGACATCTGTGATCTCATTGGCCCCAGATGTCTCCATAAAGAGGACCTGCCATCCCTTATTCCTATTACAGTGCCTTGAAAAAGTATTCATACCCCTTGAAATTTTCCACATTTGGTCATGTGACAGGCAAAAACGTAAATGTATTTTATTGGGATTTTATGTGATAGACCAACACAAAGTGGCACATAATTGTGAAGTGGAAGGAAAATGATAAATAGTTTTCAACATTTTTTTACAAAATAAATATGTGAAAAGTGTGGGGGGCATTTGTATGGCACTCCTCCCGAGTCAATACTTTGTAGAACCACCTTTCACTGCAATTACAGCTGCAAGTCTTTTTGGGGATGTCTCTACTAGTTTTGCACATCTAGAGAATGATGTTTTTGCCCATTCTTCTTTGCAAATCTTTTTACAAAATTTACAAAAAATTTTGTAAATTTACAAAAAATTTACAAAAATATCTCTAGCTCTGTCAGATTGGATGGAGAGCGTCTGTGAACACCAATTTTCAAGTTTTGTCACAGATTCTCAATTGGATTTAGGTCTGGACTGTGACTGGGCCATTCTAACACATGAATATGCTTTGATCTAAACCATTCCATTGTAGCTCTGGCTGTATGTTTGTGGTTGTCCTGCTGGAAGGTGAACCTCCGCCCCAGTCTCAAGTCTTTCCTATTGAAAGAATACTGTTATAGTGTGGGGAAGGGACTAACAGCAATGGGTTATGATTGAATAGAGTCATCATGACAGCATCCAATCATGGCTCTGACAGTGCCCTGTACCCTGATTGGGCAAAGCTTTGATTGCTTCAGCCAATCAGAGCTTTCAATGCACTAGGTGGCGGCGCAGTGCATTGTGGTCGTTTGGCGGGCCAAACAAAGGGTAGAACGCCCTGACAATTTGGTTGTTCGGCGAATGTTGCGAACAGCCAATTTTCGTCCCAAACTTATGCTCGGGCCGAACCGTTCACCCATCCCTATTTAATAGTTTCACCCCATCCTGTTTTGTTAATAAATCTTCAAAATAACACTCAGTCTGACTTATTGCAGAATAGGAGGTTGCATGTTGAGCTACTCACAGGGAAACATGTAGCAGGGACAGAACAATTCAGGAAGCTGTAAAGCGCCCCCCCCCCCTGACCACCACCACTATGTATCCCAGGCTCCTCTATCTTACCTGCTGGCCTGGTACTGGCATTGCATGTGCCACTGGGTAGATTAGAGGTAGCTCAGCGAACGTCCATTCACTGATTCTCCCTTCATTGAATGACCCCGGAAGCCGTGTGTATTTTGTCACTTCCTGGTTCAGTGCTGTCTTTCCGTGGCCACTGTGCCCAGGGAAGCAGCTACTGGAGAGCAGTATGTGCTCTATAAGCTTCAGTGGGGGGAAGGGAAGACATCAGGGATCGAAAAACCTGTCATTACAATGTACTATGACATAGTTGGTTATTGGTCCCCTATATCAGGGCTCTCCAAACTTCCTAAACAAACAGACGGTCCTTACTGTCCTTCAGACTTTAGGGGGGCCAGACTGTGGGCAGAGGGAACATTCCCTGGTGTCCAGTGAGAGTTATCAATGCCCTAGATTTGGTGTTATTATGAGAAAAAGTTCCTCTATCATTGGTGTCATTGGGAGGAATAGTGCCCCACCATGGGTGTCAGAGGGAGGAATAGTGCCCCATCATTGGTCGTGGGAGGAATAGTGCCCCACCATTGGTGTCAGTGGAGTAATAGTGCCCCATTATTGGTGTCAGTGGGAGGAATAGTGCCCCACCATTGGTGTCAGTGGGGGAATAGTGCCCCATCATTGGTATCAATGGAAGGAATAGTGCCCCATGATTGGTGTCAGTGGGAGGAATAGTGCCCCATCATTGGTGTCAGTGGGAGGAATAGTGCCCCATCATTGGTATCAGTGGGAAGGAATAGTGCCCCATCATTGGTGTCAGTGGGAGGAATAATGCCCCATCATTGGTGTCATTGGGAGGAATAGTGCCCCATCATTGGTATCAGTGGGAGGAATAGTGCCCCATCATTGGTGTCAGTGGAGGAATAGTGCCCCATCACCACCTTGGTCAGGAAGGGGTTAATCATAATAATAATAATGTGAATATGTAAAGCACTGCATCAATTATCAGCACTATATATTACATGTAACAAATACATAAGAAAATACTGTACATTCTATAGTGCCAGCATTGTACACAATGTTTTGCATATCGTAATAATAATAACATTTATATCATTATTATTTATTTTTATTATTCTTATTCATTTATTTAGTAATGTATTATTTATTATGACATAATCATATAGTACCAACATTTTACGCAGTGCTTTACATTTTGTATAATACTATTATTATTATTGTTTACTTATTTATTTATTACATATACTGTACATTCTATAGTACCAACATTTTACACAATGCTTTACATATTGCATATTGTTATTATTAAAATAATAATAATAATGTAATAATAATAATAATAACACGCACTTTTTCCCCCTTAAAATCGGGGGAAAGTCGTTGCGTGTTATACGCCGATACCCAAAAAAATAATGACAAAAATCGGTTGCGGCGCCGAAAAATGGCGACCGCGGCCGAAAAAGGCCAAACCGCGGCCGAAAAAGGCCGGAAAAAGCCGAAGCGCGGCCGAAAAAGACCGAAGCCGGCTGTTCAGCTCCGCTCGTAGTCCCGCCTCCCTGCGCTCGCTCCCGAAACAGCAGGGAGGCGGGACTCCGAGCGGAGCTGAACAGTCGGCTCGGTTTTTTTTCGGCCGCACTTCGGCCTTTTTCGGCCGCGGTTCGGTCTTTTTCGGCCGCGCATGCGCGGTATTTCTCGCGGCGGGAAATTTAAACGCTGGCGAACTGCAAATGACACTAGCAAGCTGCAACTGGCGCCGGGCAAGCTACAAATGACGCTGGGCAAGGTACAAATGACGCTGGGCAAGCTACAAATGACGCTGGGCAGGTTGCAAATGACGCTGGGCAGGTTGCAAATGACGCTGGGCAGGTTGCAAATGACGCTGGGAAAGGCTGCAAATGACGCTGGGCAAGCTGCAAATGATGCTGGGCAATCTACAAATGACGCTGGGCAAGGCTGCAAATGACGCTGGGCAAGCTGCAAATGACGCTGGGCAAGCTGCAAATGACGCTGGGCAAGCTGCAAATGACGCTTAAATGTAAGTTTTTTTTTCCCTAAACTTCTCTCCTAAAACTTTTTTTCCTTAAAATACTAAACTTGGGGTGCGTGTTATACGCCGGTGCGTGTTATACGCCGATAAATACGATAATAATAATAATTATTATTATTGTTGTTAGTGTTATTATTGTTAATATTATTAATAATTATATTAATAATTATAATAATACTACTACTAATAATACTAATATTATTATTATTATTGTTATTATTAATAACGAATTTACTACTTTATTATTTTATATGGCATAATCGTATAGCACCAACATTTTACGCAGTGCTTTACATTTTGTATAATATTATCATTATTATATACATTATTAGTGTTATTATTATGTTTTACAGATATTTATTTTGCCCTGACATACATTTGAGCATTACCCACTGAGAGAGTAATCTCAGTACAGAGCTGGTAGTATATTTGCAGGGAGAACACAGTATCACAGGTCTGCTGAGAATGGGGATTAGATAGCTGTGAAAATAGAAGTATACAAAAAAAAAAAAAAAAGCAAAGAAGCCTATCACTGGGGTTTTGTAAATCACGTTTCATGTATCCCTTGGAGAGTCTGTACATTGCATTACTTCCCCCATCCATATGCATAGCAGCAGTATCTAATCAGAGAGAAGGGAAAGCCAGCGTCATTCCTTATAGAGAGTGTTATCTGAGGATATCAGCGCCATGCCCACATTTCACATTAAAAATGTATTTATTAACTATGGAAAAGGCATATATATTGCTTGACAAGCACGCCCTCCCAGTATTTATCTTTATTTCCCTGCAGAGAAAATTAGAAAGAGCAAGCAAAAATGCAAAACAGATTCAACTTTTTTTTTTTTTATTAAGTAAATTACATTGTGTTATTATGCAAATGAACTCCAGATAGCTTATTAAACAATACATTTTATAAAGCGCGCTCGCTTCGCCGGTGATGAACAGTCATTGCGCCACTTTGTTTTACAGTTAAAGAGCAACCTTCAGGCAAAGAGGAAAATCACTCATTGGACGGCTAATGCTGTGCCGGGGATGTTGGAACCATTTCGAAATATAAAAGTCCACTCAACTTACCTTTACTTATTAGTTTTCTTTCTATTAACCAAAAAGAAGCCAGCTTAAAGCGGAGATCCAGCCTGGGTGAAAGAAAAAATAATAGTCAGCAGCTACAAATACTGTACAAATACTGCAGCTGCTGACGTTTAATATATGGACACTTACCTGTCCAGGGAGCCCGCAATGTCGGCACCCGAAGCCGACCCACATCGTCTTCTGGGACGCACACGGGTCCCATCGCCTTCTGGGATGCACACGGGTCCCATCGTCTTCTGGGATGCACATGGGTCCCATCATCTTCTGGGACACACACGGGTCCCATCGTCTTCTGGGACACACACGGGTCCCATCGTCTTCTGGGACGCACATGGTTCCCATGCCCTTCTGGGACACACACGGGTCCCATCGTCTTCTGGGACACACACATGTCCCATCGTCTTCTGGGACACACACGGGTCCCATCGTCTTCTGGGATGCACATGGGTCCCATCATCTTCTGGGACGCACACGGTTCATCTTCTGGGACACACACGGGTCCCATCGTCTTCTGGGACACACACGGGTCCCATCGTCTTCTGGGACGCACACGGGTCCCACCGTCTTCTGGGACACCCACAGGTCCCATCCTCTTCTGGGACGCACACAGGTCCCATCGTCTTCTGGGACGCACACGGGTCCCATCGTCTTCTGGGATGCACACGGGTCCCATCGTCTTCTGGGACACACACAGGTCCCATCGTCTTCTGGGACGCACACAGGTCCCATCGTCTTCTGGGACGCACACAGGTCCCATCGTCTTCTGGGACGCACACGGGTCCCATAGTCTTCTGGGACACACACGGGTCCCATCGTCTTCTGGGATGCACACGGGTCCCATAGTCTTCTGGGACACACACAGGTCCCATCGTCTTCTGGGACGCACACAGGTCCCATCGTCTTCTGGGACGCACACAGGTCCCATCGTCTTCTGGGACGCACACGGGTCCCATAGTCTTCTGGGACACACACAGGTCCCATCGTCTTCTGGGACGCACACAGGTCCCATCGTCTTCTGGGACGCACACAGGTCCCATCGTCTTCTGGGATGCACACAGGTCCCAGAAGGAGATGGGAGGAAGGAGGAGGGCACAATAAAAACAGTGGAAGTGATGTACAGCGCTGCAACACCGTGGGACGGAAGTCCTGAAGAGAACATACCAAAAAGGTATGAAAAAAATATATATCCAAAAACTATGGTTTGGGGGGGAGGAGGATGGGGTGTGCCTTTGTTTTAAAGGGAATTCAATTTTTCATACATCCAGGGATACAGAGCATCTTCATATTTATAACATAGGGATGTCCCAAAGCACTCAAATGAGGGGAGGGAACATAAGAACCAACTTTCATCCACCAACTTCAGAAAGGTAGAACATAAAATGATAGACCTAGCTGAGCTTCCAAATGCCATCATCTCAGTTCCAATATATCCTCCAATGTTTACAATTTCCATGGGACTTTAACCACTTGGCGCCCGCGCTATAGCCGAAAGACAGCTTCAGCGCGGACGCTACCTGCCAGGAGGACATCCCTGGACGTCCTCCTGTTTACTTCCGCAATGCACGCTCCTGAGAGCGCACAACGGGGAAGTTCTGTGCTGGCCGTGTCCCTCGGACACAGCCAGTCACAGATCGCTGTAAACGGCCAATCACAGCGGCCGTTTACAGCGCAATCGGCGTGTCCAATGACAGATGATCATCTCTCAGCGCCGCTCTCTCTCCTCGCACAGAGACAGCGTGTGAGGAGGGAGATATGAACGGCTGCAGCGGCCGTGTGTTAAAAAAAAAAATGAAAATAAATGTGCCATCTATCCCCGCTGCCATCTGTCCCCATTTCCATCTGTCCCCATTGCCACCTGTCCCCACTGCCACCTGTCCCCACTGCCATCTGTCCCCAGTGCCATCTGTCAGTGCCACCTGTCCCCAGTGCCATCTGTCCCCAGTGCCATTGTCCCCAGTGCCACCTGTCCCCAGTGCTATGTATAAGTGCCATCTGTCATCAGTGCCATGTGTCATGAGTGCCACCTGTCATCAGTGCCATCTGTCATCAGTGTCACGTGTCATCAGTGCCACATATTAGTACCATCTGTCATCAGTGCCACGTATCAGTGCCACGTATCAGTGCCATCTGTCATCAGTGTCACCTGTTATCAGTGTCACGTGTCATCAATGCCACGTATCAGTTCCATCTGTCATCAGTGTCACGTGTCATCAGTGCCACGTATTAGTGCCATCTGTCATCAGTGCCACGTATTAGTGCCATCTCTCATCAGTGCCATGTATTAGTGCCACATGATATCAGTGCCAAATATAAGTGCCATCTGTCATCAGTGCCACATATTAGTGCCATCTGTCATCAGTGTCACATGTCATCAGTGCCCCGTATTAGTGGCATCCGTCATCAGTGCCACATCAGTGTCACGTGTCATCAGTGCCACGTATCAGTGCCATCTGTCATCAGTGCCACGTCAGTGTCACGTGTCATTGTCCTGGTTCTCCAGGGCCTTCAAAAGTGTAATAGGTAGTCAACAATTTAGATGTGTAATTTATGCTCCTAGAACTCCTGATGGCGCTCCCTGCATGTTGGGCCTCTCTAAGTGGCAAGGCTGTGGAAAAGTCCCACACATGTGGTATCGTAATACGCAGGAGGAGTAGCAGAATTTATATTGGGGTGTCATTTGTGGTATACACATGCTATGTGAGAGAAATAACCTATTACAATGACAATTTTGTGGGGAAAAAAAATCATTTTGTAAAGAATTGTGGGAAAAAATGACAACATCAAAAACCTCAACATGCCTCTTACTAAATACCTTGGAATATCTACTTTCAAAAAAAGGGGTCATTTGGGGGGTATTTGTTCTTTCCTGGCTTGTTCAGGTGGCAAGAAATGAGATAGGCCACCAGTACATCAGATCAATTTTGTATGATTTGCACCACAGTTTGTGGACTCTCTAACTTTCACAGAAAACAAATAATAACCACTAATGTGGGTTAGTTTTACCAAAGATATGTAGCAGTATAAATTGTGGCCACAATTTATGAAGAAAAATTAATAATTTGCTAAATTTTATCACAGAAACAAAGAAAAATCATTTATAGCACAAAAATACCACCAAATGAAAGCTCTATTTGTGGGAAACTAATGACAAACAATTCATTTGGGTAAAGTGTTGCATGACTGAGTAATTGTCAAGCCCCATACACACGCGCGGATTATCCGAGGACCAGGTCCGTCGGATCCTGTCCGTCATACTTTGTCTGATGTTGGTGTTGCATACACACGGTCGGACAAAGTTGTCGGAAAATCCGATCATTCTGAACGTGGTGACGTTTGTTGCCTACGACGGGACTACGTAGAGGCTAGTAGCCAATAGCTTTGGTCTTGTAATGTGATCTGAGCATGCGTAGCACTTTGTTCGTCGGACAACGCTACACACGATCGGATTTGGTGTGATCGGACCTTGTTGTCAAAAAATCTATCCAGCAGGAGATAGGACTTTGTCCGTCGGATAATCCGACGTACACTGTCCGAGGGTGCCTACACACGGTCTGATTTTTCGACAACATTGTCCGATCGGACAGAATCCATGCGAAAATCCTACCGTGTGTATGGGGCTTCATTCAAAGTGTGAGAGCACCGAAAGCTGAAAAATGGTCTGGGCAGGGAGGGTGTTTAAGTGCCCAGTAAGCAAGTGGTTAAAGCTGATCACAGCTTATTGATACACTTTACATACACTTATATTACGCCTTACTTAGCTGCAAAGAAAGCATTAAGGTGAAAAAAAGAAAGCCTTCTGTCAGGAACCATAAACCAGACAGAGACAGAATGTACAGTTAAAATCACACCTTTAAGGAAATGACAAAAATAACAATTCAGGACCGTAATCAAAAAACAGTAGCCAGGGTTTGGGTTTCCAGAGCGGATAATCAGACAAGCCGGGGTCAGAAAACCAGAAGTCAGGAGCAAAAATCAGGAACTGGAGTTGGAAG